>CM057812.1:58721746-59321746 GCA_030067965.1 Latrodectus elegans
AAATTAATCAAAGAATAAAATGATTAACAATTGAGATAAATAATAACTAGAGTTAGAATGTGGGTTACAATATATCATTCATCAACAACTGATCTCAATATCGCCAATAAGAGCGAAATATGGTGATATCCATCAGGATTATTTAAGTAAAAATTAAAATTTTTTTAAAAAAATTTACGAGATCACTGATTGCACTCTTATTAAAAATTATGATTCTAACGTATAAAAAAATTCTAAAACAGAAATAAAGACCAAAAAATTTTTAAATAAAAATTTTTGGGATTGCATTGATTTTCAGTGGGAAGAGAGAAAACCGGAAGTATTTGAGATGGCTTCCTGTCAACTGAGGTTAGTTTTTGTTTACATTGAAAACTCCATTCATAGGTAGTAGTAATTTAATTTATGAAGTATATGTTGAATAAAGTTTGAAAATATTGAAATTTTTTAAAAATACACGATTATAAATTTTCAAAGAAGCATTTACTGAACATGGAAATGTTTTGATCTAGCCAATTACGGTCAGCGTATCATAAGTTTAAATTTTTTCTAATTAATCAAATAATACAGGTTGTTTCTAAATGAATAGCGGAAGTTTTTACGCTTTGTTGCATTTATTACGTAAAACTTAAAATTATATATAATATATGCTATGAAAGCAACAGATCTGTTTGTTACAATGCGCATGCGTTCAAAAGGAGTAGTTACGAAAATTGTTGATTGGAAGTTTTTTGTGTTCCACGAAGTTTGTAAAAACCAAATCTAATTACTGTACCTTCCGGATTAAGTTTAGATGTGAAGCCCTAAATGGTAACACCTCTAGATAATACATCAGTTTAAAAATACCAGCTTCTTCTGTAAAGAGATTACGGGATGAGACCAATGGTTGCTAATGAGTTTTAAGTTAGTGTGTCTCATGCGTGACGCGACGAAATCAATTTGGTAGGCTAGTCGTGAACTAGCGATTTCGGTAAAGACTGGAGTTATGGAAACGCTTATAGCTACGTCCTTATCTTTTGCAATTAAAATAGAATCTAAAGTCTGCAGAACCACATGATTTATGTTCTAACTGCTCATGAAATGTTCGTCGATGATTTTCTGGATCGTATTTTTGATTAAGAATCGCTATTTCGAATCAGTGGACATTTGAACAATCGTAATGTGCGCATCTTTGGCTCAGAAAATTTTCACGAGATGATGCAATTTTTTTTATGCCTTATCTCGGCGGAAAGTTTATGATCCTTTTTATTATCCGACCATTTTATTAGACGCAAAAAAGCTCAAAGACAGCTTGTTTCGAAAGGCCTCCACGCTCATCTAATCTAACGCAATGCTGTTTCTATCTGTGGGATCTCATAAAAGATAGTGTGTGTCTACTATATATATATAACTTAATTGATTTTAAGAAATAAGATTGAGACAAAAATTAAACCAAGCGCTAGCTAAACGTTTTAGAAGAGAAAACTGAACTATCGACTCTTGCCGTATGTCTAAAGATGTTCACATTTAACACTTGTAAGATTGTATAAATAACTGAGTTTATGCAATTCTATTTTTATGTATTAATTAATTTACATTATAAATACTTTTAAGACTCAAATAACTGATATTTATTTAGAAACATTCTGTGTTTCACTAGTCATTTAAAATATTTCAGATTTTTTTTCGAAGATTTCATTTTTCGCTACGAATATTTGTTCAACTTCACATAAAGAAGAAAAATGTAGCAAATCAATAATTGCTACACAACTTTTCCCATTTTTAACGTACATTCTTCCTATAATAGATTATAGCGAGTGGAAACTTAGCAAAGGTGCAAGTAAAATACGATCGCATCCCTTTAATTTTTGAATGTTGACAGCTAGGATCACATAAAAAAGGGTCTAGGTACAGGATAGCAGCTAAGTTACCAGCGGGAAAAAGAGAAGCACTAAAATGTTACGCGATATTTTGGAGTTTTTTTCCAATCTTTTAAATATATATATGTATATATATACGTATAAATATGTATTTTTATATATATGTATGTGTGTATATATATGTATGTATATGTATATATATATACACATATATGTGTATATATATATACATATATATGTATATATATGTGTATATATATATGTATATATACATATGTGTATATGTATATATACATATATATATGTATATATATATGTATACATATCAAAGGATCTAAGAGCGGTTTGCACAAAATTTGTGTTAATATCGCTATCAAGCTGCATTTTGAAATTTTTTAGTTTCGTCACTATAAATGAAACTATATCTTATAAAATATATCCTGTTTTATTTTCCATAATTCAAAGATTTCTTAATTATCTTATACACAATTTATTGGAAAATATTAAAAAATGGGAGTTTTGAATAGTAAATTTTTTTATACAATTTCATGCGCCATGTGCTTTTTATTCAAAACTTGTATAATACTACTTAATAAAATGACATTTAAAAAGATTTCCAATAAAGAAGTTGCATACTTATAACCAGAAATCTTGTAATAAGAATGCAACTTATTACAAGATTTCAAGTAAAATTAATAGACGACAGTGGAACGTTTTGTGGACAGGTGAAAACCCATTTTCATTTGAAATTATGTCAGTACACAAGATTGACAACACTTTTAGTAATGTTATCGGTGATCACTGGTAAGCACTACAGCCTTCTGAGCAAACGTGATTCCAGGTCTTCCAGGAACATATGGATGAGATTATTTCCATATGTGTCCACACTTTGCAAATCTAGTGAAGCAGCATTTCAGAAATGATAGAATTACCAGGCACCACATTTTCTCAACAGCTTGACTATTATAATCTGTTGAGATAAAATGAGATAGTTGAGTGCTCCGAGCTTAGCTGAATTAAAATGCATTGCGTAAAAAATGGAACATCACTTCAGACACTTCGATCATTTGTGAAGCACTATTTTTCAACTAAAAGCAGGTACAGGTGGGCAGCATACACTGGTGGAAATGCAATTAAAGACACTAAAAAATTAACTTATTTCGCACATAAATGCCTGTGATATTTTTTGTACTAACTTTATTTGAATTACATTTTTTGTCTTTAATCATTTTCTGCAAAAAAAAAAAAAACTAAGTGAGGATTTACATCATTTAGTTTAAAAAATCCAATATTTCGAGTGGAAATGCAATAACACTTTAAATCTAGAATTTTAGCTATCTACCACTTCATTTTTGTTTCTAAAGTGTTTAAAAAGAGCAGTTTGTTGTCTCTGGTGTGTTAAACACAAAATATTTCAAAACATCTTGGCTCAAACACTTATTATTCAAAGGTAGTTACAGAATGGGACGTAAAATCGGGCTTTTGATAGAATAGTGATCAAAATTTCGAATTTTAAAGGAAGAAGACTAATCAAATAAGTCAGTTGCAAAGAAAATTAATCGCTCTGCAACTGATGTGATTAATTTTTCAAATCAAGGTGATATGTATGGAGTTTAGAGGCGTCACGGTATTTGTAGGAAATTAAGTGACCGTCAAAAGCGGCAGATAATTCGCGACGAATTAAGACCTAACGTAAATTCCACTAAAATTAGGAGATTTATGCCTGTTTGGAACAATTCGAAAACGCGGATAAATAATAAGTCAATCTGGAGTTGTTAAATATGCGAAAAAGCAACGCAAACATCTCTTAAGTATTCAGTATAAGAAAGCTCATTTGAAATTTGCAAAAAAAAACATGCAAACTGGGACTCTGAATGGAACAATGTGGTGTTCCGTAATGAGAAAATGTTTAATTTAGATGGACCAGATCGAAACAAGTATTAGCATCGCATAGGAACCAAAAAAGAGATTTCAGTTAACCGCAATTTTGGTGGAGGCACATTGATGATGTGGGGAGTTTTCTCGAGCTATGGAACAATCCGCATCTGTTGGATCACACCTAAAATGAATTCTTCCAATTATATTGAACTCCTAAATAACGTTCTGTTGAATTATGACGAAGATATGGATGAAGATTCCTGGATATTTCAACAAGACAATTCAAACATTCACAACTCTAAAGCAACAGTTGTTTTTCATGGAGCGAAACATCAAGGTTTTGGACTGGCCAGCTAGAAGACCCGATCTGAACTCTATTGAAAACATCTGGGGATTCATAACACAGAAAGTTTACAAAAACGGCCACTATCAGGCAGTAATGTACTTAAGAGACAAAATTCGTGATGTATGGTCATATTTGCCATTAAATTACCTTCAAAACCTTGTGAAATCGATACCAAATAAGAATGCATGAAGTAATTGTAAACCATGGAGGTGTCACTCATTAATTAATTTGTTCGAAAAACAATAAGTGTCTTTAATTGCATTTCAACTCAAAATTTCTGATTTTTTGATCAAATGATTTAATTCTTCTAAGTTTTTTTACAATTTTTTACACTGAATTATTGAAAATTAAAATGTGGTTCAAATGAAGGTAATTCAAAAAATATCATGCACTTTTAAATGAAAAATAGTGAATTTTTGAGTGTCTTTAATTGCATTTCCACCAGTGTATTGTAAATATTTCGTGCCATCTCAGGAAACTTGAAAACGTATTGATTTTTAACCAAGGTACAATTAAAAATAAGATTTTTCTCATCCGATGGGAAATGACTAACAGTATTACATCTATAGCATCATGCACACTGTAGAATACAGTTGATTTAAAACTTGTAACTTAGATATCAGACGTATTTTTATTCATATGTAGTTAAACCCTGTAAAATTGTGCTTACGCCTGAACTGCTGAAATTTTAATTTCTCATTTAGGTCGAATACTTACACCTTTTTCAAATTCCCTTCAAATGTGACGTCATTTTGAGAGTTTTTTTAAAAAGCTTTGAAATTTAAATTTTAATTATGATCATTTTATATAGTTAAGTATATAATATGAAAAATGTTACCAAAATATATCAAATGCTTGCAAATACATTATTTCAAGTATATGATGGTCTAGTTCAGAATGAAATAAATATAGAAGGTAAGATTTGTGAGCTTACAATGAAACCAAAGCAATTACTATATAATGAGAAAACAAAAGTATCAAGAATTGACACATAATCTAAAGAAATAATTGAATATCCAGTTGAAATAATTATAATAGTTGAAATAATTTTCAACTATTAAAAATATAATGCTTAAGAGATAAAAGAGTTCAGCAAAAGCACTTCTGATATTTACTTAAATTAAAATTTCTTTTTAAACAAGAATAAAATTATTTATTACTTCCTTGTTAAATCAGCTACTCAAATGATTTTCAGTGGTTGACTAAATTAATATAAAATAAGCTTGAGCAATTATCAAACTATGCATTATAGCTATATCCACGGATGCCACTTTAACAAAAGAAAATTTTAAAAAAATTCATTAGGAACATGAACTTCTTTTAACAGAGACAATTTCATATATACTTAATTTTAAAAGTAAAAAGTCACTGAGATTTATTTTATGACACTACCATATTTTATTTTCTGAAACAAAAAGAGCTTAGAAATTTTTATATCACTTGCATTATGGACTTATTTACTTTTCCTTATAAGCCAAACCAAAAATATTTTCATTTTAAAAAAATAGTATTAACTAATTTTTAAATTGATATTGCACTGCTAATAAGTTTAATATTGCTTCAAAATCTACAGTGAGGAAATAAAGATTAAAAACAAAATCACACTCAATTTTTGAAATGTTGCTAACTAGTTTGCAAGTGTGTGCGATGTTATCAAATTTTATAATTAATAATTGATCAGAGTTTAAATGTTTACACTATTTCTAAATTATAAATACTTTATTGCAACAATAAAATTTAATAGATGATTGAAAATTATCAATTTCCTTTTTCTCCGTAATTAATTCTTTAAAAGACTAGACTTTTACAAATAGATATTGATTTTATTTGAATATTGAGCAACTGCTGTTTTGCAACTATTTTAATATTTTGTTTAAAAAACTTTATATTTAAATTAAACTTTCAAATTAAAATCATGTATTTCCTTTCGTGTATATTTAATTTGAAGAATTATTAACTATTTTTATTTAAAAATATTTTTTAACAAGGGGAATTTCTAGAAACCAAACTGAATTAGATGCAGTTTGATTGCATTTCTATTTTGTCTCATGGATACTTGCAATTTTTTTAAATATTCAATAATTGTTTAGGGTAATAAATATTAAAAGATTATAATTATCAAATAAGAGTAACATCAACATAATTAAACTAAATACATATGGAAATGAAATTTAAAAATCAAAGAAACTTACTCCATACTGATCAAAATCATAAGTTTTTTAAGAAAAAATATGATAGTATATAAAAAAACTTTTGCCACTATTTTATCCTAAGACTGTAAAATCTTACAACTCAATGAAAAACTATATTTTATGGCAAAATCATACCTGTTGGCGCACCTATGTATTTTCAGTTGCTAAACAAAAATTACTTCAAAGCTCAATTTTATAATTAAAGTTTACATAACTTTATGGACTTGCTCATATCTACAGGAAACATTAAAACCAATGTTATAATACTTTTTAAATTTCTAAATGAAATGGATTAAAAAGTAATAAAATGGAAAATTCCTGAAATAATTTTTAAAAAATTTAAATGTTATTCACTATTTTTCAAATGATTGAAAATTTCAATAATTTTGAGGGCCCTTGAAAAAAATAAATCAGTCTTCAAAAGTTTCAAGGAGTTATGATTTTAATTAAAGCATTTCTTAATATCTTGATTTTTTTATCATTATTATTATTTTCTTTTCAATTACTTAAGGCATTTAAGAAATTATGAAATTAGAAAGCAATGCACATTCTCAATTCTAAATGAAGTGTTTAAAATTACAATTAGAAGGGGGAGCATATATTCTAAAATTATCTAATTTTTCCTTAACTATTTTATTCTTCACACAGTAATCCAGGAAGATTTTATATCATGCTATTATTACTAATAGCCTCAATAAATTAAAGACTTTTAAATATTACTATTGGAAAACATTTTTATGAGCAAGATTCTATAAAGTATTTTATTGCTTTTAAACATTAATACTCTAATGATATTTAGTCATTTCAGAATCAAACAACTATACTTGACTTAGTGCTCAATGATAAAGTTTCATCCATTTATTTATTTCTTAAATTTTTATGACAATTATATTAAAAATTTTAAATTTTCTATTTTATAGTAGCACTAATGAGTAAAATTATTCATTAGATAAAAACTTTTGAATGTTTGGAGATTTTTTCCAAATCTAATCTATTTTAAGAATTATAACTTAATAATTATTTGGAAAGATTGCAACTGTGGCAAAATATTCAGTAATAATTTAAAAATACAGGATGTTCTAATTTTTTAAACACATAATTACTTAAACTGACTTAATTGCTTAACAGATAGTTATTAAGCATCCCAGGTTAACCATTATTTTTCACATAAATTTAGAACACATATGAATAATATAATTCAAATAAAAACGAACATCCAACATGGCAGCTTTATTACAACCTGAGGAACATTATTTTTAATATAAAAGCAAACTGTAGAAATGAGAAGACATCAGTAACTCAAACTCTCAGAGTCAAATGTTCCTGACATTCTTCTTTTGTACACAGAACTTTGTTTCTTATTCTATAGATTGAGACTCCCTTTACAAAAGAGGATGTCTTCATATCCCAAAAAATTGGGATATCTCAGTTCCTGGATAACATGACACTTTCGGGACAGGGAAAACTTGCTTGTGTCTATTAGGCAACTAAGTCCAAGTCACAGTAGAGGGATAAGTAGTACTTCTCACCAAATCTGCGGCCCTGAAAGAATTCTCCTCTGGTTTGGTATTTGTCACTATCTGGTTATGGTCTTCTGAAACAATTGCTATGATTGTACCACTCTCAAGTATTGGCTTCAAGCACCTTCGTCAACAGTGATGTAATCAGCTTCTTTGTACATCTAGGATCTTTAAATTCTGACATTATTGCAAAACTGTTTTACACTGTAGACTGGAAAGATGTCATGTTCAAGGACTAAATCTGCCAATTAGGAATCAGAAATAATAATAAAAAAAAATGATGAGTATTTCCTAACAAAAGAAAATCTCCTTTCTACAAAGCCAAAAGCAATTATTTACAGGCTTTGTATCCAGCAAAAAAACTTCACTTCCAGAAGATTTAATAAGCTGCTTTCAAATTTATAATTTACAATGAAATTTTCCAAGACTCATAAATAAGAGATGAAATATTACAAGGCTTGTCTAAATCAGAAAGCCTAAATAATACATGGACATAAATATATACACAAGAAATGTAAGCATGTACAGTCACAGAAAATTTAAAATTTTTAGAATATTGAATTTTAATCAGAAAATTTGACACGCAATAATTAAAATTTAAATGAATCGCATAATAAAGGAAGAAATTGTGCTCATCACCAAACAGAAGTAAAAATTTTATTTTGGGGGAAATTTTTAATGGCAGAACACCCTTAAATAGTACTGTAAATTCATTCAAACATAAAAAGTCGAGGAATGGAATTCTGTTAGCACATCAACTCAATGATGATAGCAGAGAACCACAATGCTCTTAATTGAACATTGAAGGGCAGTGCTCATTATCTACTGCCAGCTGCATGAAAAGGGAGCTAGCGCTCTATTTGATAAGTGATCATACACTTTTCATTATTTGGCTCTTAGCTTTGAGAGACATATCAGGAGGTATAGACATAAGTGGGATATCTCGTAAAATTATCAGCATTTGTATTTTAAGAACATCTGTCAACAGTGAAACTTAGGTTAGTCCAAGTCAAAATATGCACAGCACTAAAAAAAATGCTGCTCAATTTTAAGATAAAGGTATCAAGTTGTAAAACTTCTGCTGGTGCTAGCAAGGTTGTCATTTTCGATTTGGCAGTCCACGAGAGCTATTGTCTCCACTACCTCTTTCTCTTCCTCTACTGACACCACCTCTATAAGAGTTATGACCACCTCGTTTATCTGCATTGCCTATATAATCACTCAATGTTGCTGGGTGATTGCTTGTATTATTGTTAAATCGTGCATCATTTGCCCAGCGTCGAACAGGACCAGGTCCACCTCCTCGTCCTCTTCCCCTTGGTGGACCACCACCTCTTAATCGAACATTGTCACCTTCAGAATTGTAATTTCGCTCTGGTCCAGGTCTTCGAGGCTGAGGGAAGTTCTGAGCATTTCCTACTTGACTTCTTAACTGTTGATCTATTTCTAATTTTTCTTGCCGTAACTTCTCTACTTCCTAGAAAAGATAATTATAAAGTTTTATCTTATATATAGATTTATTTAATATTAACTCACAAAACTAAATATGGATAAATCACAACATAAAATTAATTAAAGCAAATTATAATAAATTTCTATATTTACTTTATGGTGTGCAGGTACTTAAAATAAATGTTATGTAAAGTAAGATGAAATTCATAGAAGAGATAGCAATACTATAAACATAATTCAACTTTAAATTCAACAGAATACACAACAAAATAGCAATAAAATTTTCATGTGAGAGAAAGATCTTATATGAATAAATATTCCACTACTTAATACTTAACATTAATTCTCAAAAAATTATCACCCTAAAATTTTAAATCCATTAGTTGCCACAAAGCCTCAATAGTGAATTTTGAAATTTTACGTACACCATGATGCACCATAAATAAATTTGTGATGCTACATATCATTCAGTGTTAAGGGTAATTATGATCAGTACTTTTGTCTTGAAAATATTTTGTATTTATGAAAAACATAATTTCAAAAATAAACTTATGCAACCAAAATTTTTAAAAAAAGGACAGTTAATGGATTAAATAAAGTCAAATTCTAAACAGGCAATAGATCTCAGAAAGCTGTAATTCATTAATACTCACTTATTAATTGTAGTTTGATAGACATACAAATTTGATTTACTCAATTAAGATTACCTTTTTCAGATACTTTTTATAAATTCACAAGATAGAAACTGAATTCAAAATTATATATTTTTAAAAATTAAGATTTTTTAATTGATTCTGTTCCTGGAATGTCAAAGTTCCATTAAGAAATCTCTCAACAATTTGTTAATATTTTTTTTCAGTCAGAAATACAAATTCTTTGGATAAATTAGATTGATAAATTTTTAATTGTAAACCTTGAAAACCTAAGTAAATATATGTACTGTGCACTGCAAATACATATACAAGTGCAGATATGCAACACATACATACTGCTGAAAGAAATCTTCCGTTGCCTTGTGCCAGCAAAGCTGGCAATGTTAGGTGTGCTGCTCCACTCTTTCAAACTGAACCATATTTTGATGTGGAGTCCATCTTCCTCAGTACACACATGTCATAGGTATTTGTTTATAGGGTAAGCAACCATTCATAACTCATTCATACAAAGAAAGGACAAAGACAATACAGACAGAGAGGAAAAGTACATTAATGCTCAAACTGGGATTTGAACCCAGGACCTCCCTACTTGCAATCAGGCATTCTGACCACTAGACAGGATGGGCAGCAAGAAAACTACTAAATTTTCCAAAATAAAAATCTTCTAAGGATTAACCTACAAAGTTACTCTGAAACAAAATTTTGGATACTAATTTACTATCAAGATCAGGTTCAATTAACATCAAATCCTCAGTATTCGATGAATTCAATGTTCAAGCTATTTTCTATGAAACCTTTTTTTTTTATGTAAACTTTCCTTATGCTGTGCTATATATATATATATATATATATATATATATATATATATATATATATATATATATATATATATATATCCCTAATGGGAGTTTAATTGGAATTGACACAGAAAACTATTTCAAAAATTTTTGTAAGTTTTCTTTCACAATAAACTATTTTGTACAAGACATAAATCCAACTGTCATATCTACAATAAAATTTGCTGTAAAATTAATAATGGAAAATATTACAATGGTGAAGAAAATATGACTTCAAGAATTTCTTGAAGATTTTAATATAAGTTCCTAGTAACTAATCTGGTCCTAATTACAGAAAATATGAGAAGCTGCCAAAGATCAGTTAGAGAAGAAACATTTTAGGCATGAATTTCACAAATATGATCAATTATTATAATAAAAACTTTCTTTAAACAAATCAGTATAAACTAAATTTAAGAATGAAAAATACAAACATTTCAAAAGCTGTTTTCTATATATAAAGATATAATATAAAGATCTTTCATTATTTTACTGTAATTAAAGTGAAAAACATTTTTGTTACAATAGAGTGCCTTTCTTCCTTTTAATGAAAATGATTTTGAGTAATTTCAATTAAAAATGCATATTTTCAGCACTTTACTTATTAGGACATTGTATAAATTAAAAGGATTATTAAATTCTTGAATGAAATTAGACATCTTTATAAAATTCGAATATAAATATACACAAATTAACTAATGAATTACCACATAACTCATACTTGTGAATACAAGTTTTTATCTTGTGGTAAGATTTTAAGGACAACATCATTTCATGCACAAAATAACCAGGCATATGCAAATATGAATTATTTGTCATTCTGTGTTTGCACAAATATAAAGTTATTTTATCTGTATAACATATGTATTATTTTAAGTCAAGTCATAAACTAGCATTGATAAGTTTAAATTAAGTGAGGTACCCTAAATTACTTTAATCTCAAATTAATATGAGAAAAGCAATAAAAAAACACTTACAAGGTACTAATGAAACTTTCCCTGGGATGAAAAACGTTAATCAAAATTCATAAAACTGTTAGTAAATCAGTTTGTAAACATTATGTAATATTATCATAACTGTAATTGAAAAGATATATATTGTTAATTTAAATAGAAACATTAATAAACTATTTAGAAATGAATTAAAAATTTCAATAGGCTGTGGTACATTTTCTGATTAAATGCTAATAAACAGGAGAAAAGTCACATCCTTGAATGAGGGGATTTAATAACAGAGAAATTCTAATTTACAAAGCAAGATTCTTAACAAAAAGGTTACCTTTAAATGAGCCAAATGATATTCCAGCAATATTTTTGCATTTGTTATACTTTCTATTGTTCCAACAAATACAAATGGCACCTGAAATTCAAGAGAAAAAACATGAATTTAAGCTGGGAGTCTACTTTCAAAATTTCAAAATAAAGTTTAAAATGACATGCAATATCAAGAAATAAGCAGTTATTCACTTTGGGAAGGGGGATTAAACATGTTTTTAAGATTCACTCTTTATTCTAAGAAATAATTATTTTCTATGCAAACTACTCCTTAGTAAATGAAAAGTTCTAATTTTCTCCCCATACTTGATATCCTTTTTTAAAAAAATTAATATTTTATAATTCAAACTTTCTTTTGACTATCTTTGAATCCAATTTCTTAAAACAAAGAAAATACACTTGCTACAAAAGTTTATTATGAATTTTTAATTTTAAGAAATTAAGTTAAAATCTAATAAATAAAATAAAAAAAATTACTAAAGAAATCACTTACAGATACTTTTGGAAACATGTCTTTCTATGAAATAAAGTAAAATAAGTAATAAGTTTAGAACACATTATTACGATATATTCATTTAATCTAAGTTCAAAATTCATAAAAATACTTTAATACTTAAAAATTTAAGGAGATCTAAAAAGAGATACAAGCAAAGAAAGTTTATAGCAAGCATAAAGCAAAATGTATCAGATAAAACTAAAAATTAAATTAAAAAAATCCACCAAAACATAATGACCAGCATAAATATTCTAGCAAGACAGGTTAAAAGAAATCTGATGAAATTCATGGAAATCAAAGGATGTTCCCTGCAACTAATAGAAAAAGATGAGCACTGAAACATAACACTGGACTGAAATAAAATAAAATCATTCCCATGTTATAAAAAAATAAAGATTCAAACATAACACCAAGCTAACAAAAAGGTAAGAAACAAAGATTTGCTCAGAACATCCATTTTTGCAAAACCGCTGCATAAAATATATCAAAGGCATGCAGCAGCCTTTGAAATAAAATTTACCAGGATTGCTGAACCCAGCTGCACTTACATTGAAAGTTCTTTCTGTAACAGAGCCTTCCACCAAATTAGATGTTCTGTCAGTCAAACTGGGGTGGGTTGTAGGTTTCCTATGTACTTGAATATCCATTGATCCTTTACCTGTTCTATGTTGAGGTGGGCCTCGTCCCTCCTGTGTAATACAGGAGGAAATTATACTATCACATCACCTGATTTTTTTTTTAACTTTTTGCTTTAATTTGGATTACAATATGCTTTAAAAGATGTATGAAAATTGAAACTGAAAATCTCCATAGTGTAACATAATGAAACTAAAAACAAAATCAAATATAAAGAGGAATATTGTTCCAAAAAAAATCAAAGTAAAATTAAATTAATATTTACAAAGTAAAACATTTTCTTAAGTTTACATCATATCAAATATGCATAGTAAATAATTTATAAATTTTAATAAGTTTTTAAAAAATAAAAGACTGTTTTACAAAAAATAATTTGATTTATAAAGACAGGGTTGTTCAAAATTACTGAAAATATTCATACCTAGAAAAAAAGTATATTCTGTTCTCTTTTTAAAATAGTTTTATATGTAATAAAACTTTAAATATCAAATAACCTGCATAACTTGATAGTTGTGACAACACACCTACCTACAACGAAATTCTAAGTGAGACAATCTACAGAAGGCTGCCATGCTAAAAAAATAACTGAATATAATGGTTCTATGAAAGCAAATGTTTCAGTTGTTGATAGTCAAATTAACCTTCTTCAAGTGAAGACAGTATCAAAACAGTGATACAAGCAATTTAAAGAATGGTAAGTATGGAGGAAAGGCAACTAGCAATCTCAAATGAGGATATTCGTCATTTGACAGAACCTTTTACGAGAAAACAAGAAACTGATTCAGAGATCTAATTTGTAGCAAGGAATGTAGAGAACTGTCAGGAGAATTTTCTTAAATATTCCAAACATATAAAGTACAATAAATGCACACATTGAAACTAAACAACAAACTTAAATATTTATATTGCATTCTCAACCAAAAAATGTTTATAAAATCACCAATGAAGCAATTTCATATTAAAGGTTATATTGACCATGATATATTTATGGAGTTGAATTACTTCATACCTAAAAAAAGGTACACGTTTCAGAAGTGAATAATGTGCATTAGCAACTGATGAAATTCGTCTGTCCTCAGACATAGAAATAAACATTACAAAATTCAAACAAAGTCGTCCATAAAGTGACATCGGCCAGTTTATATATATATATATATTAATAAAAAAATTTTTTTACCAATTTCTACTTTTCTTTCACATTACCATGTACTTGCAAATCATTTTTATTGTACATATTTTTTCCAAGTTTAATGAATTTTTAATATTTTTACAAATTGTTTGTACACATTCTGTACAAAGAAATAAAAAAATTTAAAAATTCATTTTATTCCTCATACCATATGAATAGAATTTGCACTCTGAAGGAATTTTGCTAATTTATGCATTACCTATGTACAAGCATTTAAGTTCTTTTCGTGTTGAAAAACAAATATTACAATATCTTTCCTTGACTCATTGAAGACTTTATGGTTCAGACACTGAATTTTTTTCACGTCTTATTCATTCTCAAAAAATCCTTTTGGAACATTAGCAACTCAGTAGAAAAACAAATTTTCAAATTTCTACCGGTGATATCATAATCTATTTGTATTTAAACCCAAAAATGAAAATAGATTTAAGCTTTAAACTGTCATGCCTATTGATAAACACTTACATAATATAACAAACACTAAATATTTAACTTAAATTGTGCAGTTAGAGTAATTTATATTATATGATTATTCATCAAGATTTAAATAAAGATTACATACTTGTTATTATAATAATTAACAAATAAAATAGACAAAAACTTAACTGCAACGTCTAATGCTAAATTAATTCTTACTCAACTTTTACTTAAAAATGACTTGAATAACAATGTTAAATAATGTGACACAAATATTATTCAATATTTAAAATGCTTTTTATTTAATATATTTAAAACTCAACTCCAACATATGCGTATAAAATTTAGAATTAATTGAACTTAAAAAGATTTTTAAAGTACATTCAAATTAATATAAATTCAAAAATTAAAAAATTATACAATATATAAAATTTTTAGAAAACATTATAATTAAAAAAAGTATAATTTATGCAGTTACATATGAAAGTTAACTCTCCAATCAGATTTCCAAAATAAAACTACAATATTTCATCCTACTTTAATTTATATTCTTCAGAACAATTATCAAAACCAATTTTTTGCAAGAATAATTTGCAAAGAAAAATCATATTGTGCATGATTTAACAAGTAAATCAATTGTACTATACATATCCTTCTTTTATAAAAAAGCACAAATATCAACTTTTGCCAATTTCTATAATCAAAATAGAGAAAAGGATTTAACTTCTCACCCATCTATTATTTACTTGCCATTTTGTAAACAAGTTCATAATTTCCTTACTTATAATTCTTCAATATTTTTATGGTTGAGAAACAATCAAAATTTCCTTTATTTTCAATTCATAATTCATTTTAATTAGTATTTCATAACATTCAAAATAAACTAAAAACTCAGTGACACAAAAGCTCACGAGGGCAAACGCTTACAGTGCCCATAATAGTTTTCATGACCGGGGACCCTTGGGTGCAAAGCTTATGTCCCAGTTAGGTAATTAGTCTAATGTGAAACTTCCAGTGTTTAGCTCCCAAGAATGCTTGGTACTCATTTTATCGATCCTGAGACTGAGTCAACATTCCCATCTCGAGGATCGAACATCGGACCTGTACCTTGGGAGAGTGAAATGCAGCAACTCAGCCACTGGGGTTCTTCACATTCAAATTATCAGCACAATTTTTAAAAAAGATTTTTATTGTTTACAGTATTAATAAGTACACAAACTTGAATTTATGAAGAAAATAAAAATATTCATAAACTGTATAAATCAAGTCTTGCCTTGTTTAAAGAGTTTACAAAATAAAATACAAAGATAATCAAAGTTTAATATTAAAGACTTGTTCTTCCCACATCAGAAATAAAATAAATATTATAACAGACAATTTTAATCTTTCAAAAACCTTGTCACTATAGATTTTCAAAAATTTCAAACACTAGAAACCTCTTTTTAGAATTTGTTTAAAAAAAAAAAAACAGAAATGCTTATAGATTTTTATAAAAGAAAACTAATATGCTAATTTGTACATTTACTTTGTAAAAACGTACAAAATATTGGAGGCAAAGTAATGTTTAATAGAAAATGTGTCAAAGTACTTCATTAAATATCAATTCACGCCAATGCATAATGTTCATGAATATTAAGATTATTATACATCACTCTGTACAAATATTTTTAACCTTTAAAAGTGTTCTCACAATAATATATCACTTTATTTTTCATTAAATTTAGTATTTATTCACATTTATGCTTTTATCCTTTGATAATGAATTTTAATCAATTTAACAAGTTCTGATTAGTAACAAGGAAAGCTAATTAAAATCAAATTGAATACTTAAAATACAAACATAACCAAAACAACTTAAAAATTTAAAATCAATTCCATTTACAAGTATTAATTATCCATCTGAAAGTAACAAGATAAAATTTAGACTTAACAGAAAGAACAGCTAATACAATTAACAAGGGCAAAATGAGTAATATACAAATTGGGTAATAATTTTATCAAATGAAATTGTAACACTAATTTACTTTTCATGTAAGCATTGAAATAGTTTCTATCAAATGCACAAGCTATTTAAAATAGAGATGTACATAAATCAATAAAATAAGATAAATTAGAATTAATTCTAAAAATTTACTACACTTCTTATTTTAACGGAAGTTCAAAAAATCTTGTTCTTAGAATAATTTAATTAAATGAATCTTAGTTATATTTAAGTGTTTAGTATGATAACACAAGTTTAAAACAATGAATTTTATGGAAATTTTAGTCCTGAACCTAAAAAAAATAATCTACTAGAACAGTTGAAATAAAACAAATGACATTCACTGAAAATAAATAAGAGCTCAAAACCGAATCACAATTTGCACATCATTTAAAGAGAGAGAGACCTATTTATTACATTAAATACTTAAAACAATTCTTAAATTAAATTTCAACAGAAAAAGCTTTGAAAGTAAAAATTGCATGTTTGAATAAGTTTTAACCCCCTTCCCTAGAAGAAAATGTCATGTTAAAATGAGACTGAATAATAATTTCAAGTTAAAAATTCATAGATGTAAAAAAGACTATTTAATAAAAATAAAACAAAATTACCTCTTCTCTAGGAGACTGATTTTCATTATCACCTTCAATTTTTACTCTTACTACACCAGATTTATCAACAATTTCTTGAATTATTCTTCCATTTTTTCCAATTACTTTTCCTAATGGGAGGAAAAAACACATAAAAATTAAATCCAATACAACTAGTTATATAGTTATTCAATACATTCATAAAAAAAATCAATTTTATATTCCTTCAAAAGATAAAATCAAAATAAAAAAAACTGTATATTGTAACTAATATTTAAATTTAACATCAGATCACTAAAGCTCATTCTGCTTTAGCTGACATTTTATTTACAAGTGTATCAATCCTTTATTTCATATTATAAATATAACAGCTCTTATTAAGATTTGAAATAAACATAAGTAACACTCTGTGTCAGACCCATTCAATTCAGTATATTTAAAAACATAAGTAAAAGATGTTAATTTTAAAAAATGATAAATCAAAAACAAATCATAAGCTCAGATTGTTAAATTAAATACTTAAACATTGAAAAAAATAGGCAAAATTGCAGCACATCACATAAAAAGAAAATAACAAATTAATAAAAGATATCTAAATTCTTCTGTTTACTTCCTTACACAACTGCACACCTATATTCTAGACTTTTCTATTTCTTTAATCATTCAACAGATTTCCACATCTCTTATTTACGTACGAACAGAAACAAATAATAAAAGAATCAATTAAAATCGGTCATCTGATTGTACAGAATCTTTTGTTGATTACTTTACTTCACACACATAAATATAAATACTACATTTGGTTCTGATTTAAACTTTATTATCATGCAACTTTTTGTGTCTGAACAGGATTTTTATTTTTGTCAACAGTTATAATTACAACTATCTTATATCGATTGTGCTGAAATCTAGTGGTAAGAGTGAAAGCTAATAATTAGGTTTTTAGACAATTTCATTGCAAAGTTTAAAATATTAAAATAAAACAACTAAAAAATATTATAATACTTTCTACCAAAAAATAAATGTGTCACAGTAAGCATAATTTCCTCGAGTAATTCATGATTTTCAAAGAGTCAAGTTCAATGAGTTTGAGGAGCACTTTAAAAAAAATTTTTCAAATTCCAGGAGTTAGCGGGAGTTGTCCAAACCCTGACATTGGTTTGCTCATATTTGATTTCACATTAATACAGTAATGAAGGTAACACAATTTATAATAATAGCAATGACTATGTTTTAATATCATGCTTAGCTAAAAATTATACTTATATAATCTAAAACACTTGAAATACATATAAAAGTTAACCTTTTACTAAACATAAACAAAAATTGACTGAAGAGACAAAGAAATATATTTCATATAGAAATGTAAAATAAAATTTCATGGCTTTAAAAGTTAATTATTTTTCAGGTTATCATGTTAATAGTGAATTTAAACTACTTTTTTCCAGTAATTACATCAGTGACAAATAGAAATTTTTATATTGCTGAATAGATTGCAATTTTTATCCTGAAGACTTGGCAATGATCAAAAGAACTACACATCTTCATGAATAAAGAACAATATTTAATTAAAACACTAAAAAAAACAAAGTTAATACAGTGACAACATGCCAAAGGCGATACTGAGCTTGAGAAGCACTGAGTTTTTGCCATAGTTTTAATACAATACTGTTTATATATTCTTACAAGAGCTATCACAACATCAACTAGTAGTAATGTCACTGAATGATTTAAGTTTATATTGCCAATATGAATGTTACTAAAAATTTCAATAAAAAAATTAAGACGATAAATAAAGAATTTATATTTGAAATAATGCAATTTTTCAAGAATCAAAATTTCTTTTGCATTTTTGACATTTTATGTAATATAATTTATGAAGAAACTATGTGGGACTATTCATTGAATTCTTTATTCATTAAATTTCAAATTTACATTTGAAAACTGAAGGTAATTTTTAGCTTTACTTTATACCTTAGCTTTAACGAACATAATATGCTTATCTTAAATTCATACCATTTTCAAGTCAGAAAAATACTTACCTACAAGTATTCGAGGCACTTGAACTGATTCTTCTGCATATTCTAACATACTTCTAGCTTTTTTAACAGCTTCTTGTGTCTAAATAGCAAGAAAACAAAATGAAGTCATTATGATTACAATATAAATGTAAAACATGAAAAATAAAATGATCACATATTTTATTATTTGGTATACATATTTTCAAATTACTCAAAACAATGCTAATGTTATTTTCAGAATAAAAAAAAATTGAATTAAATATTATATTTATAAATAACTAGTCAGAAATAACATCTTATATGGAATCATTTGCTTCAATGAGCAAAGAAAAAAATTTACTGAATTTTTTGCATATTTATTAAAATACCCATAATTGCCTAGCTTGTACGAAAATTATGAGTCATTCTTTAAGTTTTTACTCTAACAAAATATCAAGGATAGATAATTTAATAAAAAATGGAGAAAGAGCTCTCGACAATGATTAAAATAAAAATTTAAAATGATGCACCATGCAGCTCTAACCTTCCTATAACATGATATTATATTACACATTTTCACATTACACAGCAAATGTCACAAGATAAATTGTAAGAATCTTCTTATAATTCTATTTTACAGTAGCAAATGAGAAATGCAATAAGCTTTGCATAACACTATCCTCCAGCATGTACATGATTTTTTAACACATTTAAAAACTAAATCATTTTAAAATAATGACAAAATTTATCACTCGATCATTTTTGAACACAAAGGATAATAAAAACAGGATCCAGTTTACAGTGGATTTCTAATCATTATAGCCTGCAGTGGAATACAAATCCATGAAGTGGTTAACCAAAGGCAAGAAACTAACCATTTGGCTGGTAGTTCAACAATATAATGACAAGGAGTAATGTATAAGCATAGCTGTCAACTTTTGGAAAAATGTTCCTGTAAAGCTTTTCATGTGTTAAAATTATATTCGTCACTTAAATATATATTTTCTCAAGTCAAATTTTAACTAAGTTTATAGCCAACTAAGTACTTTACCATATTTAATTTTATATTTTTACTTAAAAATAAATTATTATTTAATTAAAACTTAAACTCCAAGAAATAAATTCAATTAAAGAGTTATTAATTAAAATTTTATCCTTAATTGTATAAAACTTATAAAATCTAGAAAGCATTCATAAAAGACAACCCCATTTGTGTTTTCTGAATATTAAAAATAACACAAGAAAATATTTGGCATTCTGCAATGAAATTAAATAAAATAAATTATTTTATCTGTTGAAATATCTATTTCAATCATTACACAATAAAAAGTTATCTTGAGAAATTTGTTATACATTTACAATAGCTTTTAAAATAAAATAGGAAGTTAACGTTCAGAAAGTCATTAACAACTAATAAAATTCTGGGTTATAGGTTCCTGGTATCAGAGCCACACAAGTCATGGCATACCTGAAATGCCTGCTCAAGTTCCATATCTTTTTAAAAAGTTATTACCAGTGACTTTTTAAGTTTCCACAAAATAATAAATTTTCACCAGTATAATTTAATTTAACTTTTATAAACAAAATATCTTTTTATTTCCCAAATCATGTAAAAAAAATTTACAAACATTTTTTAGTTTTCAAATCATGTAAAAATGTATTTACTTTAAAACATAAAAAATTAATTTTTTTTTAAAAAAAAAACGTTCTTTCAATATGATTTAGTTTCACTCAGTGGTGACTTTTATTACAAAAAGGTTAATTAGAGAAGGAACTTACAGTTTAACATGAAGTCCAAACTACTACAAACATCTAAAGTCTGAGATGGGATTTGAACCCACAAACTGTTGAAATTAAGTCCAAAGTGCTAATAACCCATTTCATGGCTAGCTAAGCTCCTCATATGTGAAGGCAATATTTAACAAGAAAAATACTTTTCCAGTTATTTCTTTACCTGCCCTAACATAAAAAATAAGCTTTTTTTCCTTCTAGCAATGACACTGCAAATTTTCAAATAACTCTATTCACACTTTGAGATAGGTTAGTTAAAGAATCTTAAAAGCCATGTTTAAGATATACATGGCATAGAAAAATACTAAAAGTCCTTTTAAACAAAATTTATAGTGAGATCTATAATTAAAATAATTTATGAATACTTTTTATAATTATTAAAAATCATTTTTCGAAAATAATAGTAATAAATATTCAATTTAAACATTTAAATATAAAATTGTAATTTTTTAAAGATAGATATAGTAGGGTAGTAGGAAAATAATCATAAAAACAATTTAAAATATTTAGAAATAAAAAGGAATGTAAAATACTAAGAAAATTCCTCACTGCTAATTGAATTTATATTTAAAGTAAATGTATAAATTTAGATAGAAATTTAAAATAAAAAATGAATCAATTCTGCCAAAAAACAGATTATTGGAAGCACATAATGTGATTACATTTTTATAATATGTCCCCAATTCATTGGAAACTTGTGTATCATCATTAAGTATTAATTCCTAAGACATAATGTGAAAGGAATAAAATTGAATAGAAAAGTATCCCATATGAATGCTAATGTAAAATCATTTTTTGGTAAGTAAAATAATATTGCTTTAAAATAACCCATTCAGCTTTAATGAACAGTTTGAAATGGAATACATAAGATTAAATTCTATATATTAATAAGACTTTTAAAAAATTTAATATTATATGCTTAAAAGAAAATATTAATAAATGTTATGTCAAAAACAATAGCTATTAAAATCTGCCACTTTATCCTTGTCTAATAAACTGCCCTTACAGTGGCAAAGAGAAAAGTTTGGTTTGTTTGTCGCTCAACGGTCATTTTTTGCACACGAGGGCTAATTAGACTGGGACCTACAGTTTAAAGTGGATTCTGAACCACTACAAACATCCATGCCCAAGGTGGGATTCGAACCCACAAACTGTTGATTCGAAGGCATGAGCGCTAACCATTCAGCTGCCAGCTCGGCGGGCAAAGAGAAAAGGACATTTATTCATAATTAAAATTGCAAAATACTTCAATACATACATCACTAAGAATATCAAACTCTTATAAATATGAAATTGAGTAATACAAGAACATCAACAGACTATAAATTTCTTTTCATAAGACCTAAAACTAAACATTCTTTACATATGTAAGAACATATGCTGCAACAATAAGACATTTATCTTAAATATGTGAGGCATACCAATTTATTTCACCTGCAATAAAATTTAAAGTATATTCTGAAATAAAATCAAAAAAAATTTATGTTTATCAAATATAATTTATTAATTCAGAAATACTGAAGTTCCTCGTAAATTTATATACAAATAAAATGATAGGCTTGTCATTTAATATAACACCAAACACATCAAATGATAAAAAAGAATCTGCATCATTGTTATCAAGAAAACTACTTGAATTCAGACTCATCACAGCAATCAGAATCATTATATCTGCCAAAACATTTCCCTAACACCTCCAATAACTGTTTGATTTCTTCATCAGTCAACCCCCTTTATTACACGGAACCATCAAAATTATATTTCCAAATGACAAAAAAGCTGCTGGTTATGATGAAAAAATTTGCTAAAGAGATAATAAATATGCTTTGGCTTTCATTATGAAAAGAGCTAATAAATCTAGTTTTTTGTCAAAGTTCGCTCATAAAAGGATCAAAGAAGAGTATCAATTGAATCTTCCTCAACTGCTAAAAGAAGTTTGTGAGGTGGAAAAAATTCATGGTACAACTTCTGAATCAAAGTCGTTTTCTGAGAAACTTTTGTGGTACTACAGTTGTACTGCCAGGACGAAAAGGTTAAAACAGTATAAATTACTAAAAGTGACATCTAATAAATTTGATACAAAGTTTAAGTTGAGTTACCTCTCCAAATATTTTAAATGTACAACTACATTCTTCCAAGTCAATCCCAGTGATACCCTCAAGTTTCCTTGCATTTTGTATATTTGCTCCATGAGCACCAATGGCTAATCCCATTAAATCTTCTCTAACAGTGAATTCTTCTCCATATCCAGAGTTGGAATGCAATCGAGTACTCTGGAAAAGAAATTGCATTTTTTTTTATTTAGAGTATTAAATATCATAAATTTAATAATTACATAACCATAACTCAAATAAGACATGACAAATCTGTTCTAAAGATCAATTTAAATCTTTGATCAGAGTATAGACAACACAATATTAAATAATTAAAAATCATATAAACAGATTGCATTCTATAAAACTAGTAAAAATTATCATCTATCATTCATAAAAGTTATTGCATATCACTGCCAAAATTTAAAATTTTGACAATACTTTTGATTTGAATCTTGTAGTTGCTAATGGTTCAAAAATCATTATTGATGGGAAACATTCATTGTTAATGACACTGGTTTATGTGAGTTGATAATGTACTTGGACATTTAAGTGAACATTTATTCTTTCTGATGCATCTAAGTGTGAGATTTTTATCATAACAATGTTGATTTAAAAACAAAATATTGTAATAAATTAATAATTTTCACTCGTGGAGAAATAACAAATGACAATTTTCTTGGCATAACGGAGTTCAATTTTATATTTAATGAAATTAAATATATTCCCACCAATTCATGTCATAGAAAATAAAGGTTCTTTTATTACAAAACAATACAATTATCTTCATCAAATAAATAATTAGCTGTTAAGTCAACCCTTTAGAAAATCATTTCATTTAATAAATAGGATGGTTTTAGCCGACCTTGTAACAGGGCTTGTAAATATTCTGAGGAACAAAACACATGAGTTTTAGAGCTTCCCACAAGACACAAGTTTCATATTCACAAGTTAAATACTTAGCTTTTATTTTTGGCCCAATACATCTGTAATTACATTTATGATTTTTGATTATATTTTCAAATCATAACAATGATATGCAAAAACTAATATATATTTGATTAAATATTAACCCCCTAAAATGACTAGGAAGGCATACTAGATTTGCTCGCCAGTGACATGGATGCTGTTTATCGGAAGAAAACAAGAGTTAGCTTTTCAATTACTCTTACAATACAAAGGTTAACAATGTCAAGGACATTCTATTGTATTCCAAAACTATGGGTAGCTTTTGATAGCTTCACTGATAGAAGCACATTGTAAAAAAAAACATACTTTAGAAAAGTATATATAAACAGGGGCAGTTAATGCATTAGAATAGTGAGCTGTATATACACTGGTTGGAAACACCAAGGAGCTGCCAGAAAGTGCCAATATCTGTTTACATCAAGTTACATAATTTTATTTGTATCTAGAAGGATAATATAAATTGATATAATTTCTTTCTGTGCTGATTTCAATGAAATTCATTAACTTCTAACAAGCTGAATGAAATTAATTACCAGAGTTATTCACAGCTTTCAAGGAGTCAGATTAAAACTCCAGGAATTGAAAGTGATCTGTTGTGATGATTTTAAAATTTCCAATGAAATGATTGGCTAATTATAAATAACAATGAGAAATATTAATTAACTTTTCTCTAATCTTCAAGAAAACTTATTTTAGATTTCCGAAAAGTTTATAAAATATCCATGAACAAAGACAACATAAAATACATAGCAATTGTCATCCTGCATGGATATTTAAAATTAATTTACATGACTTTTGTATCAACAAACAATGCAGGTCTTTAAATTAAATCTTACTAGGGTCAGAGCTCTGTTTTGCATATATATACTGATAAAATATAATTTTACTTCATCTTCCAGGGTCTGTACAGATTTCTTAGAATCAAATTCCAAGAGATAAATCAAAAATTTCCAGGCATTACCAATATTCATAAATTTTTTACTTTTACTTATTGTTCTTATAATTAAATATGCTTATATGTTCTTATAATTAAATATAATTTTTTAAATGCAACATTTATCAATTATATTTCTGAATAGAAATATGTTATTGCAAAAATTCAAATTATATTTACTGATTACTTCAAAAGCTGTTGATAAATTCACAGCTATTAGAGAATTTTTTATTTAAATAATGAATATTCGTACCATTACTGAATTATGGAATGCATAAAATAGGTAATTTTAAAAATTTTAAACATCTTCATTAGATTATTATTTATTTTTTGAGTACTTCAAAAGGTATATAAAAATCTCGCTTCAAATAAATACACTTATTCAAAACAAATTATACTTATTCAAAACATAGGATTACTTTTTTTCAAAATTATTATTACTAACTGTACTGGATCAACATGAAGCAAATTGTGGCTGAACAGAATTTTTATTTATATATATATATATATATTTCAATCAACAATTATGAATACAATAACTACCTAATACAGAATCATGCTGTCATCCTTGTAATATTAGGAGCCAATACTCAATTTTGTTTTTGGACAATTTCCATAAAACTAAAAAAATTATATTTTCTAACAAATGCATCACAATTAATAAAAATTCCAAGAGTAATTCATGATTTTCAAGGAGTCAATTCCAGGAGTTTCAAGGGCCTTTAAAAAAAACTTTCACATTTTGGTAGTTATAGAAACCCTGTCTTCAATTAAAGCAGAGTTAATCCAACTAGAAGAGAGAAAAGTTGCACATCATGTAAAAGATTCCCCTAGAATGATTTAATTGTATATTTTTTTCAAGAGAGATGGTGTTGCAGTAGACATTTGTCATAAAGAAAATTAAATTCACAAATCAATATCTTTGGCTTTTACTGTCATTATCTTATGTTGCTAAAGCATGCTATGTAACCCTAATATAACATGCACAATAGTAAATGTTATATACTATTCAAGTTTATTCTTATGTAGATTTCTTGGAAGTATCAACATTTAAATTTTTTATTTAATTTTATTAATTGTTCTAAACCAATTATGCATACAATTTGTATATGAAACATTTTTAATTATAGTTATAAATAATAGAAACAATTGTAAAAATTAATGAAAATGTTTTTTTATGTAAGTTTTAAGTTATATTTAATAATTACTTAAAAAGCCTTCAATAAATTTACAGTTAGAAAAAATTTCACTTAAACAATCAAAATTCTTTATATTACTGAATTATACATAATATAAAATTATGGTTAATTTCAGAGTTTTTAAAAATCTTCATTAGATTACTACATTAATTTACTGAGTATTTTTTGATAACCTCTTTTAAAATAAATAAGAAATAGAAAACAAAATAAACACAACTATCAGAAACACAACTATCAGAATAATATAACTATCAGAATAATTTTAAAAAAGTATCTATTCTATTTTTAATAGATTTTAATAACTACATGAAAATAAGTTAAAATAAAAAGTATCTTTGGAGTTCAAATTCATCATCAATACAATCTTGAATTCTTCAAAATTAGTTCTCGTAAAACAAAATCAATCTGGCATTAGACAAGTAGTCACTAAGGAAAGTATGGAAAGTACACTTTAACTCAAAAATATATATTTAAATATTATTTAGTGAATTTTATACACTATAAAAAACAGAAACAAATAAATTGAAAGAGAATAAAATACTCTCCTAATTGCAGCACATAATGATTTTATTGGTGATTAATCACTTCACTAATTTCACACACATAAATCTAAATACAATATCCAATCCTGACTGAACTGGATTATCATGAAACCATAGTGGCTGAACTAGATCTTTATTTTTGTCAATTGTTGTTGTAAAAATGAAAACAATATCAAAGTAATATGGATCATGCCACCATCAAGTGATAATATTAAAAGAGAATACTCAATTTGGTTTTTGAATAATATTGAAAATTCAAAAATACTAAAACAAAATGGCAAAAACATCATAATTTTTTCTAACAAAAAATAAATGCAACCAATAAAAAAAAAATTATTAAAAGCAAAAATTTTAGGATTTTCAAGGAGTCCTGTCAAAATTCCAGGAGTTACAAAGCCCCAAATTTTCATATTCTACGAGTTCTAAGGATTTTGAGAACTTATAAAGTATCTTGAAATTATTTTAAATATACCTGTTACCAATGTAAATATCATGCATTCCATGTAAACATTCTTACTCTTAAGTAGAAAAGAAAATTTTCAAAATTTACTCATTCCATTTCATTTGAAATATTTTTATAAGAATCATTTTTATTAAAAGCAAAATGTTTACTAATTGTTCAAAATAAATGTTATGTTAACAATTCTCCAGAAAAATATTAAATAAATTGATCAAACAATAGTGCTAACAAAATTATAAAGTGAAATTAAAGTTGCTCAATTTTCTTATATCTTTACTTATATATGTTCAATTTTCTTGTATCAATTTTCTTATATATAATGTAAAATGGAAGATAACTTCACAATGGCAAAGATATTTTACATTGCATTTAACATAAAAATTTGAGCAGAAACTTTTAAAAGTGTATGAAACATAACAATCAGCAAAATGATTTATTTACATCTGGCATAATTGAATTTAATAAGTACAAAATTGAGACCTAACATGATAATTTTGATCGATATATCAGCATAAATCTATTTCACATTTTAATAATGTTAAATTGCATAACTTATGTAATTTCTAAATTATTTACATTAAGAAAGTCATTTTTTTAAGATTGTAGAATAAAAACATAGTTTTCAATTGAAAAGCAAATAATTTATTTTATTCGAAAAGCATGTCATTAAATATTAATACTTTCATTAAAATTTTATGAAAGCTTACAGTGTCCATAACAAATTTAAATTACAAAATTGAAGTACACTCCCTTTAAGACATGAAATATTATAAAATTCAAGAAAATCAAAGAGATAAAATTATTTTTTCAAATATTAAAAACTTAAAAGGGAAATTTAATAACTTAAATTTAAAAATGGAAATTAATAATCAGGTTATTTACAATTAAGTTGAGAAGACACTGGTTTGCTTTGTTTGTCATTCTATAATTATTTCTATATAAAAGCTTATTTGAACTAAGATCTACAATTTTAATGGATTTCAAATCATTACAGTCATCAATGACCAAAGTAAAATTTAAACCTACAATCTAATCAACTAATTTCATGACCAAATAATTTATCGCTTCAGTGTCAGCTTATAAAATATTGGTAATAATCTTTAAACATTTTATTAAAATTTAATATTGTTAGGTTGATACTTTAAGTTGACATTAATGGCCAAAATATTAAACACTTACAATTTATTTTGCTAATAAATGAGGTTTTTACATTAGTTACAATGATTTTATAGATATTTTTTAAAGAAATTTCCCAACATTATATATTTTGTTTCATATAATTTATAAATAATCTAAAGAAAAGCATGTATTAAAATACAAATGATAAATATTTATACTTCAAGTTGGCGAGCAGCTTCTTCGGTTCTATTTAATAGTAATACTTTCTGCCGCAGATTTCGGAAATGCATGTCACTCAGCATGCATGCTCTTTTCTTCAATCCATCATGCCTTCCCTGGGAAGAAAAAAACTAAAATATTCTCAGCAAAATGCAAAATAAAATACTTATATAGCAATTTATTAATATAAATAGCAAATACTAGAAATTAAATGAATAACACTTACATACAAATGTAACAAATAATCATCATTTTAATAAACACTAAATCCAATCAATCATGAGAGTTAATTTTTAAAAGTAATATACTTTAAAATATTTTTATAATTAAAAAATAGTTTCTAGTATATGAGAAAGCATCAATTATAAATTATATGTATTATTTATAAAAAATTAAATTAATAAAGATAAAATTTTTAAATATCAATTTGAGTTGGAAATTACTACAAGAACCAATTATAACACTTAACACAATAAATTTAATGTTTTCATTAAAATTTTTTTAAAAAAAGACAAAAATAGGTATATTTAAATAATAGACAGAAATAGTATATTTAAATAATCAGGTGTAAAAAAAAGGCAAGATAAAGAATCAAAATGCTAAAACTGCAGTATATTTTATAAATACTTTCAGGAAAATACAAAAAAATAAAAATTAATATAATCATCTGAAAAATTATACTTACTATAATTTGTAAACATTTCTTTTCTGCATTGTATTTACAAACAGCAGCACCTATTGCTTTCTTAAATTCTTTATGAGCAGATTCTAATTTGGAACTAAAAAATATACAAAGAAACAAAATATTCAGTAAAAATTATCTAAAATTCTTTATCATATTATTTCATATATAAATCTAATAACATTTTATACAAATTTGACACATATAATTGGAATAGATATTTTCAAAACTTATTTTAACTAGATTAAAAAGTATGTATTAGTATTTTATGTGCTGTAAGAAAAATTTAAATAGATCGGAAAAATAATATGACTACAATTAACAAATAATGCTCAGATATTATAATATTACGATAAGCTTACTAGTCTTGCACATCTTCAGGTACAGGAATCTCGAACTGATGAAACGTGCCTTTTGTGATGGGTTGGCTAGAAAAAAAGCATTTATAAGTATGAATCACAGGATGTATTTTTAAAAAATTAGCAAATATTTATTTAACACTTAGGTGAATCAAACTTTTATACAATTTATGACATAGTGACAAATGAATAAAACATAGCTAGAATAGTAGAAAATTAAAAAGCTATATAAATCTCATTAATATTTCAATTTATTATTTCATTCAATATATAATACAAGGAAAAATATTCGTTGTATGTACAGTTTCATTATCTTCAGAAGAAAGTTAATGTATTATTTGCAGCATAACAGTTCAGCAAAAAATTCTTTTATGTATAAAAAGATTAAAAAAAGAAAAAGATTAAAATAAATTTTTTGATAAAATGTATAAAAAAATTTTTTACCTTAAAAATATTATAAAAAAAATTTTTAAAGATAAATTACTGTAAAACATCCAAGATATTTCACATATAAATTAAAATAAGTTGGCTTTTCAATGACAAGACAGCTAAATACCTTTTTGCACATTAGTTCTAACAAAGTATTTTACAAAGTTTCAATTAAATGTCTCACTATTAAACAGTTAGGAAACTAACAGCCACTCCTAAGATGGAAATTCTATGAACTAGTCTGAAAGCCGGAGTTTAATACTCAAATAAAGCACTGATTCTTTCACTCTTAGAAGAATCTAAAATTACACCTCTGTATTTTTAAATTAAAAATAAATTTTTGCTTCCGAACTATGAGATATATAGGGTGTTAGACATAAAGGTAAATTTAGTTTCCTTTGTTGCTTTACACGCCATATATGGACAAGAATTAAGAAAATATTATGGTCATGATGTGACTTATATAGAAGATTAAACTATTTATAAATGATTTAATATATGTATAAATGACAAATGGTATAGCTGAAGATTAAGAGTAGAGAGTAACATTTTCGGAGTTTAGAAACAAATCTATTGTTTTCATTTAAAGCTACATGGCCTTCAGATGGAATCAATATAAAAAGACATGAGGTAGTGAATGCAACAATTTAAAAAACAAGAGAACATTTTATGATTGTGGTTATTCATAAAGAGCTTAATATAAAGCTATATGTATAGTTTCCAAGGAAATAATCAGACCTGAAGGTATAACATATAAAAATATATAAGAGATAAAATACTTTCAAAAATATTCCAAATTTTGCTGTTAGCCTATAGTTACAATAAATATTTAAAAACAGATTGAAATCTTCACAATTGCTGTTTAAATAAGGAAATTCTAAGCAAAAAACTACAATAAGTATTAAGAATGAGGCTTAGTACTTAATTATGATAAATAATTTATTAATGGAGGTATTAAAAGACACATGCTTTCAGCAAATTTGTCAGCAAATAAAATTATTAATAGAACAGATAATACATGAAAATTATTAACTCACATATGTCTGACAGAAATAAACAGGGCAAACAAGAACTGTATGGTTTAATTTAAATATCCAGATTCAATCAATGATCCAGATTTTTTAAATAATAATGTTGCTTTTTATTCAGGGAATAAATAAAAATGAAATTTGCAGACCTTTCTGACTTTCAGAGAATCAACAACATAAATAATCGTCACAGGAAGACATTCTTTAAAGGAGTAGACAGATTTGATCAGGATTTATCTTCAATGAAATATTTTGTGTATTACTACAGCTGGTAGCAAAAACATAATTGAGTGGGAATGATGAAGCTGTTATTTCTTTTGTTTCAAAAGACAAAGTTAATAATGTTGGTTAAAAATCATTAATCAAATAATGAATGCATCCTTTATCAGGCTTTGTAGAGTATTAGGACATAAATTTTAAAGTAAAAAGCTCATATATACCCTATCATCAATTTTACAAGCTTATCAAAATGCTTTAAAAAAATGACTCATTTGTTTACTTGTACAAAAATTCTAATGGAATTTTTTTTTAACTATGAGCAATACCAGAATTAAAGAAATTGTAAAATGAATTGTTATGGAAGATAGATTCAAATAAACATATGAATGACTATTACAAAAAAATATTTCAATTAATACTGAGCAAGAATATTGCAATGCAATGTGAAACATTTTGCACTGTATGAAACATTTATTTAGCAAATAGATACTCAAATTTCTAGATTTTGTAATTGCAAGAATTTTGTAGTATTTAAAAATGAATGTATGACATTATAGATCTGTATACGTGCTAAATCTTTTAACTTACTTAAATAAAACATCTTTGGAAACATCTGCACTTTTCAAAATTCCTTTAATGCTGACAACAAAGCTCTCAACTCAAGTAATTTCAAATAAAAGTGAAGCTAATTGAACAGTAATTGCATTGGAATTCTTTTATCTTTAAAAATATTTCTACAACTGTTATAAATTTAAGTTTCACAATGAGATCAGTAATGAAATTTTGGGCCTAACTTTACTTCAACTGAAGTACTTACTTACACAGGAAAGGTTGGTTGGTTGGTTTTTATGGCGCAAGGTCCAGGTAAGGACAAGCTGCGCCCTTACACAGGAAAGTATTCTTCAAAGATAAATAAAATCTACCTTTAGATCCAAATTAAATTATAAACATTTGAAATCAATGCTGATAATTTTCAAGATTAAGTTTCATCTACCACTGAAAACAATAATCAATGGAAAAAGTGTTATAACCAAATAAATTACAGCTATATATTGTTTTAATTCATTATAAAAATTATCAAGTTTTAAAATTACAATCAAAGTGTTAAATTTTCTTAATTGTACTAGTATACTAGGTTTAATCACAGTTACTTGGTAAGAATTTACATCAAATTTTAACTGCCATATAATAGAAACCTAATAGTTACATGTTTTCAACTAAACATATCATAACACTGTTGAACACAAAACACTATATTCTAGAGGTATTTCTTATTTAATAGATTAAATTTTGTAATCATATCTATTTACAAACACAAATAGAAGTATTTGTAAATAAAATATACATTTTACTTCATAAAATGTATTTAGCCAAATACACTTTTCTGAAAAAAATATTTTTGACCCATCTAAAAAATATAATTTTAATTTTAGATATCAAAATATATTAATTCTACATACAAATAAAAATTACTTACTTAGTATTTTTGAGTCGTAACCTATCGCTAGGTACGATTTCTGTGTATGTTGTTTCCCAACCTAAATACTCAACGACATGAAAGTCTCCCTTGGTCATTTTTACCAAAGCTCGCCACCATCCACAAGCTTCTTGTTCATTAGCTCGAGAAAACACCTGTAATATTAGAAAAAAGTTAAATAACATACATATAAAACATCCTGATTTAAGAGAAAGTAAAATAATGATTGATAACTTGAAATGTTATTAAATTTCTTAAAATGTTCCTTTCATTTTACACATTTTTACATAATTTTCAAAAATTTTACTGTATAACTTTAGTTGAGAGTAGTTGGAAAACCAAAAACAAAATCTTACTTTCTTCATCTTATTTATTTAGCGGTTCATACAATTTATAAAATAAGATTAAATTTCTAAAAAATAAAAATAATAGGATTAAAAACTCAACATAAATAAACTTAATTAAAACAAGAACTCATGATCAAAATCAAAATAATCTTCAATAAAATTTCAAGTCTGTAGGTGGTTCTAATAATTTAAGTTTTTTTATAAAGTCAAAAGTTTTTTCAAGACCACATCACAATTTTTTAATATATTTTGATATAGTAGAATCCAAACTGTCTTTCCAAACCACTTTCAGTTTCAGAAAAATAAATTAGACAGAAGCGAAGAAAAAAATGAGAAAAAAGAAAACTCAAGAAAAGCAAAGGTGAGAAAAGATGAGAATGACATATCACTGAAAGAATTCAAAAATGTTCCTTTGAAAATTTCTGAATGTTCAGAAGTTAATGCTGAAGATGTAGGTCAATGGATTATAAGTCAGACCCTAGGTTTCAAATTGTAAATGATGGTAAACTTACTGAAAGTGTCAAGGAAGAAGATGAAATTAATGTCCAATTGAAACAAACATGGGACCATCAGTTAGTGAACCACTTGATGGCTTTGAAGTCATCAGATTGAGTGTGACCACAAGAAAATTCTCACTGTCAAAAAGGCACACGAGTTGGCTGAGCAAAAATGTATAAAGGCAGTGAAACAGCTTTCTCTGATCAAGATATTCAGCAAGCAATGGCTTTCATTTGCTACAGATTCTACATATTGTATTAATATGCAGCACTTGTACCTTAATAAATAAAAATGTTCCTTTCCATTTAATAGATTATATGTTCAAAACATGTAGTCCCCCCTTCCATTTTCAATGTACAATATTTAAATAGATTCTTTCGTGAAAATCTAATTGACCTGATTAAATCTAATTGCCCTTAATAATCTTGATTTTGATAATTCTATTCTTGATTACTTGATAATTTTAATAAAAATTGTTAGTATATAACAACTCTAACTTTCCATGGCACAACAGCTCCCAGAGTGCTAAAGCTTACAAGTGCTTATATCTTCCTGACTAAGACTCTTAGGTCCAAAGCATTATATCCAAGCTCGGTAGACAGCCCAACATAAAACCACCGATGTTTAGTATCAAGCATGCTTGATACTCAGTCATATTAACTCACAGAAGGGATAAAAGGCACAGTAGCCCTTGCCCAACCAGTAGATTGCACTTCCAAAATCAGGTCCAAAATTCCAATATGAATACCACTATGCCACCACACTTCTATACATAACATAACTACGAAACTTTTGCCTCCAATTCACATAGAAGAAAATAATTACTTACCTCAACTTCTTGACCTTCTGTCATGTTATTAAGAGCTTTATCATCTTTAGGTGCAGCAGGTGGTAACCTTACACGATGATATGGAAATTTACTTTCAGGTTGCCAACTAAAACATATATACATGCATGTAAGTTTAGTTATTCGCAAGTATTAACAGTGATAAAGTGAAAGCTGAAAAATTTTTATTAATAAGTGAAAAATACATTAAAAGTACCTAAAATAGTCAGTTTTACATTACAGTATGCAAAAAATTAGGATTACACACAAAATATAAAGACGATAGCAAAAATATTAAAACAAAATTTGAAAAATGTTTTTGAAAGTTAAATAAACAGCAAAAGAAGTGTAATGATCACCAAATGATTAAACTGAATTTTTAATCTGCAAGAAAGTAAATAAAATGATCTGTAAAATACCTTTGACATAAATTGATCATATAATTCATATGAAAATACCAGTTTACTAGTAGTTAAGTTTTTTAGCTAAATACTATTGTGATTATTTAATTTTTTGAATTATTTTTCCTGCTTTATTCTAAGAGATTGGATAAATCTAAGATAATATAAATGAACTAAATTACAATTTTAATCTTTGAGTATTACATATTAATAATCCTCTTGACTAATCACACTAAAATTTATATATAACAACAGCCTCTCAATCAGGTAACATAATTTTTGTCAGATGAAAAATTTTTATCATTACGATGTTTAAATACAATATGCTAATATTAAATAAAATTTTGTCAAGCTTTAGCTTTCATACCACAATTTAAAATTAAGACCTTATGTTGTAATAAATTTTAAAAAATATTTATTTGAAATAAATTTTTCAGAAATGAGGAAATATTTTTAAAATGTCAATATTCATTTTTTATTATAAAAGCAAAATTAGAAAATAAAAGGTTATTTTAATATTACAAGTCTCATTAGGAAAAATCACTTGGAAAATTTAAATCCAGAAATAAAATTAAAAAGTTTTAGAAATGCGAGATCTGAATACACTGAAAATAAATCATACGGTACTAAACCCTATCTTTATTTTGACTAAAAAAGAGCATATTAATATTTTAATATAAATTAAACTACTTTTGATTTTACTAAGGTGTCATCTCAAACTATAGATGTTATTAAATTACTGAAGTAGCAAAATATAAAAAAGGAAAATAAGATATTAACAAATTTTTAAGCATGACAAAACCGGTTTTAAGCACATTCATAAAAACATACAAGTAGAAAAAACAAAATGCACATATTTCTAGGATTTTATACAATAAGAAAGAATTAAACTAAAATACCATTGAAAACTTAAATCCTAACCTACTGATTACTTGAATGACTCATTCAATAAATAAAAATTACTGTTACAAATTTTTATATTTTTACAATATAGTATCAGTAACTCAAAATTTTCATTTTTTGCATTTAACATCATAAACAAGGTCAAGTAAATAGGAATTTTACACAATTTTCAGAGTTTCAGATGTCACTAGAGTTTTATATACATAAAAGTATATAGCATTTTCTGAAAAAATTTGATTTTATTCATATTTTAACACTGTTTATGAATTCAACCAACATTTTCAATTATCTCATCAATTTTCATAAAGATGCTTTACCAACTTATTTCATCAATACTAATTATTCAAAGAAATTTTAATAGTTTTTATCCTTTCATCCCACTGCCTATTACACTATGCATTTACAAAAAGCACATTTAAATCTTTAGAATACCTTGTATAGAATAATAGTTGGGAAATTTACTATGTGTTTAGAATTCTAATTACTTTTACAACCTACATTTTAAAAAGAATTACAATTGAAATTAATTGGCTTTGCTTAAATTTCTAAAACTGAAATTGGTTAAAATAAATAGTAAATGCAAGTAATTACATTATAAATACACTTGATGAACTGAATAAAAAATAACTACACTAAAAGATTAATTTATGTAATTAAAACTATATTGTATTTTAAAAATATATAGGACAAAGTCGTCGGCATTATTTAAGCAAATATATTTGAAAATTCCTTTAAAAATAATGATGGTAATTCAGTGAATCATAACTTACTCATTTTCAAATGCTACAGTAACTTCATCTTCATGAACATCAGTAATATATGCCTAAAAATAATTTTGTAAGAAACCATGAATAAATCATTAAATACAAATCATAATGGGCATAAACACAACAAAATATTAAAAAATGGATAAAAATAGTTATTTTTCTGTTAAAACAAAGTTTTAATGATATGGAATGCAGAGAACAAATTTTTACTTTTAAACAGACAATATGCCTAAATTGTTTGTTTAAAGTAAAAATTTGTAAAAACATGAGTAAGTCGCATAATTTTTTTTTACATTTAAGGGGTTTTACAACTTTTCATCAAGGCAAGAAATTTTTTAATTGTTTTTAAATAATAGCAATAATTTTGAATAAATTTAATTTTTAATTATAAAGTAAGAATAAATAACAGAATTGCTTGGCACTTTAATTTATTATGTTAATCCAATCACAATCAATCCATAAAATCAGTTGTTTATCCTAAAAAACTCTGACATGTCAGATCAGCTCGAAAAAGTTGACCACTAAAAACTCAATAGAAATATGGATACTAAATGTTAAGTCTCTTAGAAAGTCCATTGATACTAGGAATGTGATCCAGTTAATCCAATTAAATCAGTATTTAATATCTATGTTCAAATTAAAAGTTAGTAAACATAAAAGTTAACATTTTAAACCTTCCTCAAATTTATCTTAACACATTCATTTTCAGTGATTACTAATGTCAGGTTACATTGTATGCAACACCCAGAGAAAATAGAAAAATACTAAATGTTTTTAGTTGTAAACAAGCGCTACATTCTTAAAATCCTAATTACTATTTGTGTGACTATTTTTGTTATTTTGATTAGTTTCCTGTGATATATTAAGATCAAACAAGTGATATTCAACATAAAATCTAAGGCAACATTACAGGAGACACATGAATCATTTTAAACCAATTATTAAGAAGATGTGTGAAGATTATATTTCATTCGATTTTTTGGACAAATTCAAAAGTTGAGCTTTTCTCATAAAAATGCTAGAAAAAAACTTTTAAAAAATTGTATACAGACTAGTGAGCTAGTTAAAATCTCAAGAAGTCACATGACTTAGTTCCACAAAAAATGTCAGTATAATAGCAATTAAAAAGGGCATTCTTCCTGATAATAATGAGACTGAAAAGACAAAGATCAGGAGTTTTTGTATAGTGTTTTGGTTAGACTTGATAACAAAAAAAAAAAAAAAAAAAAAAAAGTTTGATAGGACATGAAACTCCATCCTTGTTAAAATAGCATACATATACAAAAAACAAAACCGATTAAAAGAAAACCGAATAAGGTTCTAGATTCAATCTCAACCATTATTGAGCAATAAAAGACTGATCATGTTATCCTGCTTCTGAATGCATGCCTACCATGGTGGGTTACTGGGAGTTTTCCTCTCTTATGGGAGACGGATATGCCCATTACCATTCAGCCAGGATAGCAATTAACGCAGATGTTAAAATGGGCTACAGCAGTCTTCTTCTGTTCACTATGCTGTATCAACGTTAATAAGGAAGTGTGTCTCATTGTAGTCAGATGGTAGAGTAGCACTCCTCAAAACAAAATGTCAAATATAAGCTTAGCCACTGTTTAACAATGCATGTTAAACTTCTGTCTTCTACATGCTCACGAGTTAGTGTTAACATTTAGGAGTTTTCAAGATTATTACATATAAGCACAGCCCACTTTATAAGAAAATCTGCCAATAAGACATTTTAAAACACCTTACAAAACCCATAGACTATACTATCTAAAATATGATATAGAAGTGATAAAGAAAGGTTGCATATGAATAAATTTATTTATAAATACAAAAATTTGAGAATTCAAGCTACATTTAAAATAAAACAATTGTTTCCAGGATCTATATCTCCTTTAAATTAGATAAACAGAACTTAATAAATGTATTTAAGATGAAATAAGAATTTGTAAACTTTATAAATACATAATGCATGCTTTTAAGTCCAAAAAGCAAAGATAAAGACACAGTCTAATACAAGTTATAAAAAAACTTGGCTTGATAAAATCAACATTTTAAACCACTTGCCACATTTACGCAAAGACAGTACTATATTGAAAAAACATTACATCAACTCAATAGAAGTTTTAAAATTCAGAGGTGCTAACTAAATGGCTGAGTGGTTAGCTTTCTTAACTCCTGAGCTGTGTAAGTCCCGGGTTTAAATCCCAGTTCAGGCTTTTCCCTCTGTCTTTTCTTCCATGATGATAGAATGTGGCTCACCCTATATACAGGTTTGTAATGATATGGAGCAAGTAATGCTACTTGTCTTCGTGACTTAGTTCACAGGTGCCTGCTTGGTAATGGCAAATGAATGGCAGTTTCCAGCCATGTTGTGGGGACAGGCTAGTTACCCAAGTGCCCACTGTTATTAAAAAATTCATAATTAACTTCCTGATGATTGGATATAAAATATATTAATAATGACTTAATTCATGTTTAAAAATCTACATGGATGGCCTTTGATTTTAATTCAATTTGACATTAATTAAATGACGTTGAATATGATAAATATTTTATTATGTGTGTATCATTGTCTAGTGTTTTTGACACCATTTTGTTTCAGCAAACTTTTAACAAAAAAAAGAAATAGATAATTTTTACCATGGGGCACCCTTCAATATATTTTTCCCTATTTACATAACCTTTTTGTCTAAACTTTTTTTCTACAAGATATTTCTTTTAATTTTGTATTTAAAAGTAGAAAATTGTTATGCATTTCAATTACCTCTGCATCAGTAGATTACTTTTATTAAACATGGTTTAAATAATTTATGTTTAAAATTTTACTCCTAGAAATAAATCCAGAGGATATAATTTATCTCAGCAATTCTCCTAATTAACACTGATGTTTATAGGAATTTCTCAGTTATGTCGAAAAATTACCAAATTAAAATTTTCTAAATTTCATATCAATTTAATCCCAAAATATAAAATAAATCAAAATAATGCAGAAGGTTTAGTTTGACATTCAACTTTTTTCCACATCAAGTATGATTAGACAAAGACCCATCAAAAATTTAAAGTGTATTCCAAACAATAATAAACAATTAATGCCTGAGAGTTAGATTTGATTCTTTGAATAGTTTCAAATTCTGAAAATTAAATCTAATTACTGAACTGAAGGCCAGGTAATACAAAGAATAATAGAATTTCTCCATAAAAAATGAGAAAATGTTAAGTAGAATTTATCAAAAATATAGTAAGGTCTTAGACAAGACATGTGAAGAATTCTTTTAAGCACTTAAAGGTTATAAGCAAGTTTTTCATATAATTTATACAGATTTGATTACTTAACAGAAAAAACTTCAAAAGATTATAAATGCTGCCATATATGATCTTTAGAAAGAATTTTACACTTATATATATAGAAATATAATTTAACAGTTTTCAATGAATGAAGTCAAATTACTTCATAATATCTCATGTTAAAAGAATAAAACAATAAGATATTTTAAAGAAAATGCCACAAAACTTACAATTAATGACACCATTTTCAAAAATAATTGAAAATATCCTAAAAGTTTTATAAATATTTTTCAATACCTTTTTAAAATTGTATTTGAGAATGATTTTCACGCATACACAAGTGTGTGTATATATATAAAGTAAATCACAATAAAACTTGTTTCACAAATATTACTTGATTAGCAATTCTAAAAAAGCTAAATAAACCACAGAAATTATTCAAGTTAATTACATATATATTCAAAAATTTGCATGAGCTTGTCACATCATCACCTAAAATTAAAAGAAAATCTTAAGACTTTCAAAGGAGTCAAATTGTTCCACAGCCTTATGAAAATTCTTGAACAAAATAAGAAAATATATATATTATAAACTTACTATTACATATTATAATATATATATAAAATTTATTATTTAGTTTTGGTAACTTCAATTTAAAAATATTTAAATAAACTTAATTTTATCAATTAATGGAGATAGAGAAGATTAAAAATACATTTAAACAACAATTGTTTTAAATTTTTTAAGAAATGCACTACTGCAATGTTATTCAAAAAGGATAACATGCTTCAATTTTAAAATATTTCTTACAGGATACACAATACTTTGCATAATCACATAATAATTTGGCTATAAAAATATTTTAGATTTTGATAATATATGCAGAATTGTTTTATGATTAAAATACGAAATTTATTCCATGTATTTCTATGTCATTAAATTATTTTATTATAACTGAATTCCTAGATAAATGTCATATTTGTCACAACTGATACATTTTTTTATTAAATGACTGGGCAATGGCATTAGTCAACAAGAATGTGATGTTATATGAGCAAAAATCAGCTGCAGATAATAGGGTAAAATTTATAAATAACATAAAAATAAATAAGTTATATTACAACACATTTTTTTACTATTCTACAGTTTCAAACACGTGTAGAGAATTTGTGCAAAGATCGTTTATTTTGTATTCCTTTTTATTTTCAGATCTTAAAACTGGTTAAATATTTCTTAATAATTCTTGACAATATGTATTGTCTGAAATTATTTCTGTACTTATAAACTATACCTTCCTTTATAAAATAATCTAATCAAAATGATATTGTTTAAAATTGAAAACATATGTATATATTAATTTTAGTTAAACAAACTAATTATGACAAAATGAAAAATCTCATGATAATAATCCTTAATTTATTCTTAACAAGTTATATACTAACTTAATTTGAATGAATATTCCAAAACACATGCCAATAAATGAAATGGAAATTTAAGAATCAAACTTTAGCTCCACAACCATAAGCAATTTTACGAATGTTTGAAAATAAAAGATATAAAAATCCAGAATCATTGTTTCCATTTAATATTATTAAAAGTTATTTCTAAATAAAATACAAAAAAAATTCTTCTAATACATATAATTCGATCTTTAATTAGAAACGTCAGTAAGTTCTAATCACCATATCAATTTCGAAACTTCAAAAATGGTTACAAGATATTGCACAATAGAAAAAGCCGGTTTCAAAAATTAAAAGTATGTTTATTCAAAAGATTAGGATGAAGACAGTACAAAGATCAATAACTAAACATAAAATTAAAATAATGAAAAAGGACTTTCAAACACATGAAGTTTCAAAAATATCTTCTTCAGAATAAAACTGTCACACTACAAACAATACACGCCTCGTGTGTAACGGCAACCACGTTCCGGTAAATAGAAATTATTTGATAAGTACAATAATTATGAGCAATGAATTTCAGAAGAAATTAGTTTAGTAATGAAAAGCAGATGTCATTTTGGAAATTTATAATCAATTAATAATGTACAAACCTTATAGTAAGCGCCATTCTCTCCACACACTTCTACAGCAACGTCCTCCATCTTGCAGCAGAATACAATTACAAGGGGATGTCTATAAGAAAGTCAAAGAATCCAGCAGTTCACCAACATTGGAAATTATAACATAACACAAAAAATATTTTGTAACAAATACAACAATCACAGTGTGTGTAAATTGTAAAAAACAAATAACATCCAAAATTTTATTCTATTCGCCGCAAAAGAAGGAACGATTTAAAAATGAACGTTCGTAATGACGGTTAAACTTTAAAAAGGTTTAGTAACCGCAAGAATAATAAAAATGTTCCAAGATTAGATAATAAAAAGGTTTCATAATAACTAGAATAATAGAATAAAATTTTCGAAAATTTCACACAGAATTACTAAATCAAAATTTGCATTAATTAATCTGATTATTTAAATAATCAGTAAATTAAGTGAAGATGGCGCTAAAGTCAGTTACACGTTTAGTACATAACAGCAAAAATCAAGGAAGGCTTCATATGTTTCAAGAGTGAATAAAAATATAGATATGAAAATTTAATTGATATCTCATTGGAAAGTATATAACAGAAATATTTAAAAAAATTTATCTATCATTAATCATTATGACTTGAAAAATATTTTTATTTCAAAATTAAATTAAAAGGACGTTTAAATTTACATATATTACTGAAGCTTACAGTAAAGAATATGTCACCACATTTGTAATAAATAAATTACACAATATTGGAAAACATGTACTTTAAATATCTCATATTGCCTAAAATACATTGTATGTACCTAGTGATGAATTGGGGTATAGACAGCCTAGAGCGAAATTAAAAAAGCAAAATTTAAAGCACAAATTTCTTGAGAAAATTAATATTGATTTGACCTTTTCATAAATTGTATTAATATCGATAATTCAGATCTGAAAAATTTGCACAAGTAAGGTATGACATAGCAACAATAGTCGATAAATAATGCTATATTTTATTAAATTTTAAATTATTGTTATAACTACCATTTTTTTAAACAACTAAACTTTAATAAGTAATATAAATTCAAGAGTAAAATTATTTTATAAACATCATATTCAAAGTAGCTAAATAGTTTAGCCCTACATTGGCTAATCGTTGCTCTGTTTTGGTCCAGTATTGGCTGTCTATATTGGGCCAATCCTGAATGGTCTGCATTTCGTTATATAGGGCAAATGTGGACTACCTAGATTGAACCGTTTAGAATCCTACATTGGACCAATCTGGACATCAAGATAGGACTTATCTTGGCTTATTGGTTTGTCTACATTATATGTAGCTCCTTTGTTATCATTATGATAACAAAGGATTTTATTACTAAATTACAGAATTAAACTACTAAATTTGAAAGAAGCTATTTCAAATTATTACAATAAGTACAAACTTTTTACATTCAAAGCTGTATTGGTGAATCTTACATAAGTAAAATAATTGTCATCCTTAAAATGATTATTTTGCATTCACTTTTGAAAATAAACACAAATGCCAAATTTGTTATTCTTCTAAGGAATATTTAAATAATTTAGAAAAATTATAAATTTCATGATGAAAATCAGATTATGTTGAAATTAAGAAAGAGAAGTGAAGTATTACTTACCAATTGTGAAAATATGAACGATTTAACATATAAATCTAATTATTGTGTATACAATATTTTAAATAATCATATAAGCAACACATTAATTTGATTTGTTTAATATTAAAAGAATCGCGTATCTGCATTGTTCACACTCATTAACACAAACTCAATTTTTGTGTATAATCACGTTTTTATATTTTACCCTATTTTTATTTCACTAAATAAATGGTTCTTTCCTATTTAATTAAAATGTAAATTTTGTTTTCTATTAGAAACTAAATTGGGAATTTATACACTTATAAAATTTCTACTTAGATCTCTAATGAAGAAAAAAATTAATTTACATTTCTAACTTATAATGAATTGCTGTACATCTAATAGAAAAGTATCAAAATTTAATTACACTTATTCAAATATATTCAGTTAGATGTTAACGACTGTTTCTGAATATTTTAACTTTAGTTCACATCTTGCTGTATTCAACATTAATTTTGAACAAAAGTTGGCCAGTTCTAAGAATAAATTAAAAAAATTAACTAGACAGTAGAACAGTTTAATCTAAAAATTTCATTTTACAAAATGCATATATTTGTGCAATATGAATAATACATTGTATTTCTTAAAATTTTTAGAATTTAGCTTTAAACGTTGCTATTCACTATAATCACTTCAACTGCCTCTTTACTATAAATGATCAGGATTGAAACAGCACCTATACATTTAACAATAAAAAACTATTAGAATAAATCATTCTTTTCCACAATCATTCCACATCATAATATCATTTTAGAGTTACTTTAGCTATAATCCATAGAACACAATATTTTCTACACAACTTTTAAATATAAACCATCAATATTTGCTGATGAAAATATTCAAACTTAAACATTTTTTTAAGCCTGATCATTTTTAAAACATTATATTTTTGATCAAACATGTTGAATGCTCATTTCCGTGTAAGTAGTTTAGATAGAAGAATCAGGACATGTAAGTTTGCACACTTATTTGATAAAAGTTATGAAAAATAAAAAAAAAATCATTAGTAAATAATCAATGTAAATTTTTATGTTTTTTTTCGAATATGAGTTATAATTTAGGGCCATTATTTTAAAAAATTGAAGTATTTAGGTTTTTAAGAATGAATGACATATATTATTTCTGGGGTACTCAATATTATGCAGTGACTAAACTTATTCACTTAGAAAATACAGTAACAACAGAAATATTAATATAAAAAATGCAAAAAAAAAAAAAAAAAAAAAAACAATTAACTTTTTGAGCACGATTTTTAGTAGCAAAGTTTTGACCTAGATAATTTTGTTTAATGAAATGCTTGCTGATCTCATTTATGTATTAATAGTTTTATTTGCTATTCAAATAAAAATTTGCATTATATTATTCAAGAAATTTACTTATTTAAATGACTATTACACTTTTAAAACACTAAAAATTGGCAGGGACTGAGTGCATTAGTAAATAATGAATTAAGAATTTATAAAGGCAACAGGACCACTATTAAAGAGAAAAAGCAACAACTTTATTTCCATGCCCCTGGAATAAAAATAAAGCCATGATTGTAATCAAAATATAACAACTGGCATATGGTATGTAGTATCTACAAATTAGAACTTGATTTTAATTTCTCCTCAGAAGCACAACATGAATTTTATCTTTGGATTTTCACCACATGTATTCTCCAAAGTACAATACATTTTTGATGCTTACATATTTGATTTAAATAAATTGAATTTCCCTGATAATGAAGCCAGTATATTAATTTAAAGCCGTTTTTTAATATATACAGGATAGCTTACCAATAAGTAACTCATCAATCAAATAATGTTTTGCGAAAGAAATCTCAAATCAAAATTTCAAATGAAAAATATAACTTAACTGAAGAAGTATGTCGAATGAAAACTACTTGTATTAAGATGTTAAAATCGCAGTATAAAATTATGAAATACCCCCGTACATAAATGCAATGAAGATAATGGAAAAAGTAAATTCCAATGAATATAGTGCTGTGAAGCCAAATAAAACTTATGGCTGTTGAATAAAATTCTTAAAATAGACAAATTTTTAAAAAATAAAAATTTTCTTGGTAACTTAACTTTATCATAAAAAACAAACTTACAAATATTAGCAGCTTTTTCAAATCGGCTTTTTATGTCAAATGTAAAACATTAATTTACATAAGCACATGTGAATAAATGAAATGGAAACTACTAATATTATGATATTATATATAAAATACAGTAGAGTTTTTTATTACATACATAATTACAGCAGAGAAACTAAAACAATGAATTCCAGAGGCATGTATCCAAAGTGTTATAATGCCAAAAAATCGAAACAGTAATTCTTTTGGAATAATAATCAGGTAGCACATTCATTGGAAATTTATATGTGAATAAATAAATGTAGATAAATACTTACAACCATATGTTTAATAATTACATAGGATTTTGGAGTAGTTTCATGGTTAATAATATACAAAAGAATTGCAAGTAAGAAATAAAATATAATGTATATAAACATAAAAATATGAAATCTTTTCATTTTGATTGTAATTGTAAGTTCAAATAGATTAAAAAATTTCATGCCAAGCAAAATTTGTTGTTATGACAAATGTAAGAAAAATCATATTCACCAACATGGCGACTTATTGAAAACTTCTTGATAAATTAATTGAAATTGAAAATGGTTACGATTAAATTTCAATTATTGAAGTTTCGAAATGATTAAAATTCGAAAACATTAATCTCAATTAATAAAAAAATACTTGATAAACAAAAATGCAACTAAACAGCATAGAAAAATAGGCAGTCATATTGGAGTTATTAATACTTATAGATAAATGAGATCAGAAACATTTCGTTAAGCAAAATTATCTAAAGCTAAAAAAATTATCTAGATTATAACTTTGCTATGAAAAAAAAAACATGCTCAGAAAGTCAAATGTGTTTTTACATTTTTTATATGAATACTCATATTGCTTATGTATTTACTAAGTAAATGAATTTAGTCACTGCATAATATTGCGTACCCCAGAAATAATATGTGTTATTCATTCTTAAAAACCTGAATACTTCAATTTCTTAAAATATTGACCCTAAATTATAACATTCATATGTTTAAAAAAACATAAAATTTTAAATCCTTATTTAAAAATTATTTTTTTTTCTATATTTTTCAAAATTTTTATCAAATCAGAAATGCAAACTTGAATGTCTTGATTCTTCTATCTGAGCTACTTACATGGAAATGAGCATTCAACATGTTTTAACAAAAATATGCTTTAAAAATAATCAGGCTTACATAAGAAAATGTTTAGGTTTGAATATCCTCATTAGCAAGTACTAATCATTATACTTAAAAGTGAGTATGATTGAACAGAAAATATTGTATTTAATGGATCATAACTAAAGTAACTTTTTAAAATGATATTTTTCAAAAATAAAATCATTTATATTTGGTAAAACATTGTTTGCACTTATACCACACACAAAACATAAACAATATTTTCTATAACAATTTAATAGTTAATGATTCCTTTGGTATATTTTAGGTATTTCTGTGGTAAGAGGAATTCTAAGAAGTTGTTAAAAGTGCCAATGGCTCTTCAGATTCCCCCCTTGTTTTGGATGATGTCAACATCTGTAGTGTAATGTTTTTATAATAATTCCACGCGAGATTCAAATAAAATGTTATATAGCAATTAACAATTGGGGTAAAACCCGCCTTCTAACAAGCTAACAAAGGAGAACGAGTGACTGTACGAACTACAACAAATGTGAAGTGCTTATTCCACGGCCTTTGTGGTTGTTGGTGCATTTGGCGTACGGAACAATTAGCCAACTTTCAAAGTGCTGGAGTCAACATCCCGCCAGGCCTGGAAATATCATTTCGAAACAATTTACAAATGAGAAATTAGAGAACTATACTTAATTATACAACACAGATATATAATATAATCTAAAATAAAACAAAATAATAATGTTTAATAGGTAAAATAGCAATTTTTGATACAGATCTTTTGACAAAATTTCCATTTGGTTATATCAAGTTGACAACACGGATTTCATTATCAGCACCTGGATATGTTTGTGTAATTTTTGTAATTATCCAATGCGGAATTGGAAGACTTTCTTCCTTTGCTAACACAATAGTGTTTGGTTCTACATTCATTTTATCAGATTGGCATTTGGTGCGTACTTGCAAATTGTTCAAATAATCTGTTTTCCATGATTTCCATACACTTTGCACAATTTTAATGATTCTTCTATATTTATCAAATCTATTATTTTCTATAGAAGGCAAATCTGGTTCAACAATGCCACATATAGATCACCCTATTAAGAAATGTCCAGGTGTAAGAACATCAAAATTATCAGCTTCTGATGAAAAGATCTGGAATAAGAGGTCTGGAATTTAACATTCCTTCTATTTGAACAGTTACTGTTAGGAATTCTTCAGGAGTCAATGTCAAGTTTCCAATGATGCGTTTTAAATTAAACTTAAATGACTTAACTCCTGCTTTCCAATTCCGCAGAAATTTGGGGATTTGGGAGGAATGAATTTCCATTCAACTACTTACGTAAAAAGAAAATTTGTTACTTCCTCACTTGGTTGCATTAGAAAATTGTGTAATTTTTTAATTCTTTGGATGCCCTGACAAAATTTGTGGCATTATCAGAAAAGATTTTAGTATACTTACCACTACGCGAAAAAAAGAACGTTCTAAAGTAGCTATGAAAGCATCTGATTATAAATCTGTTACTACCTCTAAGTTTATCTCTTTAGTAGCAAGGCACACAAAAACAGCAACATAAACTCTGTTTAAGATACCCTTACGTTGGTTTTTAAATTTAATAAAAAAAGGGACCACAATAATCTACTCCAGAGTGATAAAATGGAAATGTTTCTACTACTCGTTCCCTGGGCAAGTTGCCCATAATTTGATGAGCTAAAATTGGCTTGTTCTTGAAACAAGTAACACATTTGTGTACTACTTGCCTGCATTGACTTCTACCGCTAATTGGCCAAAATTCCTGCCTAACAAGGTAAAGTAAGGAACTAGATACAACATGCAAACATTTCTTATGAAAATAGTCCAATATCAAAGTAGTAAGTTTATAAATCTTTGGTAAAATTATAGGATATTTAGCATTTTCTCTTAGTTTAGAATAAACTAATCTACCTCCGACACGTAAAATTTGATTTTCATCCAGAAAGGATTGAGGAACTTTAACTTACTTTGATTCACGATATGTTTTTACCCCTTTTCAAAGCTATTACTTCTGCACTAAATTCTTTAGCCTGAGTATCTCTAACTAAAACGTCACGAGCATGATTAAGTTCAGCACATCTAATAAATTGACCAAATATTACCTTTATCTGCAGCTATCGAATGAATCTGAAAATAAAACTTAGAATTCGAATTAGTTTCAAATAATTACTTGACAGTTTATATAAATTTTCATAAAAGACATTGGGGGCGATAGATTGAACATAGGTGTTCACTGATGGTTTAAGTTACTTTGTATATGTAGGATCAGTAGATGCACAATCATAGTTTACTGTCAAGCTTAAATCACAATATAAAAACTCAGGACCTAGCGTCCAAAGTTTGCACTCCATAAGTTCATCCATGGAAAGTCCTCTTGACAATGGATCAGCTGAGTTGTCTTTTGATTGAACATGATGCCATTCAAATTTGCTAGTTAAGTCCGTTGTTTGTACAACTCTGTTGGCTACAAAGCATTTTAAATGATGTGGTGGTGTTCTTATCCATGAAAGAACAATATTTGAATCTGTATAAGGATGGGCTGCATGAACATCAAATTTCATTGCCTCAAGAGACTTGTTTACAAGTTTTGATAGAAACACGGCTCTTAAAAAGCTCTAAACGTGGAAATGACACTCGTTTAACTGGTGCTATTCTAGATTTACTGCATAACAAATGCACACTGATGTTATTGAAGCAATCTTTGCTGCTGACAAAAATGCAAGCTCCATAAGCTTGTTATGAAGAATCTGAAAAACCATGAATTTCCACACGCGTAATTTCCTTAGGGATGACACAGCGGGGAATTTGCAACAAGTCGATGTTTTTTTATATTACGAATAAAATTTTGAAATTCTAATCTTTCTTTCGCGGGAACTTCTGCATCCCAAGGTATAAACCTAGCAACCATAATTTTTGAGTTAGAATTTTGGCTTTCACAATAAGAGGTCCGGCCAGATCCAAAGGGTCATATATCTTGGCAATGAATGATAGTATTTTCCTTTTTGTTAAGATGGTCGGGTAATCAGTACTGTTCGAGGTAAAGTGAAAGCTATCCTGCTTAGGATTCCAAGACATCCCTAACGTTTTCATAGAAGCACTTTCATTTTTTCCAAAGACATATTCTTGATCATCTGTTGGTACTTGAAAGAAGTTCAGGATTGTTAGAGCTCCATTCATACGAATACATTACATCTGTCCTCAACATGCCCATTAGTTGATACTGAATTTTTAAAGCTGTTTCTAAATTTGGTGCACCACTGAGCATGTCATCGACATAAAAATCCTTTTTAACTACTGGTGACGCTAATGGAAATCTTTCCTTTTCATCTTCAGCCAACTGAAGAAGAGTTCGGGTGGCTAGAAACGGAGCACAAGTTGTTCCGTACGTAACAGTAGTCAAAAGATAAGTTTTCAATGGAGCATCATCACTATCTTTCCAAACAATTAGAAGTAAGTCTTGCTGCGAATGGTGGACCTTTATTTGACGATACATCTTTTGCACATCGACTGTGAAAGCAATCAAATATTTGCGAAATTGTAAGAGAGTTGACCAAAGTTCATCTTGAACAGTTCCACCCTTTAATAATATATCATTCAACGAAATACCATTAGAAGTTTTTGCTGAATCATTAAATACAACTCTAAGTTTGCTTGTACTTTTGTCTGGTCTTATTACAGCTTGGTGAGGAATATAATAATGATGATGTGGAAGAACACTTTCGTCAACTTCTTCAATATGTACAAGCTCCTCATATTCTTTGAGAAAATCACGATAAAGTTCCATAACAATTAGAATTTTATCAAGTCGAATTATAGTATTATTGAGCCTTCTAACGGCCAGATTTCTGGATAAACCAAGTTCGCCTTTATTATTTATTAAGGACATTTCAATTAAATAACGACCGTTAATGCCTCTAGAATGCGTGGCATTAAAATTTTCCATGCAATATTTCAATTTATCTTTCATAGGAGACATTTTCTTCCAAAGCTTCAACCTCCGAAAACGACCTTAGTGTTTTGTATAGGTCACTTTCTTCGACCAGTAAGTGACAAAAAATTTTGTTTATAGAATTACATGGCACACTATCAGTAATTAAATATCTGAAATATGTATTTTCGAGCAAAATACATTCATTTATTCCAATTTGACTAGGTTTCAAAATTTCAAAGAAAGTTTCAGCTCCAAGCAAAATATCGACTTTCGATGGTTCAAAATATCGAGAGTCCGCAAGTGCGATACCCGAAGGCAAATATAAATTGAGAATATCTAATTTTTGCGAAGGTGTCAAATTAGTAATTTTAGAAACTACTAAGAATTCGATATCTGTTACAAATTCATTATCTTTAATAGAGATAACTGTATTTACTAATTGCCCCACTGATACTAACGACCCATTTGGAGGATTACTCCAACTGGAACATTAATCTTGTTTCGTTCTAATACCAAATATGTTTCACAATCATTAGTAATAAACGAAGCTTGAGAGGCGATGTCCAATATTGCTCTACATTTCTTAAATTCTCCGTGATAATCTCCCACATGAATAAAAGCAGTACTAAGATGAACATGAGCCTTTTTTGTTTGTGAAATAAAATTTTGAATTATTCCCTTTTGCTTTAATACGCCAGATGAAGAGTCTTCACTTTCGAGTGGCGCCTGGTGGAGAGAAGAAATGAGGAAATTAGTTTCGAAACTTTCGGAATTATTTATGTTCGGTGTTGGGCGATGTTGTTTTGAGAAAGGTTGCATTTCCGAGCTATGCAAAAGAGAGTGATGTTTTTGGTAACATTCAACACATCTAGATTTAGATGAGCATTCATTTAATTTGTGGGATGAATTCAGACTTTTAAACATAAATTTTTAGATTTACAGAAATCAAATCGTTCTAGTACTTTTTTTTAGATATAATTAGCATTTATACAATGAATGATTCCAATCACAAAGAATGCAATATTGTGAGGCAGATTTAATCAAAAATGTTTTAGGTTTGTAAAATAAAAATTAGTTTTTTCCTTTAATATTAATAGGGTTTGAAAACTTTGGTTTTGAATCAAAATAAGCAGCTTCTAAGTTCTCTAATATTTGATATCGTTTTTCTAAGAAATAAATAAAAGCATCCCCAGTTGTCACCCCATGGGAATCAACAGTTAACTGAAATTGTCTATGAGTTTCTTTATCTAGTTTAGCACAAATTAAATTTAGTAACAAAATGTCAACAAATTTATCGCGTTCAAATTCCAATGCTTTCAAGGAACGAATGTTTTTCTGCAAATTATCAATAAACATACGAAATTAAAAAAGGGTTTTCTTTGGTTAATGGTTTACAATTAATTGTATTTTGAATATGACTTTCAACAATTAGTTTAGTATTCTCATAACGAAGCTTGAGAGCATTAAACAACGATTGATAATTATCATTTGGTGACTTCACATGTTTTGCAGAACTTTTAAGGGAATAATTCAAATAGTAAAATTTCTGAGAGTCTGATAATTTTGGATTATTTTCGATTAAATTTTGAAACTGTTGCTTAAAAGAACTCCAATTAGTAAATTGACCATCAAATTGTGGTAATGGAATACTTATATATAATAATAATATTCCTGATGCAGCTTTAGTGTCAATATGTCTAAAAATATATTAATATAAGTTATTTAAAAGCTGTTTATTAAAGATTTGATTAATGGTTATTTTACATTTCTTTAATAATATAATATAAAATATCCTATTGAATCTTAATACTTGAAGAATGTAAAAGTATTTATTTTGTTCTACGTTACAGAACTCAACGAATATAATCTAAATGCATCATATTTAACACTTATACCAACTTTTCACCCAATCAAAGTACAATAATTTCTTAGTAATCGAACGTTATTTATGTTGGGCATTAATTAGTAACTGTTTCTTGAATGGTGCTAAGTAAATTACATTTGTAACTCCTAAATGAGTGACATAAATTTTAGTTTGTTTCTATCTTGTATTGACTGAACCTTGAATTGCACAGATTATTTCTATTTAATAAAGAATAATAAGTTAATAATACTTGTTTAGTATTTAAACTACTACTAATTTCAATTTTTTTATAAATTACTATGAAACTTCTATTAATTACTCTGAAATATTCAAAATAACTATCAAATATCTGAAGCTATATTTATCACTGATTTTTAATTATTATTTCTGTTGAAAATTATAAACAAATATTGACAGCTTGTTTTACATTTTCAACAGAAATTTGAAGCTGGTGTAAATTATTTCTTTCCAAACTAGATGAAATATTTCTGTTATGGCATGGGTCTCAGTATTCTATGGATAAAAATGCATCAATAGATTAGTTATATAATTTATATTATTATGGTTTTTTATTACTTATAAAAATGTGTATCACTAATGGTAGTTTTGTATTTCACTAGTAACATATCATAAAGTTATATCCTATTGAAAGTTGTTTACATGAAAATTTCCCATTTTTATTTTCTTTTACATTTTGATACATAACATAAGAACATTGGCTCTACACATCATGAAGTTTGTGACTCATTAATTATGACCGTTTCCAGAATAGTGCTAAATTGTTTAAAATTTTCCACGCAGGATGTTTTTCTTTCAACTGTTCATTTTTATATTTTTTATGGTTACAAATATTTTTAAAATGAACATTTAAGATAAACAAATATTAAATTATTTTATTATAAGATCAAATGATTTTAGCTGAAAGAGTCAACTATTGATGTCATATCTAAAAAAACAATTTTTATCTTGAAATTTATAATAGGCTTTATTTCTCTAGTAGGCTTTTATTGTTAAATTTATAGGTGCTGTTTAAGTCTTGACCAATTATAGTGAAGAGGTTTGGTTTGTTGCTCAACGGTCATTTTTTGCACACAAGGGCTAATTAGACCGGGACCTACGGCTTAAAGTGGATTCCGAACCACTACAAACATCCATGCCCAAGGTGGGATTCGAACCCAGGAACTGTTGAACCGAAGTCAAGAGCACTAACCATTCGGCTGCCAGCTCGGCGTGTAGAGGCAACTTTGGTGATTACAGTGAAGAGCTAAGTTTAAAGCTGAATGTAAAAAACGGAAGTGTTTTATCTAAATTGCAAAAATATATGTATGTTGTTAAATAAAATATTTTAGAATTAACTGTTCCACTTTCTGGTTGATATTTTCAGGATATAATATTTCTGCACCTGGTCATCTTTTATTGAAAATTAATGTTGAGCGATAGTAAATATAGAAATAGAAAAATAATAAACAAATAATGCATAAGTTTGTTCATATTTATGTAGTTTCTTATTATTTTATATGTTCAGAAAAAAAAATGTTATGGAAAAAGCAGACTTCGAAGAGAGAAGAGGTTGTTCATGAAAAATGACGAGTAAAGATCTAAAGGAGTTTGCCATAAACGAAACACTTTTTATATTTCCTTATTACTAATATATTATGCATAATTTTGCACAACTTAATTCCTTTCTAAAATTGTATACTTTTAACCATACTTTCGATTTTCATTTCATAATAAGTTCGATTGTAGTTTTTTATTTTATTTTTTTTTAATCCTTTCTTTTTAAGTTGCATATTTTGCTCAATATTTGTGATACTGTTGTTTTGTGCCACAAATCTTTTAAATGTGTAAATAACGAAAATGCTTTAATTTTTTTTATAGAAAATTTGTGGAAAATTCGATTGGTCAATTCCATTTTTATGCATATGAGAAATTTTAAATTTAGTATAAAATTATTCATCAAATTATTTGTGTCAATGTTATATGGTAATTTTTGGATCTATTAACTCAGGAAGATTACAAAAAAAGTAAGCACATGATCTTATTTAATTTTATAAATACACCAGGATGCACAGTTCCCTTTATGAGTCGTAATTGTTATACAGGTTGTCTTAGTCAAATTTTATGCAAGTGAAAGTGGTAACAATAATGTTAACAAAGCGAATAAATTTCTTGTACTCAAAAAAGAAGAAAAAAAGTGCAATGAATATCCACTGGACCCTTGACCACTCTAGATGTGATAATTATTCAAAACGTCAAAATTATTTTCGAGAAATTAGTGTTCTGAAATATATATTATATTTGACTTATTATTTAATTTCTCATAAGAAATTAAATTATTTTATTTCACGAGCAATATATTTTGTTAATATATTTTTGATTTCCTTTTATAATGCAAAATGTGAAAAGTTAATCGCATTTTGACTCTAATAACATAGTGAAACATTACTTGCAAAAAAGAAAATTTCATAAAATTGATATATTATTAATGAAAACTTGAAGAATTTAAATGTGCTTATAGCATCAGAGAAAAATCAGATTTGACATAAGTTTTCAAAAAGCGATATAGAAAGATCAGTTTCAGTTGTTATTGAGACTCAATGGAATTATAATCCATCGTCTGAAAACATAAAAGTAAAAACACCTTGTATTTTTATATCAAGCTTTTATTGTAGCCTTATAGTCTAGTGTCGCTTTGTACTCGTGAGAAAATTCTTGTTGAAAATGTGTTTCCTATTAGTTGTCCCCTTTGGCCAAAATAACGTGTCTTGCAGCTGACTCACCTTCAACGAAAAGGGGACAAATTTTTCTCAAAATAGCGTTGCAGTATGTAGTGTCAACACCCCTTTTGGAGAATTGCCTTCCTGGAATCGAAATGGTGGGGATCAAGTACTAATTACCTCCAAATTTTAGGAAAACACATGAAGTTTTTTCCTTTGTACAGTTCACATGGTCAGTATATCATTTCTTCACTAACATCGCTATTCGGAAGCAAGAAGTTTAAATTTTGAAAATCTGGAGTTTCGACATTAAAAATATTATAGCAGTAAGTTATATCTCTTTCCACTATGTGTTTGTTATAGATTTCAATATTTGATGCATTATGCCAGTATAAATATTTACTAGCATGCTTGTTGATTTTTGAAAATTAAGTATCGAATTATTCATTACTTAATAAACTATTCATGTAAAATTAATTTATTAATGTTTAAATGCATTTATTCGGTGTAATAATTTTTATTTGTCTTGTAATTTTATTGGCTTTACATTAGCACCTTATAATGAAAAATTCTTTTTTCAAATGGTAAAATTTAAGAATCCATAGTTTTTTTTTTCTCTTTTTAAATGTTTTCTTTGTATGCTTCAGTATACAGAATAAATTTTAATTAATTAGCTTAATTTATATGAAAAAATATCTTTTAACTTAAAAAAATCCCTCAAGAAAATTGTGAAGAAATCGTGTATATTTCTCATTCTGTATTGTAAAATTTTAAAAATTACTATTGTCTTCCAATGATATTTGAAAGAGAAAAATTTAATTAATTATTAATTAATTAATGAACCGTACTTCCAAAATGATTCATAATAAAAGTGGATTTCGGTTTTAATAAAAATAGACGCTTATTTTAATGATGAAATATATTTCATTAACACAAGAAAATAATTTTATTAAATATATTAAAAATAAAAAGAGAAAATTTTCACTACTAAGATAACCGATTGAAAAATTCTAAATAAAATTATACTATATAAAAGTAAAAGAAAAATTATCACAGTACCTGTAATTTCTGATAATAATTTGAATCAATGAAAAAATTGAAAAAAAGAATACAGAGTCTATTATTTTCAGTAAAAAATTACCTTTAATAATATAATATATTTATAAATTGTTTAGCTGAAAATTTCTGATTTAGTTAAATATATATAATTGGACAATTTTATTTGAATTTACGTGTGTTTTGAAAGAAATTTAAAATTATTATCTGTATTAGTGTTTCGTTGCCTATCTGCATTTTGCGTTGATAATGCGACGACATAATTTAGTTATCTAAACTAAAATCATATGAATAGAGAGTGACGTAATAAACTAAGGTATGATAGTTTTGGAATCAGAAAATATAGTTTTATGGTATCAAATTGAAATATTCTTAAATTATCAATATTACATTTTGTGATTTAAATTTTTTACGATAAAAATCATTTTTATTTGCGTTAATATTCTAAATGATGTATAATTTAAGAAACTATTTTAACCTCTTAACCGGCAATCCCGAGCCCCTTGGAAGAGCCGATTAGTTTCACTGCAAAGCCAAGTTTCCAATTCAACTCCCAGATTTAATAGTTTAAATGGCATTACATTTTTGTATTTTTATTTACATTTCAATTTTCATTGTTTAAAACATTTTAAATTATTTATTGCAGTTTTAAGAGTGCAGTCTATATTACTTTTATTGTACTTATTTTGATGAAAGTATATATTTAAAGTATATATATATATATATATATATAAACTAATGAATTATCAAATTCAATTAGGAAGGAAAATTAGTGGTAGAGACTGTTTCTTCCTCACAATTGCATATTTAGGAATATTGAAAGCATACCATTACCATTTTAAAAATTAGTTTTATAAAATCATAATCAACTTTATGTGCTTTTTAAAAATATGCAAGTGATCAAGAATGTTGGAAACACATTCCATCTACACTCGTGACTTTTTAATCCTGGAATTTATTTTCTTGAAAATATTATTTGCTAATTAAAACACTACCTCGTAAACTAGTGTTCGTTTTAAAAACAAATTTAAATTGATGTATGAGTGTAATGTGGGAATTTCATTTAAGACTAAGATTTATGACAATAATGGAAAATCTAAATTTTTCTAATAATTCTCTATTTTTTTATTTCTTATTATTCTTTTTACAAATAAAAGCATTATACTTGTGATTTTAGCAATATACATTCAACACATATCGAAAATCCTGTGGTCGGTCGTTGAGCAGTGACCATGGGTGCAATGGTCTGAAGAAATTTACTCCACCTTCAGATCAATGCCAAAATTGAGAAAGTAGATCATCTGGTGCTGCCATCTGTCGGAGGATTTGAAGAGCAAAAAGTCGTACTTTCACCTTTATGGTGCTCTGATTAAAACGAAAGACACCCCCAATTTATTTAAATTCTCATAGCCGAGGCATAGCGAGCTTGGCTTGTCCAAGTGTCATTAGTAACAACAACAACATATATTTTTATAAAATTACTATTTCTAAAAATATTTATTTTAGGGAAAAATATAACAAGTTATAATAGGTCCAATTTTACTCAGATAATGAGTTATGGATAAACATGACTTAAAATTGTATTTGTATTCTCTAATCAGTTATTAATTATAAAATATTATAAACATATACTGTGGGGTTTAAGCTAGAGCATGATTTTGCAATGCTATCTAATGCCAGTATTGAAAAGATTTTATTGCATTGAAATAGGATGTAGTTGCAAACTAGAAACTTTTAATGAATAAGTGTTTTTATGATAGTTATATCAGCGTCTGATGGTCTTTTAGGGAATTAAATAAGAAAATAGTTTAGTAGTTAGTTGAAAAGTATTCTGTTGTGTTTTGTAGAAAGTGTACTTTAGTTGTTTACAAGAATATAGCAAGTATTTTTGTTGTACTAAGAAAGAATTGCAAGTTTCGAGTTTTAATATAACAACTGTAGAAAGCTTATAAGGTTTTCGGGAAATTGAATGTTGGCAGATGTACCTGAGTAAAATTGAATGTTATCAGATATAACTTACTCGCTAGATTAATACTTAAAATCATACATTACACTCGTTTCATTTGCTTCATTATAGATGATTTTTTGAACCCTAGAAAGTTTGCACGGGTATTTTTCCCATAAATGTATAACCCTTCTAACAAACATTGTAATTACTGCTCAGCAATTTTCAGAAACAAGATGATGTACTCATCATGAGGCTGTTAAGCTTGTATTTTAAGTCATTAAAAAAAAAAAAAAAAAAAAAAAAAAAAAATGCCATTGAGAAATTGTGTAATTCTTCGAAAAGGCCGGATAAATAGCTTAACTTCTATTGCTAATTTAAACAAATATTACTGTAAATTACAACATTATTTACTTTAATTCATCTGAAATTTAAAAAAATTGACAAAAAAATAGATTTTATTCCAAGGTTTTTGATACCTAATTTTGAATAACCAAATAGATTAGTGGAGTGAATTAATCAATATATCTATTTTATGAGCATGTCCAGAGAGAATAGGTATATTGATTTTTTATTTCTGTTTCATTATTATTAATTCAACAACCCAATTATAACTATGGATACTTTTGCTATGTATTTGACTTTTTAACGTCTTAATGATTTTACTATTGCCAACTAACGCTATGATTCTATAATTCAGTGCATAAAATATAAGCAAAATTGTTAATAGTATTCAATAAAATAATTGAAGCAATAGAATTTGATTGCTATGTTACCTTGCAATTTGTAATAAATCCTTTTTATACTTCATTTGCTGTTATTGTATTGTTCAAATGTGATATCTTAAATAATATAATTTTTGTATTCAGACGATGTCAATGTCAGAAATAAACCTTAGCTGTTTTCCAAATCAAAAATGGAGACTAGAACAAGAAAAAGAAGTTAAGAAATGTAGAATGATGATGAAATCATATTCAACGAAAGAATCGCAAAAGGGTAAACCAGAGAATAGTGATGAAGCAGCAAAATCTAATAAAGATTGTACCCATTCTGCAGCTAAACTTTTATGTAATAACATATCGTAACAAATACAAGATTCTGAAAATCATGAGGATCGGCATCCAAGTACACCAGAAGCTCCAAATACATGTCCATATATAATAAAAAGTACTGAAAGTGCAACAGAAAGTTTATTTGTAATTCCAAACGTTCTGCAGTTTAAAGATGTTGTGCTTACTTAAAGTTCAAGAATAATTTTCCAGTAATATCTAATCAACTTCCTACAGAAATAATTATTCGTGGATCTCAATTATTTCAGAACGAGTCGAGTTTAAATGTAGCTGGAACATCAGCTAATCGTCTAATGCCAAAATCTTGGTTTTCTCGACGAGTCGGTCTGTTTGCGTTCAACGGTCATTTTTTCACACAAGGGCTAACTAGACTGGGACCCACGGCTTAAAGTGGAATCGGAACCACTACAAACATCCATGCTTAAAGTAGGATTCGAACCCACCATCTGTTAAATCGATGGCAAGAGCGATAACCATTTGGCTGCCAGATCGGCCTCAACGAGTCGTAATTGAAGAAGGAGGAACTGAAACTAACCAATCTTGGTTATTATATTCACCTACAAACAATGCAGCATATTGTTTTTGTTGTATACTGTTTTCTTCATCAAATTCTGCTTCACAATCATCTTTCGTAACAGAGTCTGGTTTTAAAAAGTGGAGGAAAAAAGATAAATTTATTAGTCACGAAAGAAGTCTAAATCATCGAAAATTATTCACAATTCGGAAAGAAACAGAAAGAAGATTAATTAATAAAACGGGAATCGATACAATATTTGAAGCAAATATACAATCCGAATAGGAAAGTTGGCGAAATATATTGCATTGAATATTAGCATGCATGAAATATTTGATAGTTCAAAATATACATTTACGAGGTCATGTTCAAAATATTATGCTTGAAGATAGTAGAAATATTGGAAATCTGTTATCTTTACTTAAACTTGTAGCACAGTTTGATCCACTTCTCGCAACTCATCTGAAAAATGTCTTGGAAACGCCAAAAACTATCTCATACCTATCACCACAAATTCAAAATGAATTAATTCACCTTCTGGCATCCACAGTTCGAAATCCAACAATAAGTGATATCAAGCGAAACAAATACTATGGACTTTTATTTGATTCGATTCCTGATCTCTCTCATCGAGAACAAATGTCCCAGGTTTTCAGGTACGTAGGTATTGCTTATACTAACAGAAAAGTTTCTATAATACAGTCATTTTTAGGATTTATCGAAATACATTCTAAGGATTCCTCAATTGAAAATACAATTTAAAAAAAATTAAATTCTGATCAAATTTTCTTAATAAACTGTAGATCTCAATGTTATAATGCCGCAGTGATATTAGGTCACATATCTAGAGTTCAACAGAGAATTATAAAGAAAAATAATCAAGCTTTATTTGTGTAATTTGCGATAATCATTCATTAAATTTACTTGGAGTTACTGCAGCTAAGCAAGATCCAGTCATCATAACATGTTTTGGAATAATTGAAAATATATATGTATTTTTCTCACGTTCCACATTACGCTGGGAATTATTAAAATGCTCTTTAAATAAAACTGTTAAACGTGAATCTGAAACCTGATGGAGTGCTACAGCACAAGCAATTAGTGTTGTTGTTAATGGGCTGGTGAACTTAATAGAAATATTAGAGAAACTAGCAGAAGATATTACCACCACAAATGACACCAGAAATGAAACTACAATTTTATTGCAAAATATACTTAACTTTAATTTCATAACTTCAATTCACTTCTGGCATGAAATCTTAAAGAATTGATCGTGTACAGCTCAGATTATAAGATTTTAAAATATATTTTTGAGAAACTTTTCATGATCTTGAATCATTAGAGACAGAACTTGCGGAAATTCGAGACCAGACATGCGAGGTGTCAATAAAAAAAAGGCTGAGTTGTTTTGTGAAAAATGGGATATTGATACAAATATCCGTGTAAGAAGAAGCCGAAAAATGCCTGGTGAATATCTACAGATGTTGGCCTCTCAGTGGAAGAAATTTCTAGCGTTATGAAAAGCGTTGTTGACCGTCTGCAGCCATAAATGCACATGCGATTCATATGACTTCAAAATTTGGATTTTTACCTGATGTTGAAAATTTATTTAATAATCGTAATTTTGATAATGAATTTGAAAATAATTGTAAAAGTTTGGGTGAATTTTATGATAAAGATTTCAATGGAACAGAACTCTATACAGAAATTTGTGACTGCAAGATGTTACTCTGCAGTAGAAAAGAAATTAAACTTAAAACTCCATTTGAACTTCTAACTTTCCTAATCTTTTACTGAGAAGTTGTTTTCCCAAATATAAGAATCACCTGTTAAAAGCCTAACGAGAATTCACGCAACTAATTTTTCATTAAGTTTACTTGTGCATACAGCCATGTCAGGACGTCTAAAAGAAAATACAACGCTTCAGTAACAAATAACAAGTTTATTGAACATTGCGCTTCGTCATTCTCTTACCGCCTCTCACGATCGACGTACATCAACTGACTGCATTTTGTTCAACCTCTAGTGGCGATTTTTCAGTTCTCCCATTTGGCCAGACTGACCTTACAATTGCCCTCAATTGATATAATAATAAATTACCAATTAATACGGTAAATATTAACATTAAAAAATTATAAACACAACAGATTAAATAAAATTAATAACTACGTAACTAACATTATTTTTCATTCACACAAACAAATACTGTAATTATAATCATAAATAATACACATCTTACATTAAAAGTAGAAAAATTATTATGTTAGATTAACAAAAAACTATAATAATATATTATACACTTTTTTCCACTAGTAATTCTTGTTTGTGTATGGTCAATAGCTCTGGTATCTAAATAATGGACTGTATAATTTTAAATATAAAAAAAAGACTCTTTATTTTTTGTAGCTGATTCTTCTCACTCATTTTACAACTGCTGTCCTCAAAAATAGTAACTCGACTCTTCTGTCTCACAGTTTTTTTGTTTTTTACACATACAAAGATGGCGCTGCTGCATCAGCCCTTCATGGGTACAGAACATTCCGCCCCACGTTGCAATGTTACATTCAACCAATGAACATACAAGTAGTTAAAAAAAAAACTTCAGCACAAAATTAATATAAGCATTGTATAAACACAAAATTAATGTAAACACAAATTATTATTAAGTATTACATAGTAACACATAAAATATAATAACAAATTATATACTAATAGGTAAAATACAAATTTTTGAAATGGGTCTTTTGAAAATTCCTGAAGGAGTTTTTACTTTAACAACTCTGACCCGTTAGTCGTCGCCCAGATAGAGTTGTACTATTCTACCTAATGACCTTTTTTGAGGAGGTAGATTTTCATCTTTGATGAGCACTCTATCTCATTGATTTTAACATTTTCTTTCTCAAATCTCCACTTGGATATCTGTTGCAAATTATTAAAATATTGCACCTGCCATTTCTTCCAAAAAATTTGAATAATTTTTGTTAATTTTTTCCAGTTACTCAATTTATTTTCATTAATGTCCATTAAATTAGGTTCAATAATAGCATTTAAAGGTCTACCAACTAGGAAGTGAGTAGGTGTTAATACATCATATACGTCAGTATCTGAGGACAGAGGTACAAGTGGTCGGAGTTAAGAATACCCTCTATCTCAGTAATGACAGTTAAAAACTCTTCATAATTAAGTTTAGCATTGATACACACTCTAGTAAAATGAAATTTAAATATTTTCACACCACTCTCCCACAAATCACCAAAGTTGGGGGCTCTAGGAGGAAGAAAGTGCCAATCAATTCCTTCAGTTGAAAGATAACTCACAAGTTTCTCATCTGGTTTTAAAACCAAATGGTGCAATCTGGACAATTCTTTATTTGCACCTGTGAAATTTGTTGCATTATCGGAATATAGTTTTGAACATAAACCTCTACGAGCAACAAATCTCTTTAAACATGCAATGAATGCTTCTGATGTCAAATCTGTTACCATTTCAAGATGAATGGCTTTGGTTACTAAGCATATAAAGATACATACATATACTTTGTGCAGAACACCCTTTCTTTGATATCTATATTTTATATTAAATGGTCCACAGAAATCAACTCCTGAGCAATTAAATGGGAAATCAGGAGTAACTCTCTCTTTAGGCAAATCACCCATTAATTGCTCAACTCCTATAGGTTTAACTTTAAAACATGTAATACAATCATGCACAATTTTTCGACACATTGTTTTACCTTGTATAGGCCAAAATTTTTGTCTGACATAATTCAGTAAAGCAGTTGGACCTAAATGAAAACATCGCTTATGATACATTTCTATAATGATTTTTGTGAGCTTATGGCCCTTAGGAAGAATAATAGGAAATTTAGTATTGAAATTTATACTTGCATTTTTTATTCTACCATTTACTCTTAATAATCCATCCTGGTCTAAAAAGGGGCATAAACATTTTATCTTACTTTTATCAGGTACAGGTTTTTGTTGGCCCAAATATTTCATTTCGGTGGGGAATTCTAGTTTCTGAACCTCTTTTACTAAGAATTTTTCTGCTACCTTGATTTCTTCTGTTGATAATTCTCCCATCCTCCTTTTAGAAGAGCTCTTTAAGTTGTATAGGAATCTGAAAATATAACTTACAAAACGCAATATTTTAGTATAATTATTACTAATATTGAGTAAGTCATAAATAAAGGTATTTGAAGTTAAAGTCAACACAGATGAGTCATTGTGAGGCACATTTCTCAGTTCAGAGGTAAACTCATCTTCTATCACTAATGATGGAATTTCTCGGTTGGGATAGACTTTTTCAGCAAGGAAACTGGGGCCATTAAACCATAGTTCACTTTCTATCAGTTTGTTGGGTTTCATTCCTCTCGAGATAAGGTCAGCAGGATTGTCCCTCGATGACACATGGCGCCACTGATGAATCTCAGTCCAGTCTTGTATTAGGGCAACTCGGTTGGCAACAAACGTCTTTAGTAGGTAAGATTCCGTCCGGATCCAGGAAAGAGTTATCATGGAATCACTCCACAGATGGACATTCTTACTGCAGTCTTTAAGCTGTAGGGCATCTTTAACTTTTGTAATCAGCTTCGCTAAAAGAACTGCTGCACACAATTCCAACCTCGGGATTGTAACTCTCTTAAGGGGTGCCACTCGTGACTTGATACAAACCAAAGTCATTTCAGAATCTCCAGTCTCAGATGTTGATTTGCAATAAATGACACATCCATACGCAGACTCAGATGCATCCGCAAATCCATGAAGCTCAATGTGCATTGAGTTGTGCATCATCATGCATCGTTTGAATTCAACATTGTTGATCGCTAGCAAAGTTTCAATAAAGTTCTGCCATTGCTGGGCTTCCATTGCAGGAAGGGCATCACTCCACTCTAGCTTTAAACACCAAAGTTTTTGCAAGAAAATCTTTGCTTTAGTTATCGCTGGACCCAAGAGGCCAAGGGGATCAAAAGTTCTTGCAATTGTAGAAAGCACTGATCTTTTCGTTGGAGAAATTGCACTCTCAAGATGTATTTGAAAAGTGAAATGATCTGTGCTGTGTCTCCACAGAACTCCTAACGCCTTTGTCTCTTTCTGGAAACGGTAGTCATTATCAGAACCTGTCTTTAATTCAGAATTATTACTACACCACTTGTGTAGTGTCATTCCTCTACTCCTAAGGATATGCTCCAGTTCAGTTTGAAGCTGTTTGGTTTCAGTTATGGTGACAGCTCCACTAAGCACATCGTCCATGTAAAAGTCTCTCTGTAGGACGGGTGATGCTAGGGGGTACTTCTCTTTTTCATCATTTGCTAATTGAAAAAGCACTTTAGTTGCAAGGTATGGTGCACTAACTGTGCCATACGTAATTGTTTTGAGCTCATAAGTTTTAACTGGTTCATTCACTCCCTCTCTCCGAAGAATTCTCAAAAGTTTAGTTTGATTAGGATCAATTAGAATCATTCTATACATTTGTTTAATATCTGCTACAAAGGCATAAATGTGTTTACAAAACCTCACCATTATTGAAAAATGATCCTTTTGTAAAGTACCACCATTAAATTGTAAGGAATTAAGTGAATTTCCTAAAGTTGTTTGAGAAGACGCGTAAAATACTAGGCGAAGTTTTGTAGTACTTTTATCAGGGCGATAAATACCTAAATGGGGTATATAATACGTTCCTACTTCTTCCTCACAATCTGGAATTTCTGTCACGTGACCTAATTTCTCATACTCGCTCAAAAATTCCTTATATAATTTTAAATACTCAGGCTCTCTTAAAAAACGATTCCATAACGAATTTAATTTTTTTAATGCCATTTCTTTAGATTTACCTAAACACTTTGGGTCATCTTTTAAAGGCATTTTAACTATGTACCTCCCTGTACTGTCTCTCTTAACATTTGCTTTGAAATGTTCGTCACATATTATTGTTTCTTTATTTTTAAAATTTTTAGTTTCAACATTTTCTATCTCCCAAAATCTCTCTATTGCTTCATGTAAAGCAGTATTATCCTTAATTAATCAGCAATGTACTTTTCCCTCCATTATAGTGGGTAAGCTCCCACTAACAACATAACCAAAAACGGTTTTGAAGAACCAAATCACTATTTACAGGAAAAATCTGATCTGGACGTAATAATTCGTAAAATATTTCAGCGCCTAAAAGTAAATCTATGGAACCTGGTTTATTAAAGTTTTCATCTGCTAATTTTACATATTTTAATTCTGGTACATTAACCTTAAGCATCTGTGATGGCGTGAAATCAGTAATTTTAGAAACAACTAAAAATTCTAACTCTTTTTTAAAATTTCCCTCTAAATTAGAAATTGTAGTTTTAGTAACCGATTTAATTGTTGTGCATGTATCACCTATACCACAGACTGTCAAATTTATTTTCTTTCGTTTTAAGCCTAAACTATTTGCACCATCAGTCGTTATATAATTATTCATTGAGTCTTGATCTAAAATAGCGCGTGTTCTGTAAAAATTTCCTCCGCGATCTCTTAGCAAGCAATTCACCGTACTAAGCAAAACAGTTTTTGGCAGATTTACGACTCGCGTAGAAAGAACTGGATTGTTTTGGTTAGAAGGGAAGATCGGGGCAAGTGGGGAAAGTGAAGACTCTTCACGGGGGGCTGATAAGGGTCGGTTAACGCTTTCACTTTGTGCAGGTGGTAACTCCTCCGTTCTCGGAAAATGCAAAGAGCAATGATGCCGTCTTTTGACTCCCTCTCTTTGACATAAATAACATGAAAACCGCGATTTGCACTTACTTATTTGGTGTTTACCAAGGCAGTTAAAGCAATAATAATTTTTCTTAACTACCTCTACTCTATCAGAAACAGGCAAAGCCATATAATATTTTCATTTATATAAGGGATGATTTTCCAAACAAAGAATACATTTTGCATTCTTAGAATCGGATAAAAATACTCTAGAAATATTTCTTTGATTTGCGGGAAGTGTTTTCGAATTCATTAGTTTATTTTCTACCGTTAGCGGTTTTCCTCGGGATACATAAAATAAATCAATTTCTTTTGCTTATTGTATGGGTTCAAACCAAGTATCTGACTGTCTAATACCGATATGAGCAGCGGTTTCTCTATCTAATGTTTGAAATATTTTATCAGATACAATTAATTGCTTTAATTTTGCAAAATCAGACACTTTTCTCAATTTTAAGTAGTAATCAAAACTTGTTGTTAAGCGCGAAGCGAACTGGACATGAGTTTCGTTTGGGTGTCTTATTGTTTTTCTGAATTGCTCTAAGCATTATTGTGGTGTGGGCTCAAATTCTCTAAGAATAATTTCTTTAATTTTTTCATAATCACTTAATTCTTCTTCGCCTATGTAAGAAATTATATTTGATGCTTTCTCACCAAGTAAATTTAAAAGAATCTCTGCTTTATATTTATTTGAAAAATTTTTTGTTACAAATGCTCTCTCCAAAGAAGTAAAAAATAGATTCCAACCTTCTGGTTTACTCGGTATTTTAATCGTTAATGTTTTAATGCTTTTTATTAAGGAATCTAAAGAGTTGCAGTCCTCAGTTTTATTTTCTGGATTAGTTTCTACAATTTTTGAATCTACTCTCAAGCGTATTAATTCTAATTCAGCTTTCATTCTCTCTAATTTTATTTGCTCTAACTGCAACTCTGTTTGCTTATTTTTCTCAATTATCTCTAACTCTAGTAAACGGTTCTCTTTTATAGATTTTAGGAGATCAGCTACATATTCGGGCTCATTTTTAAACGTGACATTATTCTTTATAATGTTCGTTAACTCTACAATTGTCATTTTATCAGTAATGACCTCTCCTAACTCCGTAGCCGCAACTTGCAAATCAATTTTATTCACGTTTTTAAACATTTTGAAAACGGAACTCAAAACTCAATTTTAATTTTATATAATTAAGTTAATAAACAACACAAACTATATAAATAGTTATTAAGATTACAAAATAAATTCAAATTGATAATATAAATTATCTTATGGGAGTGAATGACCAAAAAAGCTCAAGCACATACCTTATAGCAACTACCGCTCTCATGGACCGTTGGGTTGTTGATGTTTACTCATTCCCGCACTCGTTGTCAGCCATATCTCATCAAATCTCCGGCTAAAGGACCAAATGTTTATGTATGGTCAATAGCTCTGGTATCTAAATAATGGACTGTATAATTTTAAATATAAAAAAAAGACTCTTTATTTTTTGTAGCTGATTCTTCTCACTCATTTTACAACTGCTCTCCTCAAAAACAGTAACTCGACTCTTCTGTCTCACAGTTTTTTTGTTTTTTACACATACAAAGATGGCGCTGCTGCATCAGCCCTTCATGGGTACGGAACAATTCTTAATACAATTCTAAATTCCAATAAAATTACTTACAACATAAGTTTACAAGAAGTTAAATGAACTTAGGAGTATTAAATCATTCACAGAATAAATTTAACAGACTTTCATTTGTTTAGAGAATATTTCAGTATACAGTAAATAAACTTTAAAGTTATTTATTTTTAGAGTCAATAGTTTATGATAAGTTCAAGGACTTTTAATTACAAGTTTTTCTTTAAATAAAATTGGAAAGATCTCACCATTTAGGATATCTCATTCAGCTTTAGTCCTTGCGAGTGGATCTATGTGGATTGCGTCTAGGGTTGTTCAGGGAATAGTCATCATCATCACTACTAGTACTATCGATGTCACTATCTTCATCCGAATCTGGTTCATTTATCCATGGTTTTAATTGACTAATGTGAGCTGTTGTTGCGTAGAAGTGGCCTTTCTTTTTTTCTTCCAGCTGAGTCACACGGTAGACATCGTTCGGCAATACCTTAGTAACAATAAGAGGGCCTCGGTACTTCAATTGTGTCTTTGTAGGTAGATCTGAAGATTTCGGAGCTCTTTTAATTACAACAATTTCTCCTCGTTCAAACGTCATAGCTCTACATCTCTTTTTATCATAATATTTCTTCATTTTTTGTTGACTTTCTTCTATTTGTCTTCGAGATTCTTCCTGCACTATAGATGGATCTTGCCTACTCTGAGCTTCTTCATCAGCTTACTTTATCAAAATTCCATCGTTGAATCGTGGAGAATAACCGTGGAGCAATTCAAATGGTGTCTTGTTCGTTGACTTGTTAACAAAGGTGTTCAAGTTCCTCTCAACTTCATGTATTTTAACATCCCAATCTTTGTGATTCTGATCTTCCGTACCAGTTGTTATGGTAGACAGTATTGTTCTGTTAACTCTTTCAACCATTCCATTGCACATGGTCGCTTCGTACAATTGAGTGTATGATGTATACCATTTTCAGAACAATACTGTTGAAACTGATGCGAAGTGAAAAAAGTTCCTCGATCTGTTATTATTTTGAATTTTATGCCTAATAAATACTGCCTTAATCTTTCGAGAGTCCACACAATGGCCATCAATTCGAGCTTACTTGAATGATACTTCTTTTCAATTTCAGTTGTCTTTTTGCTGATACAATAAACAAACCGCCATTTATTGTCTGGTCCTTGTTGTAAAAGCATGCCTGCCAAACCACTAGAGCTTGCATCACAATTTACTTCCGTTTTGGCTTGAGGGTTATAATGGGCTAACACAGGTTGCTCTGTGAGGCTATTTTTCAATAATCGAAAAGACTGCTCTTGCTCCTCTACCCACTTGAAAGATTTTTCTTTTTGTAAGAGTCGTGATAAAGGTTCTGCCTTTGTGCATATTTTTCCACACATCTCCAAAAAATAACCAGTTAAACCTAAAAATCTACGAATATCACAAATATTCTTAGGAGTTGGAAATTCTCTTATTGATCTAATTTTTCTCATTCCTGATTTTATTCCTTCTCTATTAACAATAAATCCTAAAAATTCTATTTCCATTTTACCGAATTCACATTTTGACAATTTTAAAGTCAAATTAGCAGATCTAAGTTTGTCAAATACTTCTTTTATTCGTTTAGTTATATCAGTCCAATTCTTCACTGGTATCCAAATATCATCTAAATAACACAACATTTTCTTATTTAACAATGGCCCTAATACTTGATACATTAATCTCTGAAATTCTGAAGATACATTTGTCAAACCAAAAATCATACGTTCAAACTGACGTGTTTCATCTGGGGTAATAAAAGTGGTTTTTAACTTAGCTTCCTCTGTTAATGGTATTTGGAGATAACCATGAGCTAAATCTAATGTCGTGAAAATATTACAATCACCAAAACATTCTAATAAATCATCAATTATGGTCAAAGGAAATTTGTCTTTAATTGTCTGATTATTTAATTTTCGGTAATCTACAAAAAGTCTATCCTCACCAGTTTTTTTTCGAACTAACAATACTGGACTGGCATAACGTGATCTTGTTTCGGAAACTATTTTGTTTTCTTTCCATTCCATAACAATATTTTTAATACAGCTTCTCTCAGCTGCATTTGTTTTATAGGGACGTAAACAAACTGGTTTGCTTCCTGGAACTTCATTAATTTCCCTTTTAGTCAATGTAGTACATCCTAACTCACTTATATTCCTGGCAAAACAATCTCTATAATCATTAATTAATTTCACAATTTCCAACTTCTTATCATAAGAAATAGTTTTATCAAATTTAATATGGTCTATTTTAATCACGCATTTATCCTTGTTTACAGTGTATGTTTTATCTTCAGTTGCATTACATAGATTATTAAATGGAAGAATAAATTAAGAATTTAAATTCCAAACCTACGATGTATCTTTTACCCTACTCAGACATTGATTTACTTTTAACTTAACATCAAAAGAGCCATTATTCATAATGAGAATTACCGTTTTACCATTTTTAATTTCAAAAACAGAATCGAAATTTTTTTTTCTTTTCCCTCTAATAATACAAGATTATTTTCCATATTTTCTGATTTTGCCTGAATAAAATTTATGCTATTTTTTTCTATTATAATCGGTTTTTCCGTTTTTAGTTTTATTTGTTGATGTTTCGATTCGACTTCCGCTTCAGAAAACGGAATACTATTCAAATAGCAGATGTGCAATTTGGAGCCAATTCGGGCGAAAGCGATTTCTGTTTTGTCTAGAAAGTCTCTTCCACCAATTAGATCAAACGATATAGTATTATCATTTACAATATTATTAAACTGAATATTTCGAGTGTTGCTCTGACGTCGTCGATTCTTAATTCCACTTGACTTTTTCCAAGAGTGAAAGCAGATGCAACTGTAGAGCCAAATACAAACAATTTTCCCTTTAACGGAATTATATTCAGTTTTAATTTAATTGCAACCGAATTCTTAACTAAAGAAATGTTCGATCCCGTATCTATTAAGCTATTTATCGCATGTTCAGAATTATTTATTTTTGCTTCCTTCATAAAAGCATTTAATGGGGTAAAGTTTTCAACATTTACCGTAAAACTATTTTTCTTTGTTTATCGAACAATGCCGTTTGGTTTGTCCCTTCTCTCCACTTTCTCTACAAATTAAAATTTTTCTTTCTTTTTGACAGTCTTTAGAAATGTGCCTATAATCATTACAGTTGAAACATTTAATGCTATTGTTATCATTACGAGAACTAAAATTTGTGTTACGCTTTTCTTTAGAAGAAAAACACTCATTTTTAGGAAACTTTTTTAAGTCGCGGTTTTCTCTTACTTCACTTTAGAAATTTTCATTTTTACTGCGATCATTAATAAATTTGCTTACATAATTATCAAAATAAGATTTTATTCAAAAAATTTCACGTTTTTGTTTTCAATACAAGATTTTATTCCGAATCTAGAATTCTCATGCGAATCTAATTTTTTTGCTATTTTATCTGGATTAATGAAATTGGTCCATTCATCTATGAAGTAATTACGAATGGTAGGGGAAACACTTTTCTTTAATTGTTTTGTAACAATTAAGTCCTTAAGATATTCTAAATTAGTTATTTTAAGACCATCTAACCATTCATTAAAATAATTTCGTAACTCATAAGTAAAATCTTTCCATGTATTCTTAATTGTACGAGAATGTTCTTAAAATTTCTGCCGAAATCTTTCTTGACTTAATTTAAACCTTTTTAATAATAGTTCCTTCACATAATAGTAATCATTTGCTTTATAGTCCGGTTTGCGGGCAATACATTGGGTTATTTCATATGGTAGAAGTCTTAAAAGATAGAAAATCCAATGAGCTTTATCTAAACCCACTGGTCGCGCTTGTCTTTCAAATAATATAAGACAAAAACTTATATCACCTTCATTGACATCATATTTTTGCATAAGATATTGCAAATTGCAAGAATATCGCCTTTCTGAATTAAAATTATTCGCATTACCTGCATTTCCTTTTGCATTTTCATTTTGTAAACGTAATTTTTGTAACTCAAACACACGAGCTGCTTCTTCGTCTTGTTTTTGAGCTAAGCGATCTTCAATAATACTATCCAATAAAATTTTAACAAATTCTTTTTCATAATTTTTTGAAGTAATAATTATGTTCCTTAAATCTATAACTTTACAATCATGGGGAACGGTTTCTCCTAATTCAGTGTCTCAAGTAATTAAATCTATCTTTTTGCCTTTCGCCAGAAATGAAGTCATTTTAGAGTAATCAGAAATCAAAAGCGAAAAAATATAAAAGATAACTCACTGGCGTATTTTCGTTTCTTTTATTCCGTGTTGATGTAACTCATAGTTTCAAATATTTTTCGTCATGAATTCTTCATTTTTCTTCATCCAAAATTAATCCTTACTTATAAGGAACGTATTCCTATTTTTAATCGTAATTCACAAGCATACAAGTTTCAATATCGGAGAAGAAAACAAAACAAGCATCAAAGGGTGTTACATATCTCGCTTCTGAAATGTTAAAAGCCTAACGAGCATTCACTTAACTAATTTTTCATTAAGTTTACTTATGCATATAGCCATGTCAGGACATCTAAAAGAAAATACTACACTTCAGTAACAAATAACAAGTTTATTGAACATTGCACTTCGTCATTCTCATACCGCCTCTCCCGATCGATGTACATACACTGACTACATTTTGTTCACCCTCTAGTGGCGATTTTTCAGTTCTCACACACCCTTCAAATACTCTTAACTATTTCTATATCAATAGCAAGCCGTGAACGTACGTTCAGCAAATTAAAATTAATTCTGACGTATTTACGATCAACCATGAGTCAAAACCGTCTAAATGACTTAACATTTTTAAGCATAGCAAAAGGAAATTTTGAAATGATCAACTTCGATGAAATAATTGATCAATTCACATCAGCAAAAGCAAGAAAAATGTATACAATGTAAATATGTATTATATTATGATTGTAACTAATTACATCTACTTATATCTATAATATGTATTGAATTATATATATATATACATTATGTTTAAAATTTTTTTGTTTTTTAAAATAATTAAATTTTAATGTATTAATATATTAGATAATATATCTTTAATTTAAAAATTCTAAATCATGTAAGCCTGATTATTCCTTTGACACTTTTACGAATCCAATATAAGTATTTTTTTCTAGCTACAATTGATATTTGTTTCAAAATTAAAGCTCAGCCCTAGACTTTAATACCTTTCCAATTATTTTATAGAAAGTAAAGCATTCTCTTATTATTTGCATTGTATTCTTATTACAAGTATGCTCTATTTATTATAATGTGATATATACAGTTATAGCTTTTATTATTTAATACATTTTTTCCTATATTTATATTGTATTACTCTTTTTAATTTTGAGGGAGCACCAAAAAAGGTATACCCGGGCGCCAATTATGCTCATTTTTTATTAAATATTTGAATATTACGCCTCTGAATATCATGAGCGCTGGTGAAGTAGCTAGCAGACGATACCACGCCACCCTGCTTTTCAAGAGAAACAGTTCTTTCTTATTGAGGACACAGTATAAACAAGTATTATATTCATTTAAATTGCACGCAACGAAATAAAAGTAACTAAATTCCTTACTATTTTTAAAAAAGTTATTTTTATAGATAGTTATGTGCTTATTTTGTAATTTTGATTAATTATTAATATTATATATTTTATTAAAGAAATTTTAGGCGCTCTATTCACCTCATTGACTTTGAAATAAATACTTGAATGTTATGAATTAAATTAAATATAATATTATTATATTTATAATCATGAAAAAATGTCGATTTTTATTTTCTTTATTGATATAAAGCGGCAAAGTTTCCTATCCATGTTAATAACAGTGATTTCATCCATGCATGCATTCTGCTGTATGGTTATAATTTTACCCTTTATAAGAAAGAATTATGCTTCTGTACATAAATCTATTTATATCTATACAGTAAAAGTATTTTTTCTTTGGTGTATTTTAGTTCAATATTAGAAAAAAAAGTTTTTATTATCAATAATTTGTAAATCAATTTTGTTAAATAAAGTAAAAAAAATTGTAATGTAAAATCAACTGTAAGAAACCTAGAAACTATTTATATATATTATTTAAAATTGAATTTCAATAAATCTTGATTTATTATATTTAATAAGATTTATATAAGATAAAAATATCTTGTCAAGAGGATAATATTTTAATATTAATGTAATGTTAAAAACTCAGCACTTTTGTTTGCAAAATAATTAAATGTATTCCCAAACTTATAAAATTTATCTCCTTTAAATTAATTTTTTTACAGATGAAATTTTTCGTTTAGAATGATTATTCAATAAACATTCATTAAAATAATAAAGTTTAAATAAATGTATTTTCTTTTAAATATTTCAATTCAACAAGAGGCTTAATAGTAAACAACAAATTTTAGTATTATGCTTTGGAAGACAAAGGGGATATGGCACACACGTCCAGCAACCACCAATAGGGTGGCTCCACTAATGTTCTTTCCTCCATGGTAATAACAATTCCGTAGGTAGTAAATATTTACTTTACTTGTCTTACTTTTTTCCATGTTAATTTCAACATAATGTGATTTTTATCATATAACAATGATTTATAAATTTTTCTATAATTTTAAGTATTACTTAAAAAAATAACAAATCTGTCACTTATGTTTACTTTTCAAAATGGAATGCAAAATAATAATTTTCAAGCATGACAATTATTTTAATCATGTAAGGTGTAACAATACAGGTTTAAATGAAAAAAATTCGTATTTTTGCAATAATTTAAAACAACTTCCTTCTAATTTAATAATTGAAAATAAAATCTTTTATTATCAATGAGCTACATATAATGTAGACAAAAGTATAAGCCAAGATAGGACCTATCTTGGCTTCTTAAGTTAGATCAATTTCGGTAGCCAAGCTTGGTATTTCCTTGGCTGCCTAAATTAGTCCAATTTAGACAGCCAAGCTTGATCCAATTTTGGTCGCCAAGCTTGGGCCTATCTTGGCAACCCACGTTGGTCCTGTTTAACGAAATGTGGACAATTCAAGATTTACTCTATATAGACCACCAATGCGGGTTTTAGACAAAGCCACGGTTAGCTAAATATAGGGAAAAGCTATTTTGCTACTTGGGAACTTTAGTAATTTTTACATTAAAATTATTTTTAGTGTTAATAAATAGGGCTTACAAGTAACGAAATAGCTGTAAGGGTATGCTCTAAGACTCCGATTTTGAAAGTTTTATGGATAAAAAAGTTAATTCATAAGATTATTGATTGAGTGTCCAAATAACCAAAACTAACTTTCGTATCAAACTCCTGTAGTTCCAACTTATCAACATAAGCAAATTTCTAAAGATAATTTCAATCCATTTAATTATCATTGTATATTGACTATATCTTTTCTCTGAAGCCATAGATAAGGTGTCAAATAAGAAAAATGCCGGAATATATCTGTAAAACCATTTTGTACTTATCACAGCAATATTCTTAATATTCTTAGGAAGCTATTAAAAGCATGATAATCATAAATTGTGTCACTTAAATGAAAAAGGGCAGTGCGAACGGGGTATAAGATGTATTATCAGTGTATCAAATATAGAAAGAACTTAATCTAGATTTTCCGGTGTTTGAACATTTTCATTCCATTTCAATAAATATTGTCATTTCTATAATTTGATGCACTTTAAAATATAAAAATTACTCTAAAATCACTGTTCAAATGATTTAATAATTGCAAAAAGAAATTTAAACTGGATTTAATATATCAATTTGATATTTATAATTCATTAAAAGTCATACACGTACTGCTTAATGTTATATAATAATTAAATATGATGTATAAATATATCTTTACATTTTATATTTATCACTGAATTTTGAGCAATTTATTTTGCATATAATTTTGTTTCGCCGATTTTCGCTCTTTTTCAAAGTAAACTCTTCAGTAAGTTTGGAAAAGTGCCAAATGAATATTTTTTAATAACTAGTTACTTTTGTTCAATTTAAAGTCAATAACAGTTATAAATATATGCTTTAAGTTAACGAGAGATACTGGTAGACACTGATTGGCCTATCGATCTCTACTAGTGTTTAAAAATAACAGTTATGATTTCATTTTGTCTCAGCCTTTTTTCATTAATTTAAAAGTAATTTTTATTGGGTAATAACCAGCCATTATTGGTAGTATTTTAGCCAAAAAATATGATATAAGAGGGATATTTTATGAACTCTTATAAGTTGATAACAGTTATAGAATCGCAGTTACTTTAAATAACAACCAACTCTAGTCTATTGAATACGGTTTCGGCGTCGTTCAAATGGTGATTGTTTTGTTGTAAAGTGATTATGGAATATTGATTTATATTATGTTTTTCAACTGTGATTCGTAATTTACTTTAACTCAAGAAAAAGACTCCAAAACTGTTACCCCTTTGTAAATTGCACGGTTATTTTTAAGATGGATTTTCATGAAATTAGAGATAGACTTTTACGTAGCCTAATTGAATGCACAAAACTTATAGGTAATGCTATACCCATTGGTTTGCGAGGAGATCATGATTCATATCTGCGATTTTTTTCTAATTTAAGGCTACTTATCTTAGCTGATAGTAAGAATATAGGTATCGAGAAGATAAATGAATTATTGAATGAAGGAGCTGAAATAAATGCTATTGATGATTTATGCAATTCAGTTCTTCATCATGTTGTAAAAAATCCTGATGCATCTTTAAAAATAGTTAAATTTTTATTGGAAACTGGAGCTTATCCCGATGCTCGAAATTCTAATAACGATCCACCAATAGTTTTTTGCCGTGATCGATCGATTGCTGAACTCTTAATTAAGTACACTGTTATGCACAGAATGCTTACTAACACTTCGGAAAATTATGGATTAAACGGATCATTAAGTGAAATAGGAAGTACTTCATCCTCCCACGAAGTAAGAGAAGAATCAAGTCTGTCAATTTATGACGATGTCCGCGAACGTAATTATTTTGCTGCTTTTCGAGATTTTTGTATTGCTGAATTGAAAGTAATGATGAAAGATAAAATTGCACCGAATTTCACATTCTTTAACTTTATTACTCAACATTGTTTAAAAAATTTAGAAGCCTCTCAATTATTCGAACACTGTAATGAGTCTTGCATGACGAAAGTTTTGTTACGGATGTGTAATAATAATTATCCATATTACCAGGATCTTATTTATACTGCCATGAGACATAGCAATTTTAAAGTGACAGGAAGAATGTTTGATTTGCAAATTTATATGGTTGATCCAGTTGCTGATTTTTCGAAAAGAACTATTTTTTTAAATGCTGAATGCATTAGTAAAATAGAGGACTACTTATCCAATGAAGATATTGTAAACTTAATTATAACTTTTGCACAGAATAGTAAGTTAAAAGAAATGTTAACTTTAAAAAGGCATATGAAAGAAGGTGAAGAAAATTTACAAAAGAAGTTGAAAAGTATTAAAAATTGAAATTTTTGATTATAAAAACTGTCTAAAAACTTTAATACTGAAAAAATTACATATTGTCAATAAATATGTTTTGAATAAAAAATTGATTTATATTAAAAATTTGTAGATTCATGTAGTTTTAAATATATGAAAGTTATCATAAACTATATTGTATATTTACATCTTCTCTTTTTTGCAATACTGTAATTTGTTACCATTTTTTTTTTCTGTAAGAGCAGATAATTGTTGAAATAAATTTATCAAGTCCTAATCAAAAAATAGTCAATATCAAATTTTATATTTAAAGAATTACCTTGTTTGGAATAAATCTTGACAGTAGACTTTTTGGTTGCAATTCCTAGATAGTGGAATCAATGGAAAAATGAAATGCCATGCAGTAATAATCAACTACAACTATTTAAAAAAAAAAAAAAAAACACTTGTAAAATTCTACTTTAATGGCAAAAAGAAATTCCTTGTAGGATTATAGAGGATTTTTACTTCATAACATGTTTGCGATTGTCTATCATAAATATGGTATTCACAGGCTTGTAATTTAAACTAAAAAAAAACTGAAAAAATGTTTGTAATTTAAATATATAATACTAATTTCTCATGAATTTCGGCTAAGGGGTGATCCTGTAAATAAATGTAGTTTATTGATTTAGTTAGACTAAATGCTTAAAACCTGGTGCATTTACGATGATTAATTAATATTAAAGTAAATTTTAATGACATACACACACTAAGATTTTCCTAATATTATTATTGGAAAATAATGTGGAAGACAGTATTTGTGAGTAAAATTAAAAATAGCTTTTAATTTTATAAAAGTTGTAACATTATTTAAAGGCAAATCCTATGAAATGAATTTTAGAGTTTTTTGCTTTGGTGTTAGTTATTTGTACTGTTTATTAAATTTAATGAATCAATGTATGTAAGAACTATTGATAGTATTTTCTCAAAGAATTAAAAACTTGCTTTGCTTTTAATGAAAATTGCTTCAATTATTGATATATCAATATTAAAATTTAAATATTTGTGTGCTGTTATTAAATTTGTACTTGTTTTATGATACTATGTTTGATACAAATTTTTGTATATATATGTTTCATTTTTCATTTATTTTACATTGATCCTTTAAAGATTTTCAGTACAGTTCCGTTATTATTCACAATGGAGGAATTACATTTCTCAAAATATATAAATAAATAAACATCACATTGACTGTGTAATGTTAAAGATTTTTAATCCAAAAATCTATTTCATTGGAATAATATTGAATGTTCCTATTCCTGAAATATTTGAGGTGTATAATGGTGTTATATTTATTATATGTAAAATATAGCAATATATTATGCTTTTAAATAATATGTATGTTAAAATGAATGCCAGCTGTGTATGATAATTTTTCTGGCTTTTAGTTTATTAACTTATTGATTCAACTCTAGTATAAGGCAAGGCTATCTGTAAAAATTTCAAATCTTTTTTAATCTGTTTATCCTATATCATTTCTAAAAAAAGTTGCCACATAAGAAGAAAATCTAACTTAATGTTAGGAAAATTTTTGCAGTAATTTTAAAAATCGTTTCTCTTTTTAAAATCTTTTAAATTTGCTTATCAAAAGCTTTAATAATTAATAAACATTCTTAACATTTTGTATTTGACAGTTTTTGATGGAACTTTATCACTTATCATGGCAATAATTATGACATTCTACTTTTAATTATAAGACTAAGGAAAAATTAAAAATTGGCTTTATTATTCTATTGTTGAGTTCTTAAAAATTTTTTTCTTTTTTATATTAGGAAATAATTAATATCTTAATGAGGATTAATTATATGAAGATAGAATTTTTAGGATGTTGGAACAGGGTTCAAAATTATGAATGATTATATTATATGTAATGAAAATTTATCAATATAAAATATTTTGGTAAATGAGGAAATAATAACTATGTAAATTCTTTTGAGATAAATGGTACTGTTCTCCAGCTTGTTTCCTTTCACTTAGCCCTGAGTTGGATTCTACCAGTTAGATAGAAACAGCCAGGTTTAGTCTTTGTTATTTTGAAACAGTGTCCAAGCAGAAGACCCCCAGTGCTGGGCCTGCCATCCCTAAAGCTATTATTTCACTTGGAGGACATTGTGACTACACACAATTTTAACATACCCAAACCACCTTTAGCGAACAGGACACATTTTTGATGAATCAGGAATTCAAACTCACTACCTTTTAATTATGACAACGACTAACCAAGCAAGCCACTGTGTTTAAACCGTTGTCTTATAAAAAGGGATTAAACACTATTTAATAAATAAAAGTTAATAACTATAGTTACTTAAGTTATAAAGAATTTTTCATTAAAAATTATATTTATATTATTAAACAAATATCGCAAAATATATTTCAAATTATTCAAGAAATATAATAATCATTCATTTCTTTTTCTCCAACTGTGAGGGAAAACAGGATAATTTTTTAAATATTTATATTGCAAATTAAATTACTTAAAAAGAATAAGTATTTTGTCTTTATTATATATAAATGTGTGAATTTGTTATGTTAAAAATGTTTAAATTTTATGCTACTAGTTGATTTCAACCTGTGAGATGATAATTGTTTATTTAATTATAAACTACTATATTACTAATAGCAGTAATCATGATTTTGAATGATTTTTACGTAAAAAGTACTCAATAAAATTTTGTTAGCAATTTAATTTAGCTTATAAATTTGTCTCATATTAATTGCAAATTATAAATAAGCAATATTTTATTTTTGCCATAGGGTGAAAAGAGAGAGTACTGATAGGAAAAAACTGATCTGTATTGATAAAAATTAGTTTGTCAAAAAAAAAATGGTATGGATTGATCATTGGCAAATTTTATGATTTCCTGCAGTAATATCTGTTGAAAAGATAAAAAGGGAAGTCAAATTTATATTTTGCTGAACCTATCAGACTAATAAATTACTATTTGATGGATTTTATCATTTGAAAATTTATTATTGATAAAATTTTATCAACTACAATAATTGGTTCTTATAATTAAATGATAAAAAAAAAGAAAAAAAGTTTAGTTCCAGTCAAGGACACAAAGGAACATTAATTCAGCTAAAAGTCACTTTATTGTATATGACACTTTAGGATGTATTTTTTTATAGTTATGCTGTTGTTGGGCTTTTATAAAGTGTTTTTTTTAATAGTTGTAATTTATGTAAGTAAGTATACTCACCATGGAAAGTACATTTTCATTCTGAATGCATAAGTAGTCCTAATGACAAGCATTATCATTTGTAATTAAAGTCACATGCTTCATAGAAATTCAAATATAAAATTTCATCCTTTAAGTGAAGCTGTAGTCAACACACTTGGAAAAATGTCATAATCATTATGTGATTACAATTGAATTATTCATTTCTAACAATCTAGTTGTAATTAAAAAAATATTACAGAATGTTTCTGTAATCCATATTGTGGTGAGTTTCCTATTAGCTTCCTCTTGTGTACGCAACTAAAATAATTTTGAAGACTTTCATTTTTAATCATTTTTGCCTGCATTCTTAGTTATAGTTTCTAGAAATATTGTATTCTAAAATTATAATTTTTCATTCTAACTGTAAAAATGTTTCAAATAAGGAACAAAGGATTGTTTCTAAATGTATAACTGTATAAATAAAACTTGTCGACAAGTGATTTAAATCTTGATACAGTTATTAAATTTAACTCACATGAAGTATAATATAATAAAAAAGTAGACATCTGTAAATTCAAACCAGTTTCTTTCTAAAAAATGAATGTTTAAATAATTATTTTAACATAAATGTATAAATTCCCTTTCAGATTTTTATGGTTTTTTATATTTCAGCTTTTATTTTTTATATAATTGCATGCTAAAGAATTTAATAACATTTATGACAAGATTTATGTGGCTGCAACCTCATTTGAGCATTACAATTTCAAATTAATTTTGATAATTTAAATGCTCCATTTCTTATATTATACTTAATTTTCATAAAATTAAACATCTAAAAAATAAAACTTCATTTGAATGAAATGTATTGATTGTAAAATATTTTTACTCATAAAACTACTTATTTTCTTAATTTTTTCCTGTTTAATGATCTATTTTTTGTGTTCTCAAAACCTAATAGTAATATATATAACATAAACTTTGCACAATACTTTATTATGCCTAAAATGTTTTTTGTTCAATTAAGCATTTAAAGTTTTTTAATTGAGCTGATAATGTTAGCATGTTGTAATAATAGCATGTTTTGTATTAAAACTAAACCAAATAACATAACTTTTGCTTTGTAGTATTAGTTTTGTTATTAGTTCTTATTCTTCTAACTTCTGGTTCCATTAAATTTTGTTCAGACGTTTGCATAAATGCTAAAAATTTGTTTACTAATATTGCATGTAATTGATATATATTTTTCTGCACGTCATTTTGCATGTATAGTGAAATTTAATATTTTGAAATGTAAAATATATTCAGTAAAATTCTTGAATTTAAACTGTTTATGTTGAAAACAGAACTGACGCAAATCGCTGTTCTATATTGTTCGTTAAAGATTTAAAATTGATTGATTGATTTTGTTACTGCTTAAAATTAGAATAAGCTGTTCCTATTGCATATTTAAACTCAAAACTGAATTTTTTTTCAATATTTTCATTGAAAGAATAAATTTAGAATAATTTCTCTATGTATAAAATGAGTCAATGTTCTATCTAGAAAAAGTATGGAAGTCGAAGTAAGGGCTCCATGAATATTGGTTTTGATAAAAGTAAATTATTTTATTTGTTTATTATTAAAAAACAGTGTTCCATATTCGAAAGAAAGTTCATATATATTTTTATCTATAAGGAATCTATTAATTTTTAAAACGAAAACAGAACAAAATATAAGAATAATATTTCTGTTGTGAATTGATATTATTATTTTGTTTTTACTATTGATACCTTAAGATTTTATTTGATTTCTTTTGAAAGAAAGTAATAATACTTTGTAGAATTTTACATTTTATGACATTGCTAAAATAAGATATTTGAAATAAATGTTGTGAATTTATTTGTTTATCTTGAATATTTTCTGTGAGTATATTTTAATTTAAAATTTTTTACTAGATATGGTTTTATTTAATAAAGTTTCAGAACATTAAATGTTTTTACATTGAAAATAACTTGCTAATAAATTAGTAATTATTCATCTAATAATGTAAAATTGATTGTCAAGTGAAATGTAGAATTAATTTTGAATTTATTTAAAAATGTGTAAAAGATAAAAGTACTCTCATTATTTTTAGAAATAATTTTGTTTTCACTCAGAGATAATTGTGTATTATTTGTTTAATTATTATGGAAGTAGTTTATTAATTGAATAGCAATTGAAGTTGTTAGAATAAATTGTTTATTATTCATATTTCTTCTTTTTGAAAGAAATAATGTTAAATATTTATAACAACTTTTAGGTTTTAATTTAACTTGAATTATAATTTCAACATATCTTTACTAGTTTTCTGTATTGTTTCTAGTCTTCGAATATAATAAATGTGAAAAAACATTTTCTCAAATTATATTTTTTGTTATAAAGTAATTGCAAAAACATGTGTTTGATTAATTTAATAATTAGTATTTAATTAATATTGATAAACAAGTGTTTCAAATTCGTTTAATTGATAAATGTAATTTAAATAATAAGTTATAAAATAAGAACTTTTGAGATCAAGAATGGCCTTCCTTTACCGTGCCCGAAAAGAAGATTTATGGACCTTAGCCGACGAGCTTGGTTTGGTAGTGGGAGATAATTTAAAAATAGTCCAGTTAACGGATCTCATTAGCAAAGCCCTAATTATGATGAAACTATGGTCAAAAGTATGCTTCAAGCAATTACTGAAGAGGAGAGATTTGCGAAAGAAACCGCAATAGCTGATGCGAAGGAGAAATTGGAGAAACAACAAAAATACGAATTGGAGAAATTCCAGCTTCAAGTTGAATCTCAACGTTTGGCAAGTGTAGATCTTCTATCGTCAAGTTGTCCCTCGGTAGCACACCAGAAACTGGATTTTAGTAATTTCAGCAATCTTTTGCCGAAATTTGATCCGAAAAAAGAAGAACTGTGTACATTCTTTACAATCTTCGAACGACAAGTTAAATTTATGAAATTACCCGAATCTTCATGGATCCCTTACTTACTAGGCACCCTGCCATCTCACATTGCAACTCTCATCGTTCGAGAACCTGAAGAAACACAAGAATATGCTAAAGTAAAGGAAGTACTTCTAAAAAGATTTAAATTATTTGGAGATAGATTTAGACAAATGTTTGCTCAACACAAAAAAGACCCTGAAAAAACTTGGAGAGACTTCTATTTTGATCTGTCTAGCTACTTTGATGGCTGGCTTGAAGAATTTAAGGTTCAGGATTTCGAAAAGTTAAAACAACTTATCATTACAGACGAAATCAAGAAAAAAGTTTCCCCGGATGTTAAAGAGCATTTTATCGATATTTGGTCTGAATTTATTTCTCCGATTGTTCTTGTAGAAAAATTAGATGCTTACGAAAGTGTTAGGTGTGGTGTAAAGAAATCTTTCCTTCCAGTACCTCAAAAGAAGCAGTTTCCCTTTAAACCCTTTACTATTCAAGAAAGAAAACCTGAACATGAAAGAAATGGGAATCTTAAGAAAGAGTCAAGTGAATTGCATGCTATGGATGTGGTATTCCAGTAGTCATTAAACCTAAATGTCCTACCTGCAAAGGAAAGGAAAACAAAAGTTCTGGTACTTTTAGCAGCCTTATTCTTCAATCGGCTTCTAGTGCACCCGCACAGATGGCAACGTTAAGAGTAACTATCAATGGAATCATGGGTAACGCTTGCGCAGACACTGCTGCAACCTACTCACAATTGCAGGAGAAACACTTTATCACATCCTGAGGAATCAAGGATCAATTTTTGCTACCAGTACACTACTAATGACATTAGCAGACGGTAGTAAAATAAAAAGAGAAGTTCACACAACAAAGGTAAAATTCGTGCATTGCCTTTGAACCTTGTTGCCATTCCTGATGCAAAGGGAAACAACACCCTGTTGGGAATAGACTTTTTGATTTCGGCTGCGATTATACTAAATTTGAAATGGAACTGTCGGTTTTTCCATAATCAAACCAGGCGACACTTTTCTTTTGAAGAACCGACGCCAACTATTTGTGGGTCGTTACAAACAAATCTTGCTTAACGGTTTCACCGCTAATTGTGAATGAAAAAGGTAATATTGAAGCATCCCATTTGACTCCCACCTGGGAAAAGAAATTAAAGAATCGGCCTCATCATTTACGTGAAGATGAAGGTATTGATCTGACTGGTGAACAAAGAATTAAGTTAAATGAACTCTTGCCCCAGTTTGAAACTATCTTCAATCCAGGGGGAAAAGCAACCCCATTTATTGAACATTACATAGATACGCAGAACCATCCTTCGATTGCTGTTCCTCCGTATCGAGTGTCTCCAACAAGGAAAGAAATTATGCAAAATGAAATTGACTGAATCTTGAATGTAGGAATTATTGAGCCCTGCGAATCTCCTTATGCAGCGCCTGTTGTGCTCATCCCGAAGCCAAATGGTGCTTATAGATTTTGCGTGGATTACAGAAAATTGAATGCCATCAAGAAAACGAACTCTTACCCTCTTCCACGCATAGATGATTTACTTCAAGATGCTAAGCAAACTCGTTATATGTCGACCATAGACCTTAAAGCTGGTTATCACTAGGTAAATGTGGCTGCCGTGGATAGAGACAAAACTGCTTTTATTTGTCCTTTTGGTACATATCGTTTTATACGAATGCCATTTGGATTGAAAAATGCCCCAGTGACCTTCCAAAGACTGGTAGACAAATTCCGAAGTGGTCTTGGTGACATTTTTCTTCGTTCCTACCTAGATGACATTATAGTACTATCCGAGTCGTTTCAGGAACATTTAAAAATTTAAGAGACATTTTTCAACGACTTGAGTTATTCAAATTAACAGCTAACCGTGAAAATTGCAATTTCGCATGTGCAAGGATTAAATATCTTGGGCATTATATTACTCCTGAACGTCTAGAGGTTGATCCTGCCAAAACTGCTGCTATCTTGGATATGCCTGAACCCAAAACTGTTAAACAAGTTCCAGTTCCTTTCTGCAAACTTGTTCTTGGTATAGGAGGTTCATTGCGAACTTTTCTGAAATAGCCAGACCTCTCAGTAATATAACCAAGAAATCCTCCTCTTGGTGTTGGAAAGAGCAAGAAAAAGCTTCGTTCCAAAAGTTAAAGACATTACTTACTGCACCACCTGTTCTTAGGCAGTGTGATCCAAATAAACCGTACATCTTGCGTACTGATGCTAGTGGGTATGCTTAGGTCCTGTTCTCCTCAAAGGAGAATCCCTGTCAGATCAACATCCAATTGAATATGCAAGCCGACTACTAACTAGTGCTGAGCGAAACTATACCACTACAGAGCGTGAAGCCCTTGCAGTTGTTTGGGCTTTAGGAAAATTAAGATGCTATATTGAGGGACAAGAAGTCACAGTTGCTACGGACCATCAGGCGTTACGATGGCTCATGTCTTTAAAGTCCCCATCAGGACGACTCGCTCGTTGCGCTCTACAACTCCAAGAGTTCAACCTCCATATCGAGTACGTTCCTGGAAAAAGCAACGTGGTAGCTGACATGTTATCTCGCCCTCCCTGTCACGAAGGAGATAACCCATGCGAGATATGCTCCATGACTGTTAACCAACCCACCGTCATATCAGTAGATTTTCCTACCAAAAGTCCTAAAGAAATCAGAGACAGCCAACTTCAAGATGCAAATCTGAAGAAAATAATAAATGCCTTGGAAGCAGTCAACTTGACTGAGGAATATTAAAACTGGACTAAAAAAGGTTTTATGATGAACAGAGGTGTCCTGTACAAATATGCACCTGATTCAGGATCTGATGAGGCTCAGCTTGTCATTCCAGAAGATGCAAGAGAGCAGATTCTTAAAATTCATCACGATGATTCCACCGCAAGTCATTACGGTGCTGAAGGAACTTTTGATAGAATTGCTAAAAGAAATTACTGGACTGGCATGCGGAAATACATCACCAATTACGTGAAAGGTTGTATAGAATGTATGCGATACAAGCCTTCCAACTAAAAACCTGCTCGTCTGCTGCAGACACCAGTACCATCCCAGAGGTTTGAAACGTTATCCATTGATTTGTTCGGCCCTCTTCCAGTTAGCCATGGAAAAAAATGGATATATATAATAGAAGATGTTACTACGAAGTGGATCGACCTATTTGCTTTGGAAAATGCAACAGCAAAAGAGTGTGCTGTCACTCTTGTAGAAGAAATCTTCATGAGATACGGAATACCACGCAGAAATATCAGCGATAATGGACCACAATTTGTTTCTGCTGTTATGCAGCAACTATGTTATCTTATGAAAATTCATCAATATTTAACCCCTGTTTACCACCCTCAAACAAATCCATTCGAAAGGAAGAACCGTGATTTGAAACCTCGTCTTGCCATATTAGTAAAAAATCGGCATGATAGCTGGCCTGCAATTCGATTCGCACTGAACACTTCAAAGTGCAGTTCAACTAAAAAAACCGCAGCGTTTCTCAATTTCGGACGAGAGCTCCATACCCTTGATGATGTTACCAACGACTTTCGTAGTATTATCGAGAACGATTACTTTGTCGTTGAAATGACCCCGTATCTTAAAAGACTGGAAAGATTCACATCTGAAGCCAAAGAGATCTTTATTGAAAAGCAAAATAAAAGCAAGCATTTTGCGGATCAGAGAAGGAGACAAGCTCCTACATATACATCAGGAGAGTTAGTTTTGGTTAGAAAACCAAAATTAAGTGATAAAACTGCTGATGTTACAGCAAAATTTTCGCCTCGCCGCGATGGACTATTTATCATCGTTACTCTAAAATACCCTCTATTGTCTTCTGTGGCAAACACAGATTCTCCAAATATACCAATAGGAGCATACCACACTTCGGCATTGACGCCTTTTCAGAGAAAGAAAACTTCCCCTGTCAAAGCTTTGCGCAGAAGAGATAGACCAACAAAATTGAACTGTCCTAAAACTCCCACTCCAGCCAAGGGCTCATGCTCAAGACAAAAACCATTCCAGGAGCACTCCTGCCATAGCTCATGCTAAAGAGCAAAACCATGCTAGAAACACTCCTGCCAAAGCTCATGCTACAGAACAAAACCATTCCAAGAAAACTCCTGCTTACCCCTGGTCGGGACGTCTTCGGAGTCAGAGGGGGAGGTTGTAACAGACCCATATTAACAATATTGACAGTAGATGGCGCTGATGCCCAATATACTTACAACATCAAATGAGATAAGGGTAGAGATGTGAGAAATGGAAGGACGAACCATCCGGTTCCTAAATACGTTTGTTTTGTACCACCCTGGTACTATGTAACCTTGTTTATTATTTTATAATTATTAAGTGTTTTCTTTTGTAACTAATCTTAATTTTGTATATAAATGTTTGTTTTGTTTAACTTAAACTTTCTTACGTCGCTACAAAAGTAATTAAATCTATCTTTTTGCCTTTCGCCAGAAATGAAGTCATTTTAGAGCTTACAGAAATCAAAAGCGAAAAAATATAAAAAATAAGTCACTGGCGTATTTTCGTTTCTTTTATTCCGTGTTGATGTAACTCGTAGTTTCAAGTATTTTTCGTCATGAATTCTTCCTTTTTTTTTCATCCAAAATTAATCCTTACTTATAAGGAGCGTATTCCTATTTTTAATCGTAATTCACAAGCATACGAGTTTCGATATCGGAGAAGAAAAGAAAACAAGCATCAAAGGGTGATACATATTTCGCTTCTGAAATGTTAAAAGCCTAACGAGCATTCACTTAACTAATTTTTCATTAAGTTTACTTATGCATATAGCCATGTCAGGACGTCTAAAAGAAAATACTACACTTCAGTAACAAATAACAAGTGTAGCGCCCCATATCTTCAGCACCACCCATGACGTCATCACCAAGGAAGTCAGTCCCTCTCCAGCAACCGTAGGAATGAGACGTATATCCATATGACTCTCATGTTTACCCTATTCCCTTTAACTTTATGTGTTTAGATGTAATTTTGTTTTATTTGTAGTATATGTATCTGTGTTGTGCTCAAATTGTACCCTTAATTGTAATAAATTATTTTGAGCTATTTAAGGAACTTATTTCTTTGTTCCTATTAAACCAGATAAGTGCTACAATATAAAATAATGGCGCCCAAACGTGAGGCCCGAGTTAGAGTTTCTTTTCGCTGTTAAAAATTCTACCCAGAATTAAATCTTGTTGTTGGAGGGGAACTCAAAATTTTACAGGTTACCTCCTGATGTGTTGTGTGTTATGGATTAATGCAAAATATAATCTCATCCGAGATTGGAGTGTCTTTGTTGTTCAACTGGAGTGGAGTGTCTCCTTCATTTGGATTATCCAGTTTTTGATTTGCGAATTCGAGATAAGTTTTGTTACTGTTTTATATTTCTAATATTTCCTAATTAATTGTGAAGAATTACAATTAAGGAAGTAATTAATGAGTGTTAATGTTTAAGCAGTTATGAATATAAAACTGTATAAAAAGTTTCTTTATAAGTTGTTGTGTTTCGATAAAAGTGTTATTTTATGTTCTTGAATTTAGAACAGTATTAATACTTGCGAGTATAGTTATTTGTTTGATTTGGTAGATATGTTTCATATCTTATTAAATGCTTAAAATTTAGTAGAATATTGAGTTAAAAAGAAACATTTATTTTATTATTATATTTGAAGTATTATAGTATGTGTGCGTGAATTATATTTTAAGAAAATTATGAACAATAAGTAAAATATTTGTTACTTTTGAATATTATATATTTCTTATATATTATATTTCTTAATTCTGAATATTTGAAGATAACAATCTTTACGGTGAGATAGTGTTTTAAAATTGAGTAGCTAACAGAATTTAAATGTCTGATGACTGTGCGTTTTTCATGTGATGATACTTTTGTTTTGATTTAAAACACGAAACAAGGCGTCGCAAACGACCGTTGTTATTGTTTTCATAAATGCCTTCTCTGTCTAGCCGCTCAATATCTATGAATGCTATGAGAGTTCAGTATATATTAATGCTTATTTTTATTTTATTTTTTCCTCATTCACTTTCTGTTTGGAATTTTGTGTTTTAATCTTTTAGTAAGTGGTTTCATTGAATAAAGAATGAAAATATATTGTTTTTCATGTATATTTAAGGTTATATATTAAGATAACAAAATAATATATTATTAATATTTTGGTAAAAGGAATCAGAATTGATATTTTAGGAAATTGAGGAAATTTAAAGAAATAAAAATTTAATAGAAAATTTTGTTATTTATATATAAAATATTCTTTGAATGCTTATGATTATCTTTATTAATATATTTTGATTTATTGAATGTTGGAATTGAAGTATTGATAAAATATAATTTATAAACAAAGGTACATTAAGTGATTATTGGTAATTGTAAAACGATAGTATAGAGTTTTAAATGAAAGAAAATAAAAAAGTTTCATGATAGAATTTTGAAATGTTTTGTTTCGGTTTTGTTTGAATTGAAATATAAAATAAGAGCGAATCTTTATAAATTTAGTAAGATTAATATAATAAAATTGATTTGATTATTTTATAATGGTGAATATTATATGACTATTTCGGGTTTATTTGATTTGATTATTTTATTATGGTGAATATCATATGAATATTTCAGGTTTATTTACAATAATTAAAGAGTTCATTTTATTTGCAATTAATGTTTGAATAAATAGTAATAAGTTACATTTCATATATATTTAGAGTTATAAAAAATATATATTTTAACATAATCTGGTACTTTAAGACTGATGTTGTTTAAATTTAGTTTTAACTAAAATAAAAACACTTGCAAAAATGTCATTCCTTGGAAAAGGGAAAAAGGAGGATCTGAGAAACCTCGCTACAGAAATGGGGCTAGGGGTAGCAGATGATCTGAAAGTAATTCAACTGAAAGATATCATAACCAAATCAAAAGATTATGATGAAGAGTTGGTGAAAAATATGCTAACTAATATAATAGAGGAACGGCTTGAAAAAGAAAAACAAGCTGAATGCGAAAGAATAGCCAAAGAAAAAGAACTATGCATTGAAAAAGAGAGCGTATGAATTGCAACGCTTAAAACTTCAAGTGGAAGCTCAGAAGGTACTTTCCTCCACAGATCCATCCAGTGAAACAGAGAAAACAAACTGGGATCTGAATCGAATTCTCCCAAAATTTAATCCCAATAAAGATGAAATCGGACTTTATCTGACAGTATTTGAACGTCAATTAAAATTAGTGAATATACCTGAGATGAATTGGATGCCGTACTTGATAGGCTCATTGCCAGCCGAAATAAATCAATTAATTGCTAGAGAAAATGAAGAGGACGTTAAAGACTACTCAAAGGCGAAAGAGATGCTCTTGAAGCGTTTTAGACTTACTTCAGATAAGTTTCGGCAGATGTTCTCGCAACATAGAAAAAGTGCAGAAGTAACATGGAAAGACTTCTATTTTGAAATTAAATCGTATTTCGAAGGATGGGTAAAAGAATTAAATATCGTCACTTTTGAGAAATTGCAAGACTTAATTATAGCTGACCAGTTAAAGAAAAGAACACCTCCAGAGGTTAGAGAACATTTTGTTGATCAATGGTCAGAGCTGAATGATCCTTTAGAACTTGCAGAAAAGCTTGACAGTTATGAAAATGTAAGACTGGGAATGAAGAAAAATTCACCTATCTTTGCTAAGAAGCCAAACTTCAAAGACTATGTTAAATCTGCTTCAGAGAGAAACTATAAGCTTCCTATTTCTAGGAAAATGACAAAATTAAATATTCCAATTATGAAAGTCCAAAATTTACTAAAGACAAGCCAGAAAGAAGATTTTCTGTTCATTGCTATGGATGTGGTAATCCTGGTTTTATTCAGTCTAAGTGTCCAAAGTGCAACAAATTAAAAAAAGAGGCTAAAACAATTGTTAATGGTGTAAAGTTGTATACCGCACAATCTTCAGATTCATTGTCCAGCTCAATTTTTTTAACTGTTTGTGGTGAAAAAGCAGCTTTTTGTGCCGACACCGGTGCATCAAATTCCATTGCGGGAGAGAAATTTTATAGTTTATTGAAAAAGAAAGGTTTCAAATTTCAAAAGAAGAATATTACAATGGTACTTGCTGATGGAAAAGAAAGAAATGTCCCAGCTTTGTCAACAGTCGTAAATCTTAATGTAGAGGGAAAGAAAGTTCGTATGAAATTTATTGCATTACCAAACGCTAGAGGCAATAGAACATTGCTTGGCACTGACTTTCTCCAGGCTGCTGGAATTGTGCTTAACATCCAGAATGGCACTTGGCATTTTAGTGAATATCCACACAGACATTACCCATTTTATCGTGAACCATCCGAAACCGTAAGTACTGCAAAAGTAATAATGTCGCAGAAATTAACTTCTCCTGATATGCCTGCTGAAATTTCAGAAACCTCTAATTCCGTGAAATTGAGGAATGATGAAGGAAAACATTTGACAAAGAGAACAACGAAACAAATTAAATTCATTGCTGGAAGAATTTGAAAATAACTTCAAGCCAGGGGAGAGCCTACTCCTTTTATTGAACATAGAATACAGACTGGAAATAGCCTACCTGTTGCTGAACCACCATATAGAATGACGCCTGCAAAGAAAGAGTTGTTGAAGAAAGAGCTAGATTCCTTACTAACAGAAGGAATAATTGAGGAATGTGAGTCTCCTTATGCAAGTCCTGTGGTATTAGTACCTAAACCAAACGGTACCATTAGATTGTGTGTTGATTACCGCAAGTTAAACTCAACGACTATTCCGGATAACTATCCACTACCTAGAATGGATGATTTATTGACTGAGGCCAAGTCGACGAAATACATGTCTACGATAGATTTAAGATCTGGTTATCATCAGGTCAAAGTTCATGAATCAGACCAAGAGAAGACAGCCTTCATCTGTCCATTTGGAACTTTTAAATTTTTACGTATGCCTTTTTGGGTTGCGCAACGCACCCGCAACTTTTCAACGTCTCATTGATAAATTTAGATCTGGTCTCAAAGATGTTTTTGCATTGTCATACCTTGATGATATCATTATCTTATCAGAAACTTTTGATGAACATTTATCAGATTTACGAAAAGTGTTTGAAAGACTTTCTATATTTAAGCTCAATGCCAATAGAAGCAAGTGCAATTTTTCTTGTGACAGAGTGAAGTATTTAGGTCATTGGATAACTGAAAAAGGTGTAGAAGTAGATGCTGACAAAGTATCCACTATTCAAAAAATTCCAACACCAAAATGTGTTAAAGAAGTTCAGTCCTTCTTACAGACTTGTTCCTGGTTCCGGAGATATGTTCCCCATTTTTCTGAAGTTGCTAGACCCCTTAGTGACTTAACTAAAAAGAATAAACAATGGACATGGGGTGATACAGAGCAGAAAGCATTTGAAGAGTTAAAAAGACGGCTGATTTCACCACCTGTGTTGTCTCAGCCAGATGGATCTAAACCATTCCTCATAAGAACTGATGCGAGTAATTACGCTCTAGGAGCAGTCCTTATCCAAGGAGAAAGACCGGAAGAACATGTGATTGAATATGCCAGTCGATTGCTCAGTTGGGCAGAAAGAAATTATTCAACTACCGAAAAAGAAGCACTAGCGGTAGTATGGGCTCTTGAGAAGTTCCGTGGCTATGTGGAAAATCAAGAAATCATTATTGCATCAGATCACCAACCCTTGAAGTGGCTTATGAGTATTAAATCGCCATCCGGACGCTTAGCTCGATGGGCTCTTCAAATCCAGTCATATCATCCGAAAATACTTTACACTCCAGGAAAATCTAATGTAATTGCAGATCTTCTGTCTAGACCATTTGATACAGAGGACAAATTTGTTTGTAACTTCAACACTATTTCCATAGATTTACCATCCCGGAAATCTAAAGACATTCGCGAAGAACAACTGAAGGACGAGGATGTAAGAAAGATCATAGACTGCTTTGAAAGTGGACGGAAAGATGAAAATTATGTAAATTGGACTAGTAGAGGTTATCTCATGAATCAGGGAATACTGTATCGATATTCGCCTGAAACAGAGTCAGAAGAAGCACAGTTAGTTGTCCCTTGTCACGAGCGAGAACGTGTCCTACAGCAATATCATGATTCTCCCACGGCAGGACATTGTGGAGCTGAGAATACGTATCATAAAATTGCTTCTAGATATTTCTTTCCTGGTATGAGAAAGTTTATCGCCGAATACGTGAAAGATTGTGCTGAATGTAATCGGTACAAATCTAACAACCAGAAACCTGCTGGATTACTCAGAACGCCTATTTACTCACAAAGATTTGAGACGCTGGCAATAGACTTGTTTGGTCCTCTTCCAGAGACCCCAGCTGGAAAAAATGGATTTTTCTTGTTGAAGATACAAGTACAAGATGGGTCGAACTTTTTGCCCTAAAAGATGCCACAGCTATCAATTGCTCTAAAATATTGATAGAAGAAGTCTTCTTACGCTATGGCTTACCTAGAAGACTAATCAGCGACAACGGTGTACAATTTGTCAGTGCTGTAATGCAACAAACTTGTAAGATCCTAGATATTAAGCAAGATCTTATACCTTTATACCATCCTCAAGCAAATCCTGCTGAACGTAAAAATCGAGATCTAAAACCCAAATTAGCAATTCTAGTTGGTGACTCACATGATACTTGGGAGGACAAACTACCCATGATACGTTTTGCTTTAAACACCGCAAAATGTGATTCTACAGGTCATACGGCAGCTTACCTTCAGTTCGGAAGAGAACTTCGAACCACAGACGATGTCAATCATGATATTAGAGCTGTCATTGATAACGATAACTTCGTCGCAGAGATAACACCTTACTTAAAAGAATTTGCACGATTTACACCCATAATTAGAGAACGTATAGAGCAAAAGCAAGATGCTAGAAAGGAGTACTTTGACAAGAAGCATAGACCCGTTTATTATCAACCAGGTGATAAAGTTTGGATCACTTTACATCCCGTGAGCAAGTCCAAAACCAAAACAAGTAAAAATTCATGCCCAAGCGTGAAGGACCTTATATTATATTAACGAATAAATCCCCAAATACATATGATGTTGCAGATCCTGCTGCCCCTGATCAAGTACTCGGTACTTACCATACCAGTATGTTGAAGCCTTATCAACAATCCTCTAGAGATAAAGGGCCAGTGTATCCATTGAAAAGTAGAGGAAGACCACGTAGACAACCTCAACCTTAACCTCAATCCTGTCTCCTTGCCGGGACGTCGGCGGAGCCAGAGGGGGAGTCTGTAGCGCCCCATATCTTCAGCACCACCCATGACGTCATCACCAAGGAAGTCAGTCCCTCTCCAGCAACCGTAGGAATGAGACGTATATCCATATGACTCTCATGTTTACCCTATTCCCTTTAACTTTATGTGTTTAGATGTAATTTTGTTTTATTTGTAGTATATGTATCTGTGTTGTGCTCAAATTGTACCCTTAATTGTAATAAATTATTTTGAGCTATTTAAGGAACTTATTTCTTTGTTCCTATTAAACCAGATAAGTGCTACACAAGTTTATTGAACATAGCACTTCGTCATTCTCATACCACCTCTCACGATCGACGTACATTAACTGACTACATTTTGTTCACCCTCTAGTAGCAATTTTTCAGTTCTCACACACCCTTCAAATACTCTTAACTATTTCTATATCAATAGCAAGACGTGAACGTTCGTTCAGCAAATTAAAATTAATTCTGACGTATTAACGATCAACTATGAGTCAAAACCGTCTAAAAGACTTAACATTTTTAAGCATTACAAAAGGAAATTTTGAAATGATCAACTTCGATGAAATAATTGATCAATTCACATCAGCAAAAGCTAGAAAAATGTATATAATGTAATAAATGTATTATATTATGATTGTAACTAATTACATCTACTTATATCTATAATATGTATTGAATTATATACATATATATAAATATATTTATTTATTTATTTCATGTTTAAAATTGTTTTGTTTTTTAAAATAATTAAATTTTAATGTATTAATATATTAGATAAATATATCTTTATTTTAAAAATTCTAAACCATGTAAGCCCGAATATTCCTTTGACACTTTTACGAATCCAATATAAGTATTTTTTCTAGCTACAATTGATATTTGTTTCAAAATTAAAGCTCAGCCCTAGACTTTAATACCTTTCCAATTATTTTAAAGAAGGTAAAGCATTCTCTTATTATTTGCATTGCATTCTTATTACAAGTATGCTCTATTTATTATGATGTGTGTTATATAGAGTTATAGCTTTTATTATTTAATAAATTTTTTCCTATATTTTTATTGTATTACTCTTTTTAATTTTGCGGGGGCACCAATAAAGATATACCCGGGCGCCAATTATGCTCACTACGCCACTGAATATCATGAGCGCTGTTGAAGTAGCTAGCAGACGAAACCGCGCCCACTCTGCTTTTCAAGAGAAACAGTTCTTTCTTATTGAGGGCACAGTATAAACAACTATTATATTCATTTAAATTGCACACAACGAAATAAAAGAATCTAAATTACTTACTATTTTTAAAAAAGTTATGATAGTTAAGTGCTTATTTTGTAATTTTGATTAATTATAAATATTACATATTTCATTAAAGAAATTTTAGGCGTGCTATTCACCTTATTGACATTGAAATTAATAGTTGAACATTATGAATTAAATTAAATATAATATTATTATATTTATAATCGAAAAAATATCGATTTTTATTTTCTTTCTTGATATTCAGCGGCAAAGTTTCCTATCCATGTTATTAACAGTGATTTCATCCATGCATGCAATATTCTGCTATTTGGTTATAATTTTACCCTTCATAAGAAACAATTATGCTTTTTTATATAAATTTATTTATATCTATACAGTAAAAGTATATTTTCTTTGGTGTATTTTTAATCCAATATTAGAAAAAAAAAGTTTTTACTATCAATAATTTGTAAATCAATTTCGTTTAATAAAGTAAAATAAGATTGTAATATAAAATCAACTGTAAGAAACCAAGAAACTATATATATATATATTATTTAAAATTGAATTTAAATAAATCTTGATTTATTATATTAAGATTTATATAAGAAAAAAATATCTTCTCAAGAGGATAATATTTTAATATTAATGTAATGTTAAAAACTCAGTAATTTTGTTTGACAAATAATTTAATGTATTCCCAAACTTATAAAATTAATCTTCTTTAAATTAATTTTTTTACAGATGAAATTATTCGTTTAGAATGATTATTAAATAAAGATTCACATTAAAATAATGTAGTTTAAATAAGTGTATTTTCTTTTAAATATTTCAATTCAACAAGAGGCTTAATAGTAAACAACAATTTTTAGTGTAATGCTTTGGAAGACAAAGGGGATATGGCACACACGTCAAGCAACCACCAATAGGGCGGCTCCATTAATGTTCTTTCCTCCATGGTAATCACAATTCGCATAGGTAGTAAATATTTACTTTACTTGTCTTAATTTTTGCATGTTAATTTCAACATAATGGGATTTTCATCATATAACAATGATTTATAAATTTTTCTATAATTTTAAGTATTACTTAAAAAAATAACAAATCTTTCACTTGTGTTTACTTTTCAAAATGGAATGCAAAATAATAATTTTCAAGGATGACAATTATTTTAATCATGTAAAATGTAACAATACAGGTTTAAATGAAAAATTTCGAATTTTTTGCAATAATTTAAAACAACTTCCTTCTAATTTGGTAATTGAAAATAAAATCTTTTGTTATCAATGAGTTACATATAATGTAGACAAAAGTATAAGCCAAGATAGGACCTATCTTGGCTGCTTAAGTTAGATCAATTTCGGTAGCCAAGCTTGGGCCTATCTTGGCAACCCACTTTGGTCCTGTTTAACGAAATGTAGACAATTCAAGATTTACTCAATATAGACCATCAATGCGGGTTTTAGACAAAGCCACGGTTAGCTAAATATAGGGAAAGCTATTTTGCTACTTGGGAACTTTAGTAATTTTTACATTAAAATTATTTTTAGTGTTTATAAAAAGGGCTTACAAGTTACGAAATAGCTGAAAGGGTATGCTCTAAGACACCGATTTTGAAAGTTTTATGGATAAAAAAAGTTAATTCATAAGATTATTGATTGAGAGTCCAAATAACCAAAACTAACTTTCGTATCAAACTCCTGTAGTTCCAACTTATCAAGATAAGCAAATTTCTAAAGATTATTTCAATTCATTTAATTATCATTGTATATTGACTATATCTTTTCTCTGAAGCCATAGATAATGTGTCAATTAAGAAAAGTGCCGGAATATATCAGTAAAACCATTTTGTACTTATCACAGCAATATTCTTAGGAAGCTATTAAAAGCATGATAATTATAAATTGTGTCACTTAAATGAAAAAGGGCAGTGTGTACAGGGTATAAGTTATATTATCAGTGTATCAAATATTGAAAGAACTTAATCTAGATTTTCCGGTGTTTGAACATTTTCATTCCATTTCAATAAATATTGTCATTCCTATAATTTTATGCGCTTTAAACTATAAAAATAACTCTGAAATCACTATTCAAATGATTTAATAATTACAAAAAAATTAAAACTGGATTTAATACATCAATTTGATAATTATAGCTCATTAAAAGTCATACACGTACTGCTTAATGTTATATTATAATAAAATATGATCTAAAAATATATCTTTACATTTTATATTTATCACTGAATTTTGAGCAATTTATTTTACATATAATTTTGCTTCGCCGATTTTCGCTCTTTTTCAAAGTAAACTCTTCAGTAAGTTTGGAAAAGTGCCAAATGAATATTTTTTAATAACCAGTTACTTTTGTTCAATTTAAAGTCAATAACAGTTATAAATAACTGTTTTAAGTTAATGAAAGAAACTGGTTGACACTGATTGGCCTATCGATCTCAGCTAGTGTTTAAAAATAACAGTTATGATTTCATTTTGTCCCTGCCTTTTTTATTAATTTAAAAGTAATTTTTTATTGGGTAATAACGAGCCATTATTGAACCATTTTAGCCAAAAAATATGATATAAGAGGGATATTTTATGAACTCTTATAAGTTGATAACTGTTATAGAATCGCAGTTACTTTAAATAACAACCAACTCTAGTCTATTGAATACAGTTTCGGCGTCGTTCAAATGGTGATTGTTTTGTTGTAAAGTGATTATGGAACATTGATTTATATTATGTTTTTCAACTGTGATTCGTAATTTACTTTAACTCAAGAAAAAGACTCCAAAACTGTTACCGCTTTGTAAATTGATTGGTTATTTTTCAGATGGATCTTAATGAAATTAGAGATAGACTTTTACGTAACATAAATGAATGCACAAAACTTATAGGTAATGCTATACCCAATGGATTGCTAGGAGATCATGATTCATATCTGCGATTTTTTTCTAATGTAAAGCTACTAATCTTAGCTGATAGTAAGAATATAAGTATCGAGAAGATAAATGAATTATTGAATGAAGGAGCTGAAATAAATGGTATTGATGATTCATTCAATTCAGTTCTTCATCATGTTGTAAAAAATCCTGATGCATCTTTAAAAGTAGTTAAATTTTTATTGGAAGCTGGAGCTAATCCCGATGCTCGAAATGATAATAACGATCCACCAATAGTTTTTTGCCGTGATCGATCGATTTCTGAACTCTTAATTAAGTACACTGTTATGCACCAAATGCTTACTAACACTTTGGAAAAATATGGATTAAACGGATCATTAAGTGAAATAGAAAGTGCTTCATCCTCCCACGAAGTAAGAGAAGAATCAAGTCTGCCAATTTATGACGATGTCCGCGAACGTAATTATTTTGCTGCTTTTCGAGATTTTTGTATTGCTGAATTGAAAGTAATGATGAAAGATAAAATTGCACCGAATTTCACATTCTTTAACTTTATTACTCAACATTGTTTAAAAAATTTAGAAGCTTCTCAATTATTCGAACACTTTGATGAGTCTTGCATGACAAAAGTTTTGTTACGGATGTGTAATAATAATTATCCATATTACCAGGATCTTATTTATACTGCCATGAGACATAGCAATTTTAAAGTGACAGGAAGAATGTTTGATTTGCAAATTTATATGGTTGATCCAGTTGCTGATTTTTCGAAAAGAACTATTTTTTTAAATACTGAATGCATTAGTAAAATAGAGGGCTACTTATCCAATGAAGATATTGTAAACTTAATTATAAGTTTTGCGCAGAATAGTAAGTTAAGAGAAATGTTAACTTTAAAAGGCATATGAAAGAAGGTGAAGAAAATTTACAAAAAAAGTTGAAAAGTATTAAAAATTGAAATTTTTGATTATAAAAACTGTCTAAAAACTTTAATACTGAAAAAATTACATATTGTCAATAAATATGTTTTGAATAAAAAATTGATTTATATTTAAAAATTGCAGATTCATGTAGTTTTAAATTTATGAAAACTATCATAAACTATATTGTATATTTGCATCTTCTTTTTTGCAATACTGTAGTTTGTTACCATTTTTGTTTGGAGGAGCAGATAATTGTTGAAATAAATTTATCAAGTCCTTATCAAAAAATAGTCAATATTAAATTTTATATATAAAGAATTACCTTGTTTGGAATAAATCTTGACTGCAAACTTTTTGGTTCCAATTCCTAGATAGTGGAATCAATGGAAAAATGAAATGCCATGCAGTAATAATAAACTACAACTATTTAAAAAAAAAAAAAAAACTTGTAAAATTCTACTTTAGTGGCAAAAAGAGAAATTCCTTGTAGGATTATAGAGGATTTTTACTTCATAACATGTTTGCGATTGTCTATCATAAATATGGTATTTACAGGCTTCTGAAACTGAAAAAATGCTTGTAATTTAAATATATAATACTAATTTCTCATAAATTTCAGCTAAGGGGTGATCCTGTAAATAAATGTAGTTTATTGATTTAGTTAGACTAAATGCTTAAAACCTAGTGCATTTAGGATGATTAATTAATAGTAAAGTAAATTTTAATGACATACACACACTGGAAAATTCCTCATATTATTATTGGAAAATAATATGGAAGAGAGTATTTGTGAGTAAAATTAAAAATAGCTTTTTTAATTTTATAAAAGTTGTAACATTATTTAAAGGCAAATCCTATGAAATGAATTTTAGAGTTTTTTTGCTTTGGTGTTAGTTATTTGTACTGTTTATTTAATTTAATGTATCAATGTATGTAAGAACTATTGATAGTATTTTCTCTAAGAATGGAAAACTTGCTTTGCTTTTAATGAAAATTGCTTCAATTATTGATATATCAATATTAAAATTTAAATATTTGTATGCTGTTATTAAATTTGTACTTGTTTTATGATCCTATTTTTCATAAAAATTTTTGTATATATATGTTTCATTTTTCATTTATTTTACATTGAGCCTTTCAAGATTTTCAGTACATTTCCGTTATTATTCATAATGGAGGAATTACATTTCTCAAAATGTATAAATAAATATACATCACATTGACTGTGTAATGTTAAAGATTTTTAATCCAAAAATCTATTTCATTGGAAAAATATTGAATGTTCCTGAAATATTTGAGGTGTATAATGGTGTTATATTTATTATTTGTAAAATATAGCAATATATTATGCATTTAAATAATATGTATGTTAAAATGAATGCCGGCTGTGTATGATAAGTTCTCTGGCTTTTTGTTTATTAACTTATTGATTCAACTCTAGTATAAGGCAAGGCTATCTGTAAAAATTTCAAATCTTTTTTAATCTGTTTATCCTATATCATTTCTAAAAAAAGTTGCCACATAAGAAGAAAATCTAACTTAATGTTAGGAAAATTTTTGCAGTAATTTTAAAAATCGTTTCTCTTTTTAAAATCTTTTAAATTTGCTTATCAAAAGCTTTAATAATTAATAAACACTCTTAACATTTTGTATTTGACAGTTTTTGATGGAACTTTATCACTTATCAGGGCAATAATTATGACATTCTACTTTTAATTATAAGACTAAGGAAAAATTAAATTAAAAATTGAAAATTGGCTTTATTATTCTATTGTTGAGTTCTTAAAAAATTTTTTCTTTTTTATATTAGGAAATAATTAATATCTTAATGAGGATTAATTATATGAAGATAGAATTTTTAGGATGTTGGAACAGGGTTCAAAATTATGAATGATTATATTATATGTAATGAAAATTTATATAAAATATTTTGGTAAATGAGGAAATAATAATTATGTAAATTCTTTTGAGATAAATGGTACTGTTCTCCAGCTTGTTTCCTTTCACCTAGCCCTGAGTTGGGTTCTACCAGTTAGATAGAAACAGCCAGGTGTAGTGTTTGTTATTTTGAAACAGTGTCCAAGCAGAAGACCCCCAGTGCTGGGCCTGCCATCCCTAAAGCTATTATTTCACTTGGAGGACATTGTGACTACACACAATTTTAACATACCCAAACCACCTTTAGCGAACAGGACACATTTTTGGTGAAGCAGGAATTCAAACTCACTACCTTTTAATTATGAGAACGACTAACCAACCAAGCCATAGTAGTTCTGAGATAAATGGTGTTTAATCCATTGTCTTATAAAAAAGGCATTAAACACTATTTAATAAATAAAATTTAATAACTATAGTTACTTAAGTTATAAAGAATTTTTCATTAAAAATTATATTTATATTATTAAACAAATATCGCAAAATATATTTCAAATTATTCAAGAAATATAATAATCATTCATTTCTTTTTCTCCAACTGTGAGGGAATACAGGATAATTTTTTAAATATTTATATTGCAAATTAAATTACTTAAAAAGAATAAGTATTTTGTCTTTATTATATATAAATGTGTGAATTTGTTATGTTAAAAATGTTTAAATTTTATGCTACTAGTTGATTTCAACCTGTGAGATGATAATTGTTTATTTAATTATAAACTACTATATTACTAATAGCAGTAATCATGATTTTGAATGATTTTTACGTAAAAAGTACTCAATAAAATTTTGTTAGCAATTTAATTTAGCTTATAAATTTGTCTCATATTAATTGCAAATTATAAATAAGCAATATTTTATTTTTGCCATAGGGTGAAAAGAGAGAGTACTGATAGGAAAAAACTGATCTGTATTGATAAAAATTAGTTTGTCAAAAAAAAAAAATGGTATGGATTGATCATTGGCAAATTTTATGATTTCCTGCAGTAATATCTGTTGAAAAGATAAAAAGGGAAGTCAAATTTATATTTTGCTGAACCTATCAGACTAATAAATTACTATTTGATGGATTTTATCATTTGAAAATTTATTATTGATAAAATTTTATCAACTACAATAATTGGTTCTTATAATTAAATGATAAAAAAAGTTTAGTTCCAGTCAAGGACACAAAGGAACATTAATTCAGCTAAAAGTCACTGTATTGTATATGACACTTTAGGATGTATTTTTTTATAGTTATGCTGTTGTTGGACTTTTATGAAGTGTTTTTTTTATAGTTGTAATTTATGTCAGTAAGTATACTCACCATGGAAAGTACATTTTCATTCTGAATGCATAAGCAGTCCTAATGACAAGCATTATCATTTGTAATGAAAGTCACATGGTTCATAGAAATTCAAATATAAAATTTCATACTTTAAGTGAAGCTGTAGTCAACACACTTGGAAAAATGTCATAATCATAATGTGATTACAATTGAATTATTCATTTCTAACAATCTAGTTGTAATTAAAAAAATATTACAGAATGTTTCTGTAATCCATATTGTGGTGAGTTTGCTATTAGCTTCCTCTTGTGTACGCAACTAAAATAATTTTGAAGACTTTCATTTTTAATCATTTTTGCCTGCATTCTTAGTTATAGTTTCTAGAAATATTGTATTCTAAAATTATAATTTTTCATTCTAACTGTAAAAATGTTTCAAATAAGGAACAAAGGATTGTTTCTAAATATATAACTGTATAAATAAAACTTGTCGACAAGTGATTTAAATCTTGATACAGTTATTAAATTTAACTCACATGAAGTATAATATAATAAAAAAGTAGACATCTGTAAATTCAAACCAGTTTCTTTCTAAAAAATGAATGTTTAAATAATTATTTTAACATAAATGTATAAATTCCCTTTCAGATTTTTATGGTTATTTATATTTCAGCTTTTATTTTTTATATAATTGCATGCTAAAGAATTTATTAACATTTATGGCAAGATTTATGTGGCTGCAACCTCATTTGAGCATTACAATTTCAAATTTATTTTGATAATTTAAATGCTCCAATTTTTATATTATACTTAATTTTCATAAAATTAAACATCTAAAAAATAAAACTTCATTTGAATGAAATGTATTGATTGTAAAATATTTTTACTCATAAAACTACTTATTTTCTTAATTTTTTCCTGTTTAATGATCTATTTTTTGTGTTCTCAAAACCTAATAGTAATATATATAACATAAACTTTGCACAATACTTTATTATGCCTAAAAAGTTTTTTGTTCAATTAAGCATTTAAAGTTTTTTAATTGAGCTGATAATGTTAGCATGTTGTAATAATAGCATGTTTTGTATTAAAACTAAACCAAATAACATAACTTTTGTTTTGTAGTATTAGTTTTGTTATTAGTTCTTATTCTTCTAACTTCTGGTTCCATTAAATTTTGTTCAGACGTTTGCATAAATGCTAAAAATTTGTTTACTAATATTGCATGTAATTGATATATATTTTTCTGCACGTCATTTTGCATGTATAGTGAAATTTAATATTTTGAAATGTAAAATATATTCAGTAAAATTCTTGAATTTAAACTGTTTATGTTGAAAACAGAACTGACGCAAAAACGCTGTTCTATATTGTTCGTTAAAGATTTAAAATTGATTGATTGATTTTGTTACTGCTTAAAATTAGAATAAGATGTTCCTATTGCATATTTAAACTAAAAACTGAATTTTTTTTCAATATTTTCATTGAAAGAATAAATTTAGAATAATTTCTCTATGTATAAAATGAGTCAATGTTCTATCTAGAAAAAGTATGGAAGTCGAAGTAACGGCTCCATGAATATTGGTTTTGATAAAAGTAAATTATTTTATTTGTTTATTATTAAAAACAGTGTTCCATATTCGAAAGAAAGTTCATATATATTTTTATCTATAAGGAATCTATTAATTTTTAAAACGAAAACAGAACAAAATATAAGAATAATATTTCTGTTGTGAATTGATATTATTATTTTGTTTTTACTATTGATACCTTAAGATTTTATTTGATTTCTTTTGAAAGAAAATAATAATACTTTGTAGAATTTTACATTTTATGACATTGCTAAAGTAAGATATTTGAAATAAATGTTGTGAATTTATTTGTTTATCTTGAATATTTTCTGTAGTATATTTTAATTTAAAATTTTTACTAGATATGGTTTTATTTAATAAAGTTTCAGAACATTAAATGTTTTTACATTGAAAATAACTTGCTAATAAATTAGTAATTATTCATCTAATAATGTAAAATTGATTGTCAAGTGAAATGTAGAATTAATTTTGAATTTATTTAAAAATGTGTAAAAGATAAAAGTACTCTCATTATTTTTAGAAATAATTTTGTTTTCACTCAGAGATAATTGTGTATTATTTGTTTAATTATTATGGAAGTAGTTTATTAATTGAATAACAATTGAAGTTGTTAGAATAAATTGTTTATTATTCATATTTCTTCTTTTTGAAAGAAATAATGTTAAATATTTATAACAACTTTTAGGTTTTAATTTAACTTGAATTATAATTTCAACATATCTTTACTAGTTTTCTGTATTGTTTCTAGTCTTCGAATATAATAAATGTGAAAAAACATTTTCTCAAATTATATTTTTGTTATAAAGTAATTGCAAAAACATGTGTTTGATTAATTTAATAATTAGTATTTAATTAATATTGATAAACAAGTGTTTCAAATTCGTTTAATTGATAAATGTAATTTAAATAATAAGTTATAAAATAAGAACTTTTGAGATCAAGAATGGCCTTCCTTTACCGTGCCCGAAAAGAAGATTTATGGACCTTAGCCGACGAGCTTGGTTTGGTAGTGGGAGATAATTTAAAAATAGTCCAGTTAACGGATCTCATTAGCAAAGCCCCTAATTATGATGAAACTATGGTCAAAAGTATGCTTCAAGCAATTACTGAAGAGGAGAGATTTGCGAAAGAAACCGCAATAGCTGATGCGAAGGAGAAATTGGAGAAACAACAAAAATACGAATTGGAGAAATTCCAGCTTCAAGTTGAATCTCAACGTTTGGCAAGTGTAGATCTTCTATCGTCAAGTTGTCCCTCGGTAGCACACCAGAAACTGGATTTTAGTAATTTCAGCAATCTTTTGCCGAAATTTGATCCGAAAAAAGAAGAACTGTGTACATTCTTTACAATCTTCGAACGACAAGTTAAATTTATGAAATTACCCGAATCTTCATGGATCCCTTACTTACTAGGCACCCTGCCATCTCACATTGCAACTCTCATCGTTCGAGAACCTGAAGAAACACAAGAATATGCTAAAGTAAAGGAAGTACTTCTAAAAAGATTTAAATTATTTGGAGATAGATTTAGACAAATGTTTGCTCAACACAAAAAAGACCCTGAAAAAACTTGGAGAGACTTCTATTTTGATCTGTCTAGCTACTTTGATGGCTGGCTTGAAGAATTTAAGGTTCAGGATTTCGAAAAGTTAAAACAACTTATCATTACAGACGAAATCAAGAAAAAAGTTTCCCCGGATGTTAAAGAGCATTTTATCGATATTTGGTCTGAATTTATTTCTCCGATTGTTCTTGTAGAAAAATTAGATGCTTACGAAAGTGTTAGGTGTGGTGTAAAGAAATCTTTCCTTCCAGTACCTCAAAAGAAGCAGTTTCCCTTTAAACCCTTTACTATTCAAGAAAGAAAACCTGAACATGAAAGAAATGGGAATCTTAAGAAAGAGTCAAGTGAATTGCATGCTATGGATGTGGTATTCCAGTAGTCATTAAACCTAAATGTCCTACCTGTAAAGGAAAGGAAAACAAAAGTTCTGGTACTTTTAGCAGCCTTATTCTTCAATCGGCTTCTAGTGCACCCGCACAGATGGCAACGTTAAGAGTAACTATCAATGGAATCATGGGTAACGCTTGCGCAGACACTGCTGCAACCTACTCACAATTGCAGGAGAAACACTTTATCACATCCTGAGGAATCAAGGATCAATTTTTGCTACCAGTACACTACTAATGACATTAGCAGACGGTAGTAAAATAAAAGAGAAGTTCACACAACAAAGGTAAAATTCGTGCATTGCCTTTGAACCTTGTTGCCATTCCTGATGCAAAGGGAAACAACACCCTGTTGGGAATAGACTTTTTGATTTCGGCTGCGATTATACTAAATTTGAAATGGAACTGTCGGTTTTTCCATAATCAAACCAGGCGACACTTTTCTTTTGAAGAACCGACGCCAACTATTTGTGGGTCGTTACAAACAAATCTTGCTTAACGGTTTCACCGCTAATTGTGAATGAAAAAGGTAATATTGAAGCATCCCATTTGACTCCCACCTGGGAAAAGAAATTAAAGAATCGGCCTCATCATTTACGTGAAGATGAAGGTATTGATCTGACTGGTGAACAAAGAATTAAGTTAAATGAACTCTTGCCCCAGTTTGAAACTATTTTCAATCCAGGGGGAAAAGCAACCCCATTTATTGAACATTACATAGATACGCAGAACCATCCTTCGATTGCTGTTCCTCCGTATCGAGTGTCTCCAACAAGGAAAGAAATTATGCAAAATGAAATTGACTGAATCTTGAATGTAGGAATTATTGAGCCCTGCGAATCTCCTTATGCAGCGCCTGTTGTGCTCATCCCGAAGCCAAATGGTGCTTATAGATTTTGCGTGGATTACAGAAAATTGAATGCCATCAAGAAAACGAACTCTTACCCTCTTCCACGCATAGATGATTTACTTCAAGATGCTAAGCAAACTCGTTATATGTCGACCATCGACCTTAAAGCTGGTTATCACTAGGTAAATGTGGCTGCCGTGGATAGAGACAAAACTGCTTTTATTTGTCCTTTTGGTACATATCGTTTTATACGAATGCCATTTGGATTGAAAAATGCCCCAGTGACCTTCCAAAGACTGATAGACAAATTCCGAAGTGGTCTTGGTGACATTTTTCTTCGTTCCTACCTAGATGACATTATAGTACTATCCGAGTCGTTTCAGGAACATTTAAAAAATTTAAGAGACATTTTTCAACGACTTGAGTTATTCAAATTAACAGCTAACCGTGAAAATTGCAATTTCGCATGTGCAAGGATTAAATATCTTGGGCATTATATTACTCCTGAACGTCTAGAGGTTGATCCTGCCAAAACTGCTGCTATCTTGGATATGCCTGAACCCAAAACTGTTAAACAAGTTCAGTTCCTTTCTGCAAACTTGTTCTTGGTATAGGAGGTTCATTGCGAACTTTTCTGAAATAGCCAGACCTCTCAGTAATATAACCAAGAAATCCTCCTCTTGGTGTTGGAAAGAGCAAGAAAAAGCTTCGTTCCAAAAGTTAAAGACATTACTTACTGCACCACCTGTTCTTAGGCAGTGTGATCCAAATAAACCGTACATCTTGCGTACTGATGCTAGTGGGTATGCCTTAGGTCCTGTTCTCCTCAAAGGAGAATCCCTGTCAGATCAACATCCAATTGAATATGCAAGCCGACTACTAACTAGTGCTGAGCGAAACTATACCACTACAGAGCGTGAAGCCCTTGCAGTTGTTTGGGCTTTAGGAAAATTAAGATGCTATATTGAGGGACAAGAAGTCACAGTTGCTACGGACCATCAGGCGTTACGATGGCTCATGTCTTTAAAGTCCCCATCAGGACGACTCGCTCGTTGCGCTCTACAACTCCAAGAGTTCAACCTCCATATCGAGTACGTTCCTGGAAAAAGCAACGTGGTAGCTGACATGTTATCTCGCCCTCCCTGTCACGAAGGAGATAACCCATGCGAGATATGCTCCATGACTGTTAACCAACCCACCGTCATATCAGTAGATTTTCCTACCAAAAGTCCTAAAGAAATCAGAGACAGCCAACTTCAAGATGCAAATCTGAAGAAAATAATAAATGCCTTGGAAGCAGTCAACTTGACTGAGGAATATTAAAACTGGACTGAAAAAGGTTTATGATGAACAGAGGTGTCCTGTACAAATATGCACCTGATTCAGGATCTGATGAGGCTCAGCTTGTCATTCCAGAAGATGCAAGAGAGCAGATTCTTAAAATTCATCACGATGATCCCACCGCAAGTCATTACGGTGCTGAAGGAACTTTTGATAGAATTGCTAAAAGAAATTACTGGACTGGCATGCGGAAATACATCACCAATTACGTGAAAGGTTGTATAGAATGTATGCGATACAAGCCTTCCAACTAAAAACCTGCTCGTCTGCTGCAGACACCAGTACCATCCCAGAGGTTTGAAACGTTATCCATTGATTTGTTCGGCCCTCTTCCAGTTAGCCATGGAAAAAAATGGATATATATAATAGAAGATGTTACTACGAAGTGGATCGAGCTATTTGCTTTGGAAAATGCAACAGCAAAAGAGTGTGCTGTCACTCTTGTAGAAGAAATCTTCATGAGATACGGAATACCACGCAGAAATATCAGCGATAATGGACCACAATTTGTTTCTGCTGTTATGCAGCAACTATGTTATCTTATGAAAATTCATCAATATTTAACCCCTGTTTACCACCCTCAAACAAATCCATTTGAAAGGAAGAACCGTGATTTGAAACCTCGTCTTGCCATATTAGTAAAAAATCGGCATGATAGCTGGCCTGCAATTCGATTCGCACTGAACACTTCAAAGTGCAGTTCAACTAAAAAAACCGCAGCGTTTCTCAATTTCGGACGAGAGCTCCATACCCTTGATGATGTTACCAACGACTTTCGTAGTATTATCGAGAACGATTACTTTGTCGTTGAAATGACCCCGTATCTTAAAAGACTGGAAAGATTCACATCTGAAGCCAAAGAGATCTTTATTGAAAAGCAAAATAAAAGCAAGCATTTTGCGGATCAGAGAAGGAGACAAGCTCCTACATATACATCAGGAGAGTTAGTTTTGGTTAGAAAACCAAAATTAAGTGATAAAACTGCTGATGTTACAGCAAAATTTTCGCCTCGCCGCGATGGACTATTTATCATCGTTACTCTAAAATCCCCTGTATTGTCTTCTGTGGCAAACACAGATTCTCCAAATATACCAATAGGAGCATACCACATTTCGGCATTGACGCCTTTTCAGAGAAAGAAAACTTCCCTGTCAAAGCTTTGCGCAGAAGAGATAGACCAACAAAATTGAACTGTCCTAAAACTCCCACTCCAGCCAAGGGCTCATGCTCAAGACAAAAACCATTCCAGGAGCACTCCTGCCATAGCTCATGCTAAAGAGCAAAACCATGCTAGAAACACTCCTGCCAAAGCTCATGCTACAGAACAAAACCATTCCAAGAAAACTCCTGCTAACCCCTGGTCGGGACGTCTTCGGAGTCAGAGGGGGAGGTTGTAACAGACCCATATTAACAATATTGACAGTAGATGGCGCTGATGCCCAATATACTTACAACATCAAAAGAGATAAGGGTAGAGATGTGAGAAATGGAAGGACGAACCATCCGGTTCCTAAATACGTTTGTTTTGTACCACCCTGGTACTATGTAACCTTGTTTATTATTTTATAATTATTAAGTGTTTTCTTTTGTAACTAATCTTAATTTTGTATATAAATGTTTGTTTTGTTTAACTTAAACTTTCTTACGTCGCTACAAAAGTAATTAAATCTATCTTTTTGCCTTTCGCCAGAAATGAAGTCATTTTAGAGCTTACAGAAATCAAAAGCGAAAAAATATAAAAAATAAGTCACTGGCGTATTTTCGTTTCTTTTATTCCGTGTTGATGTAACTCGTAGTTTCAAGTATTTTTCGTCATGAATTCTTCCTTTATTTTCATCCAAAATTAATCCTTACTTATAAGGAGCGTATTCCTATTTTTAATCGTAATTCACAAGCATACGAGTTTCGATATCGGAGAAGAAAAGAAAACAAGCATCAAAGGGTGATACATATTTCGCTTCTGAAATGTTAAAAGCCTAACGAGCATTCACTTAACTAATTTTTCATTAAGTTTACTTATGCATATAGCCATGTCAGGACGTCTAAAAGAAAATACTACACTTCAGTAACAAATAACAAGTTTATTGAACATAGCACTTCGTCATTCTCATACCACCTCTCACGATCGACGTACATTAACTGACTACATTTTGTTCACCCTCTAGTGGCAATTTTTCAGTTCTCACACACCCTTCAAATACTCTTAACTATTTCTATATCAATAGCAAGACGTGAACGTTCGTTCAGCAAATTAAAATTAATTCTGACGTATTTACGATCAACTATGAGTCAAAACCGTCTAAAAGACTTAACATTTTTAAGCATTACAAAAGGAAATTTTGAAATGATCAACTTCGATGAAATAATTGATCAATTCACATCAGCAAAAGCTAGAAAAATGTATATAATGTAATAAATGTATTATATTATGATTGTAACTAATTACATCTACTTATATCTATAATATGTATTGAATTATATACATATATATAAATATATTTATTTATTTATTTCATGTTTAAAATTTTTTTGTTTTTTAAAATAATTAAATTTTAATGTATTAATATATTAGATAAATATATCTTTAATTTAAAAATTCTAAATCATGTAAGCCCGAATATTCCTTTGACACTTTTACGAATCCAATATAAGTATTTTTTCTAGCTACAATTGATATTTGTTTCAAAATTAAAGCTCAGCCCTAGACTTTAATACCTTTCCAATTATTTTAAAGAAGGTAAAGCATTCTCTTATTATTTGCATTGTATTCTTATTACAAGTATGCTCTATTTATTATGATGTGTGTTATATAGAGTTATAGCTTTTATTATTTAATAAATTTTTTCCTATATTTTTATTGTATTACTCTTTTTAATTTTGCGGGGGCACCAAAAAAGATATACCCGGGCGCCAATTATGCTCACTACGCCACTGAATATCATGAGCGCTGTTGAAGTAGCTAGCAGACGAAACCGCACCCACTCTGCTTTTCAAGAGAAACAGTTCTTTCTTATTGAGGGCACAGTATAAACAACTATTATATTCATTTAAATTGCACACAACGAAATAAAAGAATCTAAATTACTTACTATTTTTAAAAAAGTTATGATAGTTAAGTGCTTATTTTGTAATTTTGATTAATTATAAATATTACATATTTCATTAAAGAAATTTTAGGCGTGCTATTCACCTTATTGACATTGAAATTAATAGTTGAACATTATGAATTAAATTAAATATAATTTTATTATATTTATATTCGAAAAAATATCGATTTTTATTTTCTTTCTTGATATTCAGCGGCTAAGTTTCCTATCCATGTTATTAACAGTGATTTCATCCATGCATGCAATATTCTCCTATTTGATTATAATTTTACCCTTTATAAGAAACAATTATGCTATTTTATATAAATTTATTTATATCTATACAGTAAAAGTATATTTTCTTTGGTGTATTTTTAATCCAATATTAGAAAAAAAAGTTTTTACTATCAATAATTTGTAAATCAATTTCGTTAAATAAAGTAAAAAAAGATTGTAATATAAAATCAACTGTAAGAAACCAAGAAACTATATATATATATATTATTTAAAATTGAATTTCAATAAATCTTGATTTATTATATTTAATAAGATTTATATAAGAAAAAAAATATCTTCTCAAGAGGATAATATTTTAATATTAATGTAATGTTAAAAACTCAGTACTTTTGTTTGACAAATAATTTAATGTATTCCCAAACTTATAAAATTAATCTTCTTTAAATTAATTTTTTTACAGATGAAATTTTTCGTTTAGAATGATTATTAAATAAAGATTCACATTAAAATAATGTAGTTTAAATAAGTGTATTTTCTTTTAAATATTTCAATTCAACAAGAGGCTTAATAGTAAACAACAATTTTTAGTGTAATGCTTTGGAAGACAAAGGGGATATGGCACACACGTCAAGCAACCACCAATAGGGCGGCTCCATTAATGTTCTTTCCTCCATGGTAATCACAATTCGCATAGGTAGTAAATATTTACTTTACTTTTCTTAATTTTTGCATGTTAATTTCAACATAATGGGATTTTCATCATATAACAATGATTTATAAATTTTTCTATAATTTTAAGTATTACTTAAAAAAATAACAAATCTTTCACTTGTGTTTACTTTTCAAAATGGAATGCAAAATAATAATTTTCAAGGATGACAATTATTTTAATCATGTAAGATGTAACAATACAGGTTTAAATGAAAAATTTCGAATTTTTTGCAATAATTTAAAACAACTTCCTTCTAATTTGGTAATTGAAAATAAAATCTTTTGTTATCAATGAGTTACATATAATGTAGACAAAAGTATAAGCCAAGATAGGACCTATCTTGGCTGCTTAAGTTAGATCAATTTCGGTAGCCAAGCTTGGGCCTATCTTGGCAACCCACGTTGGTCCTGTTCAACGAAATGTAGACAATTCAAGATTTACTCAATATAGACCATCAATGCGGGTTTTAGACAAAGCCACGGTTAGCTAAATATAGGGAAAGCTATTTTGCTACTTGGGAACTTTAGTAATTTTTACATTAAAATTATTTTTAGTGTTTATAAAAAGGGCTTACAAGTTACGAAATAGCTGAAAGGGTATGCTCTAAGACTCCGATTTTGAAAGTTTTATGGATAAAAAATTAATTCATAAGATTATTGATTGAGTGTCCAAATAACCAAAACTAACTTTCGTATCAAACTCCTGTAGTTCCAACTTATCAAGATAAGCAAATTTCTAAAGATTATTTCAATTCATTTAATTATCATTGTATATTGACTATATCTTTTCTCTGAAGCCATAGATAATGTGTCAATTAAGAAAAGTGCCGGAATATATCAGTAAAACCATTTTGTACTTATCACAGCAATATTCTTAGGAAGCTATTAAAAGCATGATAATTATAAATTGTGTCACTTAAATGAAAAAGGGCAGTGTGTACAGGGTATAAGTTATATTATCAGTGTATCAAATATTGAAAGAACTTAATCTAGATTTTCCGGTGTTTGAACATTTTCATTCCATTTCAATAAATATTGTCATTCCTATAATTTTATGCGCTTTAAACTATAAAAATAACTCTGAAATCACTATTCAAATGATTTAATAATTACAAAAAATTAAAACTGGATTTAATACATCAATTTGATAATTATAGCTCATTAAAAGTCATACACGTACTGCTTAATGTTATATTATAATAAAATATGATCTAAAAATATATCTTTACATTTTATATTTATCACTGAATTTTGAGCAATTTATTTTACATATAATTTTGCTTCGCCGATTTTCGCTCTTTTTCAAAGTAAACTCTTCAGTAAGTTTGGAAAAGTGCCAAATGAATATTTTTTAATAACCAGTTACTTTTGTTCAATTTAAAGTCAATAACAGTTATAAATAACTGTTTTAAGTTAATGAAAGAAACTGGTTGACACTGATTGGCCTATCGATCTCAGCTAGTGTTTAAAAATAACAGTTATGATTTCATTTTGTCCCTGTCTTTTTTATTAATTTAAAAGTAATTTTTTATTGGGTAATAACGAGCCATTATTGAACCATTTTAGCCAAAAAATATGATATAAGAGGGATATTTTATGAACTCTTATAAGTTGATAACTGTTATAGAATCGCAGTTACTTTAAATAACAACCAACTCTAGTCTATTGAATACAGTTTCGGCGTCGTTCAAATGGTGATTGTTTTGTTGTAAAGTGATTATGGAACATTGATTTATATTATGTTTTTCAACTGTGATTCGTAATTTACTTTAACTCAAGAAAAAGACTCCAAAACTGTTACCGCTTTGTAAATTGATTGGTTATTTTTCAGATGGATCTTAATGAAATTAGAGATAGACTTTTACGTAACATAAATGAATGCACAAAACTTATAGGTAATGCTATACCCAATGGATTGCTAGGAGATCATGATTCATATCTGCGATTTTTTTCTAATGTAAAGCTACTAATCTTAGCTGATAGTAAGAATATAAGTATCGAGAAGATAAATGAATTATTGAATGAAGGAGCTGAAATAAATGGTATTGATGATTCATGCAATTCAGTTCTTCATCATGTTGTAAAAAATCCTGATGCATCTTTAAAAATAGTTAAATTTTTATTGGAAGCTGGAGCTAATCCCGATGCTCGAAATGATAATAACGATCCACCAATAGTTTTTTGCCGTGATCGATCGATTTCTGAACTCTTAATTAAGTACACTGTTATGCACCAAATGCTTACTAACACTTCGGAAAAATATGGATTAAACGGATCATTAAGTGAAATAGAAAGTACTTCATCCTCCCACGAAGTAAGAGAAGAATCAAGTCTGCCAATTTATGACGATGTCCGCGAACGTAATTATTTTGCTGCTTTTCGAGATTTTTGTATTGCTGAATTGAAAGTAATGATGAAAGATAAAATTGCACCGAATTTCACATTCTTTAACTTTATTACTCAACATTGTTTAAAAAATTTAGAAGCTTCTCAATTATTCGAACACTTTGATGAGTCTTGCATGACAAAAGTTTTGTTACGGATGTGTAATAATAATTATCCATATTACCAGGATCTTATTTATACTGCCATGAGACATAGCAATTTTAAAGTGACAGGAAGAATGTTTGATTTGCAAATTTATATGGTTGATCCAGTTGCTGATTTTTCGAAAAGAACTATTTTTTTAAATACTGAATGCATTAGTAAAATAGAGGGCTACTTATCCAATGAAGATATTGTAAACTTAATTATAAGTTTTGCGCAGAATAGTAAGTTAAGAGAAATGTTAACTTTAAAAGGCATATGAAAGAAGGTGAAGAAAATTTACAAAAGAAGTTGAAAAGTATTAAAAATTGAAATTTTTGATTATAAAAACTGTCTAAAAACTTTAATACTGAAAAAATTACATATTGTCAATAAATATGTTTTGAATAAAAAATTGATTTATATTTAAAAATTGCAGATTCATGTAGTTTTAAATTTATGAAAACTATCATAAACTATATTGTATATTTGCATCTTCTCTTTTTGCAATACTGTAGTTTGTTACCATTTTTGTTTGGAGGAGCAGATAATTGTTGAAATAAATTTATCAAGTCCTTATCAAAAAATAGTCAATATTAAATTTTATATATAAAGAATTACCTTGTTTGGAATAAATCTTGACTGCAAACTTTTTGGTTCCAATTCCTAGATAGTGGAATCAATGGAAAAATGAAATGCCATGCAGTAATAATAAACTACAACTATTTAAAAAAAAAAAACTTGTAAAATTCTACTTTAGTGGCAAAAAGAGAAATTCCTTGTAGGATTATACAGGATTTTTACTTCATAACATGTTTGCGATTGTCTATCATAAATATGGTATTTACAGGCTTCTGAAACTGAAAAAATGCTTGTAATTTAAATATATAATACTAATTTCTCATAAATTTTGGCTAAGGGGTGATCCTGTAAATAAATGTAGTTTATTGATTTAGTTAGACTAAATGCTTAAAACGTGGTGCATTTAGGATGATTAATTAATATTAAAGTAAATTTTAATGACATACACACACTGGAATTTTCCTAATAATATTATTGGAAAATAATATGGAAGAGAGTATTTGTGAGTAAAATTAAAAATAGCTTTTTTAATTTTATAAAAGTTGTAACATTATTTAAAGGCAAATCCTATGAAATGAATTTTAGAGTTTTTTTGCTTTGGTGTTAGTTATTTGTACTGTTTATTTAATTTAATGTATCAATGTATGTAAGAACTATTGATAGTATTTTCTCTAAGAATGGAAAACTTGCTTTGCTTTTAATGAAAATTGCTTCAATTATTGATATATCAATATTAAAATTTAAATATTTGTATGCTGTTATTAAATTTGTACTTGTTTTATGATCCTATTTTTCATAAAAATTTTTGTATATATATGTTTCATTTTTCATTTATTTTACATTGAGCCTTTCAAGATTTTCAGTACATTTCCGTTATTATTCACAATGGAGGAATTACATTTCTCAAAATGTATAAATAAATAAACATCACATTGACTGTGTAATGTTAAAGATTTTTAATCCAAAAATCTATTTCATTGGAAAAATATTGAATGTTCCTGTTCCTGAAATATTTGAGGTGTATAATGGTGTTATATTTATTATTTGTAAAATATAGCAATATATTATGCATTTAAATAATATGTATGTTAAAATGAATGCCGGCTGTGTACGATACGTTCTCTGGCTTTTTGTTTATTAACTTATTGATTCAACTCTAGTATAAGGCAAGGCTATCTGTAAAAATTTCAAATCTTTTTTAATCTGTTTATCCTATATCATTTCTAAAAAAAGTTGCCACATAAGAAGAAAATCTAACTTAATGTTAGGAAAATTTTTGCAGTAATTTTAAAAATCGTTTCTCTTTTTAAAATCTTTTAAATTTGCTTATCAAAAGCTTTAATAATTAATAAACACTCTTAACATTTTGTATTTGACAGTTTTTGATGGAACTTTATCACTTATCAGGGCAATAATTATGACATTCTACTTTTAATTATAAGACAAAGGAAAAATTAAATTGAAAATTGGCTTTATTATTCTATTGTTGAGTTCTTAAAAATTTTTTTCTTTTTTATATTAGGAAATAATTAATATCTTAATGAGGATTAATTATATGAAGATAGAATTTTTAGGATGTTGGAACAGGGTTCAAAATTATGAATGATTATATTATATGTAATGAAAATTTATATAAAATATTTTGGTAAATGAGGAAATAATAACTATGTAAATTCTTTTGAGATAAATGGTACTGTTCTCCAGCTTGTTTCCTTTCACCTAGCCCTGAGTTGGGTTCTACCAGTTAGATAGAAACAGCCAGGTGTAGTGTTTGTTATTTTGAAACAGTGTCCAAGCAGAAGACCCCCAGTGCTGGGCCTGCCATCCCTAAAGCTATTATTTCACTTGGAGGACATTGTGACTACACACAATTTTAACATACCCAAACCACCTTTAGCGAACAGGACACATTTTTGGTGAAGCAGGAATTCAAACTCACTACCTTTTAATTATGAGAACGACTAACCAACCAAGCCATAGTAGTTCTGAGATAAATGGTGTTTAATCCATTGTCTTATAAAAAAGGCATTAAACACTATTTAATAAATAAAATTTAATAACTATAGTTACTTAAGTTATAAAGAATTTTTCATTAAAAATTATATTTATATTATTAAACAAATATCGCAAAATATATTTCAAATTATTCAAGAAATATAATAATCATTCATTTCTTTTTCTCCAACTGTGAGGGAAAACAGGATAATTTTTTAAATATTTATATTGCAAATTAAATTACTTAAAAAGAATAAGTATTTTGTCTTTATTATATATAAATGTGTGAATTTGTTATGTTAAAAATGTTTAAATTTTATGCTACTAGTTGATTTCCACCTGTGAGATGATAATTGTTTATTTAATTATAAACTACTATATTACTAATAGCAGTAATCATGATTTTGAATGATTTTTACGTAAAAAGTACTCAATAAAATTTTGTTAGCAATTTAATTTAGCTTATAAATTTGTCTCATATTAATTGCAAATTATAAATAAGCAATATTTTATTTTTGCCATAGGGTGAAAAGAGAGAGTACTGATAGGAAAAAACTGATCTGTATTGATAAAAATTAGTTTGTCAAAAAAAAAATGGTATGGATTGATCATTGGCAAATTTTATGATTTCCTGCAGTAATATCTGTTGAAAAGATAAAAAGGGAAGTCAAATTTATATTTTGCTGAACCTATCAGACTAATAAATTACTATTTGATGGATTTTATCATTTGAAAATTTATTATTGATAAAATTTTATCAACTACAATAATTGGTTCTTATAATTAAATGATAAAAAAAAAGAAAAAAAGTTTAGTTCCAGTCAAGGACACAAAGGAACATTAATTCAGCTAAAAGTCACTGTATTGTATATGACACTTTAGGATGTATTTTTTTATAGTTATGCTGTTGTTGGGCTTTTATGAAGTGTTTTTTTTATAGTTGTAATTTATGTAAGTAAGTATACTCACCATGGAAAGTACATTTTCATTCTGAATGCATAAGCAGTCCTAATGACAAGCATTATCATTTGTAATGAAAGTCACATGCTTCATAGAAATTCAAATATAAAATTTCATCCTTTAAGTGAAGCTGTAGTCAACACACTTGGAAAAATGTCATAATCATTATGTGATTACAATTGAATTATTCATTTCTAACAATCTAGTTGTAATTAAAAAAATATTACAGAATGTTTCTGTAATCCATATTGTGGTGAGTTTGCTATTAGCTTCCTCTTGTGTACGTAACTAAAATAATTTTGAAGACTTTCATTTTTAATCATTTTTGCCTGCATTCTTAGTTATAGTTTCTAGAAATATTGTATTCTAAAATTATAATTTTTCATTCTAACTGTAAAAATGTTTCAAATAAGGAACAAAGGATTGTTTCTAAATATATAACTGTATAAATAAAACTTGTCGACAAGTGATTTAAATCTTGATACAGTTATTAAATTTAACTCACATGAAGTATAATATAATAAAAAAGTAGACATCTGTAAATTCAAACCAGTTTCTTTCTAAAAAATGAATGTTTAAATAATTATTTTAACATAAATGTATAAATTCCCTTTCAGATTTTTATGGTTATTTATATTTCAGCTTTTATTTTTTATATAATTGCATGCTAAAGAATTTATTAACATTTATGGCAAGATTTATGTGGCTGCAACCTCATTTGAGCATTACAATTTCAAATTTATTTTGATAATTTAAATGCTCCAATTTTTATATTATACTTAATTTTCATAAAATTAAACATCTAAAAAATAAAACTTCATTTGAATGAAATGTATTGATTGTAAAATATTTTTACTCATAAAACTACTTATTTTCTTAATTTTTTCCTGTTTAATGATCTATTTTTTGTGTTCTCAAAACCTAATAGTAATATATATAACATAAACTTTGCACAATACTTTATTATGCCTAAAAAGTTTTTTGTTCAATTAAGCATTTAAAGTTTTTTAATTGAGCTGATAATGTTAGCATGTTGTAATAATAGCATGTTTTGTATTAAAACTAAACCAAATAACATAACTTTTGTTTTGTAGTATTAGTTTTGTTATTAGTTCTTATTCTTCTAACTTCTGGTTCCATTAAATTTTGTTCAGACGTTTGCATAAATGCTAAAAATTTGTTTACTAATATTGCATGTAATTGATATATATTTTTCTGCACGTCATTTTGCATGTATAGTGAAATTTAATATTTTGAAATGTAAAATATATTCAGTAAAATTCTTGAATTTAAACTGTTTATGTTGAAAACAGAACTGACGCAAAACGCTGTTCTATATTGTTCGTTAAAGATTTAAAATTGATTGATTGATTTTGTTACTGCTTAAAATTAGAATAAGATGTTCCTATTGCATATTTAAACTAAAAACTGAATTTTTTTTCAATATTTTCATTGAAAGAATAAATTTAGAATAATTTCTCTATGTATAAAATGAGTCAATGTTCTATCTAGAAAAAGTATGGAAGTCGAAGTAACGGCTCCATGAATATTGGTTTTGATAAAAGTAAATTATTTTATTTGTTTATTATTAAAAAACAGTGTTCCATATTCGAAAGAAAGTTCATATATATTTTTATCTATAAGGAATCTATTAATTTTTAAAACGAAAACAGAACAAAATATAAGAATAATATTTCTGTTGTGAATTGATATTATTATTTTGTTTTTACTATTGATACCTTAAGATTTTATTTGATTTCTTTTGAAAGAAAATAATAATACTTTGTAGAATTTTACATTTTATGACATTGCTAAAGTAAGATATTTGAAATAAATGTTGTGAATTTATTTGTTTATCTTGAATATTTTCTGTGAGTATATTTTAATTTAAAATTTTTTACTAGATATGGTTTTATTTAATAAAGTTTCAGAACATTAAATGTTTTTACATTGAAAATAACTTGCTAATAAATTAGTAATTATTCATCTAATAATGTAAAATTGATTGTCAAGTGAAATGTAGAATTAATTTTGAATTTATTTAAAAATGTGTAAAAGATAAAAGTACTCTCATTATTTTTAGAAATAATTTTGTTTTCACTCAGAGATAATTGTGTATTATTTGTTTAATTATTATGGAAGTAGTTTATTAATTGAATAACAATTGAAGTTGTTAGAATAAATTGTTTATTATTCATATTTCTTCTTTTTGAAAGAAATAATGTTAAATATTTATAACAACTTTTAGGTTTTAATTTAACTTGAATTATAATTTCAACATATCTTTACTAGTTTTCTGTATTGTTTCTAGTCTTCGAATATAATAAATGTGAAAAAACATTTTCTCAAATTATATTTTTGTTATAAAGTAATTGCAAAAACATGTGTTTGATTAATTTAATAATTAGTATTTAATTAATATTGATAAACAAGTGTTTCAAATTCGTTTAATTGATAAATGTAATTTAAATAATAAGTTATAAAATAAGAACTTTTGAGATCAAGAATGGCCTTCCTTTACCGTGCCCGAAAAGAAGATTTATGGACCTTAGCCGACGAGCTTGGTTTGGTAGTGGGAGATAATTTAAAAATAGTCCAGTTAACGGATCTCATTAGCAAAGCCCCTAATTATGATGAAACTATGGTCAAAAGTATGCTTCAAGCAATTACTGAAGAGGAGAGATTTGCGAAAGAAACCGCAATAGCTGATGCGAAGGAGAAATTGGAGAAACAACAAAAATACGAATTGGAGAAATTCCAGCTTCAAGTTGAATCTCAACGTTTGGCAAGTGTAGATCTTCTATCGTCAAGTTGTCCCTCGGTAGCACACCAGAAACTGGATTTTAGTAATTTCAGCAATCTTTTGCCGAAATTTGATCCGAAAAAAGAAGAACTGTGTACATTCTTTACAATCTTCGAACGACAAGTTAAATTTATGAAATTACCCGAATCTTCATGGATCCCTTACTTACTAGGCACCCTGCCATCTCACATTGCAACTCTCATCGTTCGAGAACCTGAAGAAACACAAGAATATGCTAAAGTAAAGGAAGTACTTCTAAAAAGATTTAAATTATTTGGAGATAGATTTAGACAAATGTTTGCTCAACACAAAAAAGACCCTGAAAAAACTTGGAGAGACTTCTATTTTGATCTGTCTAGCTACTTTGATGGCTGGCTTGAAGAATTTAAGGTTCAGGATTTCGAAAAGTTAAAACAACTTATCATTACAGACGAAATCAAGAAAAAAGTTTCCCCGGATGTTAAAGAGCATTTTATCGATATTTGGTCTGAATTTATTTCTCCGATTGTTCTTGTAGAAAAATTAGATGCTTACGAAAGTGTTAGGTGTGGTGTAAAGAAATCTTTCCTTCCAGTACCTCAAAAGAAGCAGTTTCCCTTTAAACCCTTTACTATTCAAGAAAGAAAACCTGAACATGAAAGAAATGGGAATCTTAAGAAAGAGTCAAGTGAATTGCATGCTATGGATGTGGTATTCCAGTAGTCATTAAACCTAAATGTCCTACCTGTAAAGGAAAGGAAAACAAAAGTTCTGGTACTTTTAGCAGCCTTATTCTTCAATCGGCTTCTAGTGCACCCGCACAGATGGCAACGTTAAGAGTAACTATCAATGGAATCATGGGTAACGCTTGCGCAGACACTGCTGCAACCTACTCACAATTGCAGGAGAAACACTTTATCACATCCTGAGGAATCAAGGATCAATTTTTGCTACCAGTACACTACTAATGACATTAGCAGACGGTAGTAAAATAAAAAGAAGTTCACACAACAAAGGTAAAATTCGTGCATTGCCTTTGAACCTTGTTGCCATTCCTGATGCAAAGGGAAACAACACCCTGTTGGGAATAGACTTTTTGATTTCGGCTGCGATTATACTAAATTTGAAATGGAACTGTCGGTTTTTCCATAATCAAACCAGGCGACACTTTTCTTTTGAAGAACCGACGCCAACTATTTGTGGGTCGTTACAAACAAATCTTTGCTTAACGGTTTCACCGCTAATTGTGAATGAAAAAGGTAATATTGAAGCATCCCATTTGACTCCCACCTGGGAAAAGAAATTAAAGAATCGGCCTCATCATTTACGTGAAGATGAAGGTATTGATCTGACTGGTGAACAAAGAATTAAGTTAAATGAACTCTTGCCCCAGTTTGAAACTATTTTCAATCCAGGGAAAAGCAACCCCATTTATTGAACATTACATAGATACGCAGAACCATCCTTCGATTGCTGTTCCTCCGTATCGAGTGTCTCCAACAAGGAAAGAAATTATGCAAAATGAAATTGACTGAATCTTGAATGTAAGAATTATTGAGCCCTGCGAATCTCCTTATGCAGCGCCTGTTGTGCTCATCCCGAAGCCAAATGGTGCTTATAGATTTTGCGTGGATTACAGAAAATTGAATGCCATCAAGAAAACGAACTCTTACCCTCTTCCACGCATAGATGATTTACTTCAAGATGCTAAGCAAACTCGTTATATGTCGACCATCGACCTTAAAGCTGGTTATCACTAGGTAAATGTGGCTGCCGTGGATAGAGACAAAACTGCTTTTATTTGTCCTTTTGGTACATATCGTTTTATACGAATGCCATTTGGATTGAAAAATGCCCCAGTGACCTTCCAAAGACTGATAGACAAATTCCGAAGTGGTCTTGGTGACATTTTTCTTCGTTCCTACCTAGATGACATTATAGTACTATCCGAGTCGTTTCAGAAACATTTAAAAATTTAAGAGACATTTTTCAACGACTTGAGTTATTCAAATTAACAGCTAACCGTGAAAATTGCAATTTCGCATGTGCAAGGATTAAATATCTTGGGCATTATATTACTCCTGAACGTCTAGAGGTTGATCCTGCCAAAACTGCTGCTATCTTGGATATGCCTGAACCCAAAACTGTTAAACAAGTTCAGTTCCTTTCTGCAAACTTGTTCTTGGTATAGGAGGTTCATTGCGAACTTTTCTGAAATAGCCAGACCTCTCAGTAATATAACCAAGAAATCCTCCTCTTGGTGTTGGAAAGAGCAAGAAAAAGCTTCGTTCCAAAAGTTAAAGACATTACTTACTGCACCACCTGTTCTTAGGCAGTGTGATCCAAATAAACCGTACATCTTGCGTACTGATGCTAGTGGGTATGCCTTAGGTCCTGTTCTCCTCAAAGGAGAATCCTGTCAGATCAACATCCAATTGAATATGCAAGCCGACTACTAACTAGTGCTGAGCGAAACTATACCACTACAGAGCGTGAAGCCCTTGCAGTTGTTTGGGCTTTAGGAAAATTAAGATGCTATATTGAGGGACAAGAAGTCACAGTTGCTACGGACCATCAGGCGTTACGATGGCTCATGTCTTTAAAGTCCCCATCAGGACGACTCGCTCGTTGCGCTCTACAACTCCAAGAGTTCAACCTCCATATCGAGTACGTTCCTGGAAAAAGCAACGTGGTAGCTGACATGTTATCTCGCCCTCCCTGTCACGAAGGAGATAACCCATGCGAGATATGCTCCATGACTGTTAACCAACCCACCGTCATATCAGTAGATTTTCCTACCAAAAGTCCTAAAGAAATCAGAGACAGCCAACTTCAAGATGCAAATCTGAAGAAAATAATAAATGCCTTGGAAGCAGTCAACTTGACTGAGGAATATTTAAACTGGACTGAAAAAGGTTTTATGATGAACAGAGGTGTCCTGTACAAATATGCACCTGATTCAGGATCTGATGAGGCTCAGCTTGTCATTCCAGAAGATGCAAGAGAGCAGATTCTTAAAATTCATCACGATGATCCCACCGCAAGTCATTACGGTGCTGAAGGAACTTTTGATAGAATTGCTAAAAGAAATTACTGGACTGGCATGCGGAAATACATCACCAATTACGTGAAAGGTTGTATAGAATGTATGCGATACAAGCCTTCCAACTAAAAACCTGCTCGTCTGCTGCAGACACCAGTACCATCCCAGAGGTTTGAAACGTTATCCATTGATTTGTTCGGCCCTCTTCCAGTTAGCCATGGAAAAAAATGGATATATATAATAGAAGATGTTACTACGAAGTGGATCGAGCTATTTGCTTTGGAAAATGCAACAGCAAAAGAGTGTGCTGTCACTCTTGTAGAAGAAATCTTCATGAGATACGGAATACCACGCAGAAATATCAGCGATAATGGACCACAATTTGTTTCTGCTGTTATGCAGCAACTATGTTATCTTATGAAAATTCATCAATATTTAACCCCTGTTTACCACCCTCAAACAAATCCATTTGAAAGGAAGAACCGTGATTTGAAACCTCGTCTTGCCATATTAGTAAAAAATCGGCATGATAGCTGGTCCGAGAAACTCCCTGCAATTCGATTCGCACTGAACACTTCAAAGTGCAGTTCAACTAAAAAAACCGCAGCGTTTCTCAATTTCGGACGAGAGCTCCATACCCTTGATGATGTTACCAACGACTTTCGTAGTATTATCGAGAACGATTACTTTGTCGTTGAAATGACCCCGTATCTTAAAAGACTGGAAAGATTCACATCTGAAGCCAAAGAGATCTTTATTGAAAAGCAAAATAAAAGCAAGCATTTTGCGGATCAGAGAAGGAGACAAGCTCCTACATATACATCAGGAGAGTTAGTTTTGGTTAGAAAACCAAAATTAAGTGATAAAACTGCTGATGTTACAGCAAAATTTTCGCCTCGCCGCGATGGACTATTTATCATCGTTACTCTAAAATCCCCTGTATTGTCTTCTGTGGCAAACACAGATTCTCCAAATATACCAATAGGAGCATACCACACTTCGGCATTGACGCCTTTTCAGAGAAAGAAAACTTCCCCTGTCAAAGCTTTGCGCAGAAGAGATAGACCAACAAAATTGAACTGTCCTAAAACTCCCACTCCAGCCAAGGGCTCATGCTCAAGACAAAAACCATTCCAGGAGCACTCCTGCCATAGCTCATGCTAAAGAGCAAAACCATGCTAGAAACACTCCTGCCAAAGCTCATGCTACAGAACAAAACCATTCCAAGAAAACTCCTGCTAACCCCTGGTCGGGACGTCTTCGGAGTCAGAGGGGGAGGTTGTAACAGACCCATATTAACAATATTGACAGTAGATGGCGCTGATGCCCAATATACTTACAACATCAAATGAGATAAGGGTAGAGATGTGAGAAATGGAAGGACGAACCATCCGGTTCCTAAATACGTTTGTTTTGTACCACCCTGGTACTATGTAACCTTGTTTATTATTTTATAATTATTAAGTGTTTTCTTTTGCAACTAATCTTAATTTTGTATATAAATGTTTGTTTTGTTTAACTTAAACTTTCTTACGTCGCTACAAAAGTAATTAAATCTATCTTTTTGCCTTTCGCCAGAAATGAAGTCATTTTAGAGCTTACAGAAATCAAAAGCGAAAAATATAAAAAATAAGTCACTGGCGTATTTTCGTTTCTTTTATTCCGTGTTGATGTAACTCGTAGTTTCAAGTATTTTTCGTCATGAATTCTTCCTTTTTTTTTCATCCAAAATTAATCCTTACTTATAAGGAGCGTATTCCTATTTTTAATCGTAATTCACAAGCATACGAGTTTCGATATCGGAGAAGAAAAGAAAACAAGCATCAAAGGGTGATACATATTTCGCTTCTGAAATGTTAAAAGCCTAACGAGCATTCACTTAACTAATTTTTCATTAAGTTTACTTATGCATATAGCCATGTCAGGACGTCTAAAAGAAAATACTACACTTCAGTAACAAATAACAAGTTTATTGAACATAGCACTTCGTCATTCTCATACCACCTCTCACGATCGACGTACATTAACTGACTACATTTTGTTCACCCTCTAGTGGCAATTTTTCAGTTCTCACACACCCTTCAAATACTCTTAACTATTTCTATATCAATAGCAAGACGTGAACGTTCGTTCAGCAAATTAAAATTAATTCTGACGTATTTACGATCAACTATGAGTCAAAACCGTCTAAAAGACTTAACATTTTTAAGCATTACAAAAGGAAATTTTGAAATGATCAACTTCGATGAAATAATTGATCAATTCACATCAGCAAAAGCTAGAAAAATGTATATAATGTAATAAATGTATTATATTATGATTGTAACTAATTACATCTACTTATATCTATAATATGTATTGAATTATATACATATATATAAATATATTTATTTATTTATTTCATGTTTAAAATTTTTTTGTTTTTTAAAATAATTAAATTTTAATGTATTAATATATTAGATAAATAATCTTTAATTTAAAAATTCTAAATCATGTAAGCCTGAATATTCCTTTGACACTTTTACGAATCCAATATAAGTATTTTTTCAAGCTACAATTGATATTTGTTTCAAAATTAAAGCTCAGCCCTAGACTTTAATACCTTTCCAATTATTTTAAAGAAGGTAAAGCATTCTCTTATTATTTGCATTGTATTCTTATTACAAGTATGCTCTATTTATTATGATGTGTGTTATATAGAGTTATAGCTTTTATTATTTAATAAATTTTTTCCTATATTTTTATTGTATTACTCTTTTTAATTTTGCGGGGGCACCAAAAAAGTTATACCCGGGCGCCAATTATGCTCACTACGCCACTGAATATCATGAGCGCTGTTGAAGTAGCTAGCAGACGAAACCGCGCCCACTCTGCTTTTCAAGAGAAACAGTTCTTTCTTATTGAGGGCACAGTATAAACAACTATTATATTCATTTAAATTGCACACAACGAAATAAAAGAATCTAAATTACTTACTATTTTTAAAAAAGCTATGATAGTTAAGTGCTTATTTTGTAATTTTGATTAATTATAAATATTACATATTTCATTAAAGAAATTTTAGGCGTGCTATTCACCTTATTGACATTGAAATTAATAGTTGAACATTATGAATTAAATTAAATATAATATTATTATATTTATAATCGAAAAAATATCGATTTTTATTTTCTTTCTTGATATTCAGCGGCAAAGTTTCCTATCCATGTTATTAACAGTGATTTCATCCATGCATGCAATATTCTCCTATTTGATTATAATTTTACCCTTTATAAGAAACAATTATGCTATTTTATATAAATTTATTTATATCTATACAGTAAAAGTATATTTTCTTTGGTGTATTTTTAATCCAATATTAGAAAAAAAAAGTTTTTACTATCAATAATTTGTAAATCAATTTCGTTTAATAAAGTAAAAAAAGATTGTAATATAAAATCAACTGTAAGAAACCAAGAAACTATATATATATATATTATTTAAAATTGAATTTAAATAAATCTTGATTTATTATATTAAGATTTATATAAGAAAAAAAATATCTTCTCAAGAGGATAATATTTTAATATTAATGTAATGTTAAAAACTCAGTACTTTTGTTTGACAAATAATTTAATGTATTCCCAAACTTATAAAATTAATCTTCTTTAAATTAATTTTTTTACAGATGAAATTTTTCGTTTAGAATGATTATTAAATAAAGATTCACATTAAAATAATGTAGTTTAAATAAGTGTATTTTCTTTTAAATATTTCAATTCAACAAGAGGCTTAATAGTAAACAACAATTTTTAGTGTAATGCTTTGGAAGACAAAGGGGATATGGCACACACGTCAAGCAACCACCAATAGGGCGGCTCCATTAATGTTCTTTCCTCCATGGTAATCACAATTCGCATAGGTAGTAAATATTTACTTTACTTTTCTTAATTTTTGCATGTTAATTTCAACATAATGGGATTTTCATCATATAACAATGATTTATAAATTTTTCTATAATTTTAAGTATTACTTAAAAAAATAACAAATCTTTCACTTGTGTTTACTTTTCAAAATGGAATGCAAAATAATAATTTTCAAGGATGACAATTATTTTAATCATGTAAGATGTAACAATACAGGTTTAAATGAAAAATTTCGAATTTTTTGCAATAATTTAAAACAACTTCCTTCTAATTTGGTAATTGAAAATAAAATCTTTTGTTATCAATGAGTTACATATAATGTAGACAAAAGTATAAGCCAAGATAGGACCTATCTTGGCTGCTTAAGTTAGATCAATTTCGGTAGCCAAGCTTGGGCCTATCTTGGCAACCCACGTTGGTCCTGTTCAACGAAATGTAGACAATTCAAGATTTACTCAATATAGACCATCAATGCGGGTTTTAGACAAAGCCACGGTTAGCTAAATATAGGGAAAGCTATTTTGCTACTTGGGAACTTTAGTAATTTTTACATTAAAATTATTTTTAGTGTTTATAAAAAGGGCTTACAAGTTACGAAATAGCTGAAAGGGTATGCTCTAAGACTCCGATTTTGAAAGTTTTATGGATAAAAAATTAATTCATAAGATTATTGATTGAGTGTCCAAATAACCAAAACTAACTTTCGTATCAAACTCCTGTAGTTCCAACTTATCAAGATAAGCAAATTTCTAAAGATTATTTCAATTCATTTAATTATCATTGTATATTGACTATATCTTTTCTCTGAAGCCATAGATAATGTGTCAATTAAGAAAAGTGCCGGAATATATCAGTAAAACCATTTTGTACTTATCACAGCAATATTCTTAGGAAGCTATTAAAAGCATGATAATTATAAATTGTGTCACTTAAATGAAAAAGGGCAGTGTGTACAGGGTATAAGTTATATTATCAGTGTATCAAATATTGAAAGAACTTAATCTAGATTTTCCGGTGTTTGAACATTTTCATTCCATTTCAATAAATATTGTCATTTCTATAATTTGATGCACTTTAAAATATAAAAATTACTCTGAAATCACTATTCAAATGATTTAATAATTACAAAAAAATTAAAACTGGATTTAATACATCAATTTGATAATTATAGCTCATTAAAAGTCATACACGTACTGCTTAATGTTATATTATAATAAAATATGATCTAAAAATATATCTTTACATTTTATATTTATCACTGAATTTTGAGCAATTTATTTTACATATAATTTTGCTTCGCCGATTTTCGCTCTTTTTCAAAGTGAACTCTTCAGTAAGTTTGGAAAAGTGCCAAATGAATATTTTTAATAACCAGTTACTTTTGTTCAATTTAAAGTCAATAACAGTTATAAATAACTGTTTTAAGTTAATGAAAGAAACTGGTTGACACTGATTGGCCTATCGATCTCAGCTAGTGTTTAAAAATAACAGTTATGATTTCATTTTGTCCCTGCCTTTTTTATTAATTTAAAAGTAATTTTTTATTGGGTAATAACAAGCCATTATTGAACCATTTTAGCCAAAAAATATGATATAAGAGGGATATTTTATGAACTCTTATAAGTTGATAACTGTTATAGAATCGCAGTTACTTTAAATAACAACCAACTCTAGTCTATTGAATACAGTTTCGGCGTCGTTCAAATGGTGATTGTTTTGTTGTAAAGTGATTATGGAACATTGATTTATATTATGTTTTTCAACTGTGATTCGTAATTTACTTTAACTCAAGAAAAAGACTCCAAAACTGTTACCGCTTTGTAAATTGATTGGTTATTTTTCAGATGGATCTTAATGAAATTAGAGATAGACTTTTACGTAACATAAATGAATGCACAAAACTTATAGGTAATGCTATACCCAATGGATTGCTAGGAGATCATGATTCATATCTGCGATTTTTTTCTAATGTAAAGCTACTAATCTTAGCTGATAGTAAGAATATAAGTATCGAGAAGATAAATGAATTATTGAATGAAGGAGCTGAAATAAATGGTATTGATGATTCATGCAATTCAGTTCTTCATCATGTTGTAAAAATCCTGATGCATCTTTAAAAGTAGTTAAATTTTTATTGGAAGCTGGAGCTAATCCTGATGCTCGAAATGATAATAACGATCCACCAATAGTTTTTTGCCGTGATCGATCGATTTCTGAACTCTTAATTAAGTACAATGTTATGCACCAAATGCTTACTAACACTTCGGAAAAATATGGATTAAACGGATCATTAAGTGAAATAGAAAGTACTTCATCCTCCCACGAAGTAAGAGAAGAATCAAGTCTGCCAATTTATGACGATGTCCGCGAACGTAATTATTTTGCTGCTTTTCGAGATTTTTGTATTGCTGAATTGAAAGTAATGATGAAAGATAAAATTGCACCGAATTTCACATTCTTTAACTTTATTACTCAACATTGTTTAAAAAATTTAGAAGCTTCTCAATTATTCGAACACTTTGATGAGTCTTGCATGACAAAAGTTTTGTTACGGATGTGTAATAATAATTATCCATATTACCAGGATCTTATTTATACTGCCATGAGACATAGCAATTTTAAAGTGACAGGAAGAATGTTTGATTTGCAAATTTATATGGTTGATCCAGTTGCTGATTTTTCGAAAAGAACTATTTTTTTAAATACTGAATGCATTAGTAAAATAGAGGACTACTTATCCAATGAAGATATTGTAAACTTAATTATAAGTTTTGCGCAGAATAGTAAGTTAAGAGAAATGTTAACTTTAAAAGGCATATGAAAGAAGGTGAAGAAAATTTACAAAAAAAGTTGAAAAGTATTAAAAATTGAAATTTTTGATTATAAAAACTGTCTAAAAACTTTAATACTGAAAAAATTACATATTGTCAATAAATATGTTTTGAATAAAAAATTGATTTATATTTAAAAATTGCAGATTCATGTAGTTTTAAATTTATGAAAACTATCATAAACTATATTGTATATTTGCATCTTCTCTTTTTGCAATACTGTAGTTTGTTACCATTTTTGTTTGGAGGAGCAGATAATTGTTGAAATAAATTTATCAAGTCCTTATCAAAAAATAGTCAATATTAAATTTTATATATAAAGAATTACCTTGTTTGGAATAAATCTTGACTGCAAACTTTTTGGTTCCAATTCCTAGATAGTGGAATCAATGGAAAAATGAAATGCCATGCAGTAATAATAAACTACAACTATTTAAAAAAAAAAAACTTGTAAAATTCTACTTTAGTGGCAAAAAGAGAAATTCCTTGTAGGATTATACAGGATTTTTACTTCATAACATGTTTGCGATTGTCTATCATAAATATGGTATTTACAGGCTTCTGAAACTGAAAAAATGCTTGTAATTTAAATATATAATACTAATTTCTCATAAATTTTGGCTAAGGGGTGATCCTGTAAATAAATGTAGTTTATTGATTTAGTTAGACTAAATGCTTAAAACGTGGTGCATTTAGGATGATTAATTAATATTAAAGTAAATTTTAATGACATACACACACTGGAATTTTCCTAATAATATTATTGGAAAATAATATGGAAGAGAATATTTGTGAGTAAAATTAAAAATAGCTTTTTTAATTTTATAAAAGTTGTAACATTATTTAAAGGCAAATCCTATGAAATGAATTTTAGAGTTTTTTTGCTTTGGTGTTAGTTATTTGTACTGTTTATTTAATTTAATGTATCAATGTATGTAAGAACTATTGATAGTATTTTCTCTAAGAATGGAAAACTTGCTTTGCTTTTAATGAAAATTGCTTCAATTATTGATATATCAATATTAAAATTTAAATATTTGTATGCTGTTATTAAATTTGTACTTGTTTTATGATCCTATTTTTCATAAAAATTTTTGTATATATATATGTTTCATTTTTCATTTATTTTACATTGAGCCTTTCAAGATTTTCAGTACATTTCCGTTATTATTCACAATGGAGGAATTACATTTCTCAAAATGTATAAATAAATAAACATCACATTGACTGTGTAATGTTAAAGATTTTTAATCCAAAAATCTATTTCATTGGAAAAATATTGAATGTTCCTGTTCCTGAAATATTTGAGGTGTATAATGGTGTTATATTTATTATTTGTAAAATATAGCAATATATTATGCATTTAAATAATATGTATGTTAAAATGAATGCCGGCTGTGTACGATAAGTTCTCTGGCTTTTAGTTTATTAACTTATTGATTCAACTCTAGTATAAGGCAAGGCTATCTGTAAAAATTTCAAATCTTTTTTAATCTGTTTATCCTATATCATTTCTAAAAAGTTGCCACATAAGAAGAAAATCTAACTTAATGTTAGGAAAATTTTTGCAGTAATTTTAAAAATCGTTTCTCTTTTTAAAATCTTTTAAATTTGCTTATCAAAAGCTTTAATAATTAATAAACACTCCTAACATTTTGTATTTTACAGTTTTTGATGGAACTTTATCACTTATCAGGGCAATAATTATGACATTCTACTTTTAATTATAAGACTAAGGAAAAATTAAATTAAAAATTGAAAATTGGCTTTATTATTCTATTGTTGAGTTCTTAAAAATTTTTTTCTTTTTTATATTAGGAAATAATTAATATCTTAATGAGGATTAATTATATGAAGATAGAATTTTTAGGATGTTGGAACAGGGTTCAAAATTATGAATGATTATATTATATGTAATGAAAATTTATATAAAATATTTTGGTAAATGAGGAAATAATAACTATGTAAATTCTTTTGAGATAAATGGTACTGTTCTCCAGCTTGTTTCCTTTCACCTAGCCCTGAGTTGGGTTCTACCAGTTTGATAGAAACAGCCAGGTGTAGTGTTTGTTATTTTGAAACAGTGTCCAAGCAGAAGACCCCCAGTGCTGGGCCTGTCATCCCTAAAGCTATTATTTCACATGGAGGACATTGTGACTACACACAATTTTAACATACCCAAACCACCTTTAGCGAACATGACACATTTTTGATGAATCAGGAATTCAAACTCACTACCTTTTAATTATGACAACGACTAACCAAGCAAGCCACTGTGTTTAAACTGTGGCTTGCTTGGTTAGTTAGTTAGTGGTTAGCTTGCTTGGTTAGTGGTTAGTCTTATAAAAAGGGATTAAACACTATTTAATAAATAAAAGGTAATAATTATAGTTACTTAAGTCATAAATAATTTTTCATTAAAAATTATATTTATATTATTAAACAAATATCGCAAAATATATTTCAAATTATTCAAGAAATATAATAATCATTCCTTTCTTTTTCTCCAACTGTGAGGGAAAACAGGATAATTTTTTATTTATATTGCAAATTAAATTACTTAAAAAGAATAAGTATTTTGTCTTTTTTATTTATAAATGTTTAAATTTTATGCTACTAGTTGATTTCAACCTGTGAGAATGATAATTGTTTATTTAATTGATAAACTACTCTATTACCAATAGCAGTAATCCTGATTTTGAATGATTTTTACGTAAAAAGTACTCAATAAAATTTTGTTAGCAATTTAATTTAGCTTATAAATTTGTCTCATATTAATTGCAAATTATAAATAAGCAATATTTTATTTTTGCCATAGGGTGAAAAGAGAGAGTACTGATAGGAAAAAACTGATCTGCATTGATAAAAATTAGTTTGTCAAAAAAAAAAAAAAATGGTATGGATTGATCATTGGCAAATTTTATGATTTCCTGCAGTAATATCTGTTGAAAAGATAAAAAGGGAAGTCAAATTTATATTTTGCTGAACCTATCAGACTAGAAAAATTACTATTTGATGGATTTTATCATTTGAAAATTTATTATTGATAAAATTTTATCAACTACAATAATTGCTTCTTATAATTAAATGATAAAAAAAAGAAAAAAGTTTAGTTCCAGTCAAGGACACAAAGGAACATTAATTCAGCTAAAAGTCACTGTATTGTATATGACACTTTAGGATGTATTTTTTTATAGTTATGCTGTTGTTGGGCTTTTATGAAGTGTTTTTTTTTTTTTTTTTTTTTTTTTAGTTGTAATTTATGTAAGTAAGTATACTGACCATGGAAATTACTGGACTGCTTATGTATTTTCATTCTGAATGCATAAGCAATCCTAATGACAAGCATTATCATTTGTAATGAAAGTCACATGCTTCATAGAAATTCAAACATAAAATTTCATCCTTTAAGTGAAGCTGTAGTCAACACACTTGGAAAAATGTCATAATCATAATGTGATTACAATTGCATTATTCATTTCTATCAATCTAGTTGTAATTAAAAAAAAATTACAAAATGTTTCTGTAATCCATATTGTGGTGAGTCTGCTAATAGCTTCCTTGTGTGTACGTAACTAAAATAATTTTCAACACTTTGACTTTTAATCATTTTTGCCTGTATTCTTAGTTATAGTTTCTAGAAATATTGTATTCTAAAATTATAATTTTTCATTCTAACTGTAAAAATGTTTCAAATAAGGAACAAAGGATTGTTTCTAAATATATAACTGTATAAATAAAACTTGATGACAAGTGATTTAAATCTTGTGATTAAGTTATTAAATTTAACTCACATGAAGTATAATAAAATAATAAAGTAGACATCTGTAAATTCAAACCAGTTTCTTTCTAAAATGAATGTTTAAATAATTATTTTAATATAAATGTATAAATTCCATTTCAGATTTTGATGGTTAAATTTCAGCTTTTATTTTTTATATAATTGCATGCTAAGGAATTTATTAACATTTATGGCAAGCTTTATGTGGCTGCAACCTCATTTGAGCATTACAATTTCAAATTTATTTTGATAATTTAAATGCTCCAATTATTATTTTATACTTAATTTTCATAAAATTAAATATCTAAAAAATAAAATTTCATTTGAATGTAATGTATTGATGTAAATTATTTTTGCACATAAAACTACTTATTTTTCTTAATTTTTTCCTGTTTAATGATCTATATTTTGTGTTCTCAAATCCTAATAGTAATATATATAATATAAGCTTTGCACAATACTTTATTATGCCTAAAAACTTTTTTGTTCAACTAAGCATTTAAAGTTTTTTAATTGAGCAAGCTAGCCATCCATTTATGACCTGATATTTTAAATTTACTTTAGATATTCTTAAATTCTGTGTTACCAAAAAATTTATAATTTTTAATTTAATTTATTTTAAATTGAGTATTAATTAGAATAAAATACCTTCCTCAGTCATAATTCAGTTTTTCTATTCAAGTTAAATTATTAATTTTGTTTTAATGCAATCAATGAAATCCAGTTTCTTAGCACTTATTAAATTCCACATTGGTAGACCACCAAAAGAAACCATGTTTTTAGCAATTTATTTAATAATGCTATTTATCACTAAGAGATCATTTATTCATTTAGAGGCATGTAGTGAATCCTTTATCAGTATTGAAAGTCTGCTGTAAGTCCTGATCTAACGAACCATCATGTGCAAAAAATGACTGTTGAGCTAAAAAAAACCTGACCCAAAGACTACAATTACAAGAAAACACGTCATTTAAATATTTCTTTAAAAGTTCAAATAATTTGCACTTACAATGTGATTAGAAATAAACATAATTTCTACAAATATCAGGATATAAGAATGTTAAGAAATTACAAAAATTATGGAACAAATATTATTGCAATTTATTTATCAAAAATTAAGGTTTAGCTAGCTATTCCAATGATGGGTAATATGATTTAGGGATAAGCAACAACATGCTGTTCTGATATCCTGCATTGATTTAAACAATCCTGGTAATTTAAGTACTGATATCAACAGAAGTTTAATCTCAGGATTTTTTAGTATTTAAAATCAATTATAAAAAGCAATTGACTCTAAAAAATTAATATTTCATATAATATTTTGTAAGTGCTGGTGATTTGAGATAGATGCTAGTCTGTGGTGCCCTCAATTATCAGTAAATTTGACATTGGACCAACAAATATTTCAGTTTCTTGTGCTCTGATAACTTCATAAAATTTGCTTTTTCCGACCCAAATTGTTCCGGAATTGGTTTTTATGAGCATAATGCTTTCCTGTAATGGATTTGTGTTATTGGTAAATTATGTGTTATTATAATGAAGTAATTAAAATTTTTAGTTTTAATTCATAATTTTGGTTGATTAAAAAGAAAACCTTTTGGCCTGATTATATCTACTAAAATATGCTCAACAATTGGAGCAAGCAACAAAAAATTATCTTTATGAATTTTTGATGATCCAAAGAAAGCAGGAATTATTGTATCTGCAAAAGGTAATATTATTGAATTAAATATTTTTGTGTGCTGAGAAACATTTGTACAGTTTTAAATATTTCGCTAGATTCTTTTATTTCTTTAGGTTCTATTTAATTTGTATTCCATTTATTTTTATTCTATTGTGTTTTGTTTTTTTTTTTTTTTAGTTATTTCAGTAAAAATATTTCTTAGTTATGTATACGAAGTGTATTTAGATACCCTGAAGAATTTTTATTAAAAATTTATCTTATTAAAAATTAATTTTACATTTATTTATTCACTTTTAAACTTTACTATATTGCATTAAATTAAGAGTGTTGCTAAAAATTTATTAGAATATCATCTTAAATCTATAAATTAGGTAAGTGTTCTTTGTAGAAATAATTTTTATGTGAACAAAATGAATAAATTAGGGATAAAAATTTATAAATAAATAGCAATCCCAAGTTGTGCTTTTTACTCATAAAACGTGCAAATGATAACAAATACAGATTTGCAAATAACTAATTACTTTTACCTCCCTCTTGTGAGTTATACTAATTCTGTATTGCTCATGAAAAATGCTGCTTGACGAGATAAATTATTTCATAAATTTGCTTAAAGAATAAAATTATATAATTTTCCAAAATTTTGTTTTTATATATTTTTTAAAATGGGAAGCACTGATTTAAATTTCTGCTTTATGATCTCCAGATTTGTATACCAAATCTTCATGTTATCTCATTACTACTTGTGTCTTATAAATAATAAAACCAATGGATTTTATTTCGCATAGATCATTCTTTGAGCATTTCTGAATTTTTCAATAAAAAACATTGGATTAGTTTTAAATGAAATGCTTTTATCTTCTATAATATTTAAAGTTAATGTGTTATTTATGAATTCAATGATTCAAAAATATGCATAGCTTTTTGGTTTAGTTGGAAAATGAAAATTTTTTGCATTAATATATGAATATATATATATAATCTTCTGTTTAAAATTATATAACTAATCTTTTATTAAAAATCTTATTAAAACTTTTATATATAGTAAAATATATCCTTATTTAAATTCAAAGTTTATCAGTTTATCTTAAGAAAAAAAGAAGTTGTAGAAAATAATAGTACAAAAAACTTTATACATTTATAAATTCTGTGTGAATTCAATATTTTATTATTAGAACAAATTAAATAAGATTGTAATTTGTTCAGAATGTTAGAATTGTTATATTTTGTTTTTGAAAAAAAAATTTATAACAACTCTAATCCTTTATTAAAAAATAAAATCTCTTTTACTCAGAAGTTGTATATTAAGCAAAAAATTTTAAAAAAATGTAGTTAATTAAACGGTCTCATTTGAATCAAAAATACTTTCTAAATGCAAGGGTAAATACCTTGTGTCTTGTTTCTGTGGTGTCACCAGACATTGACACAATGAAATGTAAAAAAAATTATTACAAGATAAATAAAATTTATAGTTTAAATAAGTTTCTAAAAATTAAACCCTTTCACCTGTTGCTTCACAGTGGTGAAGGGGTGTTCCTGGGTGGAGTACATCAGGCGTTTACTCCTGGTAGGACCACCCTATATATAAAGGCCATTCCAGTATGTCCATCTAAATCTGACGGTACCATGTCAGACTTCTCCCTTTGGTGCTCTAACCTTCAGGTCAACTGAAGCTGCCCATTTCTCTAAATATTTCGGATATTTTCTGATTCATGGCCATTATCTAGTTCTGCTAGATCAGGGATGGGTAAACTACGGCCCGCCGGAAGATTTTAAGCGGCCCGCGGATAAAATTTTAATTTGTCGACCAGACTGTAATTTAAAAATATGCTCTATATATTTTAGATTCATTTCCCTTTTTCTACTTTATTTAAATATTTTTTCTTTCTTTTTTGCAAAGGAATGATGAACTTATTACTTCCTCTGCTTTAGTTCTACGAAGCATAATTCGACGGAAATAGCAAGCCCAGACAACTGTAATCGTTAAAAGCGGAAGTTCTTTGCTATATAGATATAGCTATATACTGATGGTAACAAGCATTATCTCTTTCTCGAGGAGCAAACATATGGAATCCAATATAAGTGAATTAGTCCTCACATGTAGCAGACAGCGCATTTTAAGCTCCAGCCAACCCAGAAAATCAGTTCTATGTTTGCTTCATCTTATAAACGTGAACAAGTGTTTTCAACCGTGAACCTTAGAAAGAATCATTTCAGAAATAGACTGACAGATAAGCATTTAGCTTTGTTCCTTAGAATCAATACATCTCACTTCGAGCCTTAATATAAGGAACTTTTTCAAGAGAAATCGAAATTTCACTCATTAACATATTTAAATTATAAAACTTGTATTTTGTGTTTAAAATTTTAGAAAATTATCTTCGCACCTAAAATTTTTTATTTTTGGCCCGCGACCGTTTGCCCACCCCTGTGATAGTCCAGACAGACATAAGCAACAAAAATAAAATATTACATGATTTCTGTAACTTAGTAGAAAATTACTGTAATATATTAGTACTTATCTACTCGTGATCTTACCTTGAATACCTTAGTTTATTTTGCAATACACTTTATAATAATTTTTATAGGATGTCTAATAACTTTTGCCCATGGATTAAGTTACAAGATAAGTTATGTAAATAAATTTTTTGGCGTTGCTTCAATTTCATGTTTTCAGTTATTATGCAAAAGGACTTAATTCAAAGTATCTGGGCACTTACATTGGAAATAATTATTATATGAGTTCAGTAATAAGTAATTATACAGTTGACTTTTCATGTATGTTAATAGTACACAGTACTTAAAAAAAGCCCTTGAAAATTATATATTTTCATTAAAAATGAATATAATTTTATAATGGATTGTTTTAGAAACATGTATTTTTCAGTGTATTTTCTTTTTGCGTGCCGAAAAGACAAGCAAAATTTTAAAATAGATTAGAGAAAATAATTTATTTTTATAAAAGTTCGTTTAACATATTTGTGATGTTCACAATGTTTTGTTTTTGGGTTTTTTAAACCCTATTAATTTATTATACGTTAATTAAGCCTTCTATTACATACCTTTGTTACACATTTAGTTTCAAATTAAAAGACCATAAAACTTCGTACAAAACATTTACTCTAAAAAAAAAAATAGAATGGGTGACTAGTAATCTTTGAAGTCAAAGATCTCAGAGCTTTGATTGGGATATATGTTGAACAAAGGAAGATAGGTATTGCATCACACTAATGCAATTGTCACACTTGTATGAATAGATACTGATGACCTTCCTCCGTTACATCATACAATATCACATCTGATTTTAAAAGTAATAATTCATAACATATTGTCTTCGTCAAGGTAATATAAATGGAATGTTTATAAAATAGTATTACTGTGGTTAAGCTATTACTAGCATAATTAGATAGTTGAAGAATGATTACACTATACATGAGTATCAACTTTATCAGTGTGGTACTAACAACATCAAAGTAGCCATAAAATTTGAATGTACCATTCAGTGGTAACTTTTTATTAGACAAAATTAGAAAAACAATTTAAAAATTTTATTTGGTTACTCTACAGAATTTCAATTCAATTCTTAAACCTTTTTATTTAAATGCATATACATTTGATTTAGTTTAATGTATATAAGTAAAGGGATATGGCCCAATCTATATACCCTGGTATTCAGGTTTACAAATAAACATGAAAAAGGACATTATGACAAAAAAAAAAAAAAAATAGGGTTTAAAGCATAAAAGTTCAATATACTAACATCTAATGCTGTAGACAGGAAATAGTAAAAAACTGCTATCGAATGAATGCTCCGAAGCATTAGTGATTCCATATCGAAAATCTTCACTTATTTAACAACTGGAGCACTTCACATTTCAAAAATGGCAGTCTCTGTGGGACAATGCAACAACAAGCCGAATGACCAAACATCTACTCTCAGAAATCTCCAGCAAGTTGATGTACTATAATCCATTCCTCAACCAGCTGCTAACATTTTCACGGCCCATTTCCACAGTACTTCCAAAGATTCGGAAAGACAGTTTCATCCACCTGTATCTGTGTAGCCCAAGGGGATCCTTTCCACTATATCCTATAATGACCAGAGACTGAGAAATACCACCTGAAAAAGAACTTCCAACAGACCAACATGGAGTTCCTGAGATTTTGCTTGAAAGATCGTCACCACAGTTTACTCCTCACAAACCTGATGGTTCATCTCAACAAACGAAGATTGGAACTTTGTCAAGATTCAGGCCACGCTCCCACAGACGAGTCAGAAATCTATTCTTAAAGTTAACTCTTTTCCACAATTAGTATTGGTGTATAAATGTTTTTTTATGAACTATAAGTTTCGAATTGTTTGAGCTTCTCGAACATTATGAGCCCTCTTTAGAACTTTAAAATCTTTTTGAATTCCATTCATTTTAATATTTTAGAAACCTTTTAAATATTTTTTTTAACCTAAAATGCTTTTAAAAGCTAAGGTGCTTATTAAACTTATATAAACTTCTTGATTGTATATGGTTATCAAATTTCGTATCTTGCCTTTTTTTTTTCCTTTTCATAATTAAGTGTTCATACTATTTATAATATTGCTTTTAATGTACGTAATGTTTTTAATACCATAATTACCCTAGAAATTGTCAACTGTTTTTTCATTGATTGTTATATGTGTCATTATGTTAAATTTTATTTTTTATTCAGAGAAAATATTTAATACTATTGCCTGATGTTCAACAGGGGTTGAAGCCCCTTAAAATACTTTGTAACTTCTTGCTACCAATTTGTAAGCACAATCTGTTTGCCTTGTTAAATGCAACGATGGTGGCGCCCTCAGGGACCTCGTAGAGGTGTGGAGCACACAAGGTGTTGGTGAGACGTTTAACCATTACGTTAACCGGTACAATCTGGCGTCTCCCCACATAGTTATGTATGTATCAAATGAATGCAATATTTGATAAAATAAAACGCGTTGTATGGCGCTTTTTTTTTATTACTTCGATTAATGAGATGTATGGCCAACTTGTGCAAGTGTGACAAGTAGTTATGCTGATAATAAGGCTATTGATTAACGATTGCGGTAGGAATTCCTAGCCTTCCAAAAGCACCGATTTTAATATCTTGAGAGCGAATTATTGCCATGCATTTAGAAATATAAAATTCCCAGGAATTTTGAACGACGGGAATTTATTTGGGAATTGTGGGAATAAACAGGGAATTTTGGAAAATTTGTAAGTATAAACTCAACCAATCATCTTTCATTTAATGGAATGTTTTGTCTTATATAAATGAAAGACAGAAAAGTAAAATAAACTACGAAAGTATACAGAAAAATGTCTGTTCTGTCTCCTAGTAAAGAAGTTAATTAGTTTCATACCGAGAAAAGCAAAACCACTTGTTAAAATAATGAAAAGAATAAATTAATGCAAAAATATTAAGATTTATTTTTCACGACTCTCCGAATAAATTTTGACATTTCCATATTTCTGTCGTTATAAATTCCTAAATTTATACAGAGGAAGAAAGAAAAATATTTTCTCAACATTAATTTTTAAAGTTCTTCTAAATTGGTTATTAACGCAAAGTTATTTTCCTTTCCTGGAAAACTTTCTACTATCGTCATTAGTAGTTCAAATATATAATGAAATGAATGAACTTTTATTTATTTTAAGAAATATCTGATAAAAAAAAATTCATAAATTTCTGAATCAGTTGAAAAATTTGAAAACTCTCGAGTTCTTTCAAAATTCTTAAGAAAATAAACCTGGTTTATTCCCAGAAATTAGCCCGTTTTTCCCTCAAACTCTATATGCAATGGCTTTTCCTGGAGTATCCCATAAGCGCTTTATAGGGTTGTATTGTGAATGCTTCATTGACCACATATGGTGATACCCTCTCCTTGAAAACCATTATCGATAAGTGCTGTACTGCATAGTTAATGAGTGTCATCTGATGTTGTTGTTTGGACAAGCCAACTTCGATATGCCTTGGCTATGCGAATTTAATTCAATAGGGAGGTTTTCGTTTTAATCAGAGCACCACAAAGGTGAAAGTATGTCTTTTTTAAATACTCCGATAGATGGCATCACCAAAAGATCCATTCCCTCAATTTTGACATTGATTTCATGAGTGAGGACATTTTCTCCAGACCATTGTACCCATGGAAAATGCTCAATGACCGATCACAGGACTTTCGATTCGACGGATTTAACGAGCACGTATATCGCATGTACTAGATGGGTCTTAGGCAGTATTAAGAATCGAACCCCGCCCTACTGGATGGAAGGCAGATGCCATAACCACTAGGCTATCACGGATCTGAGTGTCATCTATAAAAACCAATTGATTTCCCACGATTCTTTGTAAAAAGTACATGTATGTTTCGAGAATTTCATTCTTATGGGTTTCTGTTTTCAGTATATCAGCATAGATGATACAGGGTTGTGGACGCTCGTTCAGCATGATCCAACCCCAGGTAAGGATACCAGTTTACCAAATGATTAATTTCTCTAATGTTGGCAAGGATGAAAACTAGCCAAGGATCATTTCGTGTGCTGAATCTCGACTCAACAGGATATATGACCAGTCTTAATTTAACCAAAAAGTTGTATTCATGTTTCCAAGATAAACGGACTGTCTTGTGACACTCTGAGATAGGAACACCACTTGTCTCTTCAAATGTAAAGATCTTTTCTAATTAGTTATACATAGTTTATCTCGATACCCTTATTCCAGAGTCAGCAATGAAAACTTGAGATAACTGACCAACAATCGTATTTCTATGAAGGCATAGTTAAAATATATAGCGATTTTTAAAAAGTACAGGGATTATTGCGTAACCTTAACTGGTCTTTCTAATTATTGAATCCGATGACTGAGTGGTTAGCGCTCTTGACCACTGATCTGTGTGTCCTGGGTTTGAATCCCAGTACGGGCATGGATTTACTTTCTTTCTGTGTTTCTCTTTCTTTTTCTCTGTGATGATGGATGTATGAATGTGGCCCACCCTATGAACGGGTTTGTGGTGATATGGCGCCGGCAACGCTATTCGCCTCCGTAACTTAGTTCACAGGTGCCCGCTGGGTAACGACAAATGAGTATCAGTTTCCGGTCTTGTTGTGGTGAAGAATTAGTCACCCAATGCTGGACATTATTATTATTATTTTAAAGTTAATCGAATTTATAATTATGTTATATTCTCAAATAATTATTTATAAATATTTAAAGTTAGTCTCGAAATTTTTGTGCAAACTAATGTAGTTCATTCCTTAACTTTTGGCATATTCATTTAACATTGTAAAATCTAAGAAATCCGACAGAAATTTTGTCTCGTTTAACTTCATTCTTCCTAAATTTTTGAAATCCAGATGACTTTTTTCTATTATTTGTACTCCAAAATATTAAACAATATTCAAAGATAATAAAACTTCCAAATGAGATTGAATACAAATGTCATGTCGCTATTATTTACCATTTAAGAAAAGTTTTAGAAAACCTTTGTTCTGTCACAAAGAAAGTTTTAAGAACTCTTAAGTAATTTTTGTCTTTTGCAATATCTGAGACAGAGAATATTTTTCTATTCTCAAATTTTTCTTTTATTTATTATTTTTTTTATTGTTGTACTTATTGTTTCTAATCGAAAATTTTTGAAATATAATTATATTTTTTAAATAAATAATATTCATGTGCTTTCAAGCGGAAATTTCTGTAAATCTAAAAAAAATATTTATAGATAAAATAAAGATATTTCAATCAAATTTGATTTTTGAAATTTTTCATTCAATGAATAGTAATGAAAATAGTCTTCTGAGAATAGTCTTTTCCTAACTATTTTAGTATAATTGTTTCTTAACTTTTCAAAAAATATTAGGCAAAAATTTATTAAGCTTCATTTAATTATAAGATTAGAATTTCGAGGCTTTTAGTGGCAAACGTATATTTAACCTATTTGGAAAGCATTCCGATTTGAAAAAAAAAAGATATATATATATATATATATCATTTATTTATGTTTATGATATTTTATTTTTTTATTTGGGAAAAAAAATTATTTCCTGTGCACCAAGGAATACTACACAGGGCCCGAAGGTGCAACAAATGTACTACATAATAATTCCAAATAAATCATGAGATAAAAATAATAATAATAATAAAAAGGCAGAGAGTAAAAAAAGAGATAAAAATAAAAAGGAGTTAGATAACAGCATGGATAAATAAATTTTATATTATTATTATATTATGATTTTATATTATTACTGGATAAATAAATTTTATATTATTTTAAATTTTATATTATTAAATTTTATATTTATGAATTGCATCCTATTCTATCTGCCTCCACCTTGAAGCCTTCTAAAGTTTCGAAATTGTGTTATACGTAAAAATCGTTTATTAAGATTAGCCATTTTGTAACATAAAATCATAATTTGCATATAGGTCAGCAAAAACAAATCTAATGAAGCATAGAAAACTTGAAAATCTTCTTTATTTTATGATTATTAAATATTGGAAGTCAGGATTCCTTTCATTTCTAACTCAATGCATTTCGAATCGCCAGCATATTGCGAAAACCAAAAACATGTTAGCTGAAGTTGGAAGCATAATTTTCTGGAATATCGAAATCAATATAGTTAATTCTGTTATTTTTTTTTTCTAAATCACCTTGAAAATTTAGAAAAAAGGGGAACTGTAATGCGTATATATTTTTCTCTACTCTATAGTTCCGTATGTAAAACAATTTTAAAAAGTAGTTTATATATATATATATATATATATATACATATATATATATATATATATATATATATATATATATATATATATATATATATATATATATATATATATATATATATTAAAAAAAATACAAGTTTTTGTTTTTGAAGCGAGTAGAATTCCGTAAAATTATGCACCTCGTCATATGCAGTTTTGCCAATAATTCAAATCAGCTTTGCTTTCCAGTGAAGAACACGTAACTAGATTTAGGGAAAAACTTGAGATATGAAAAAAAATAACTGTATTTGTTATTTTTCTAAACGATATTTGTTCTAGTAAAGAAATATTATTGTATCTGTGATTTCTAATATGCAATAATAGAAAAACAGTGAAATTCTTTTTTTCAATCAATTTTTTTTTTAAAGTTTTTCATTGGGGTAGTTTACTTTCGCTTTATATTTTAATCTATACGTGTGATTGGTTATTAGTAGACAATTTTAAATATTCCATCATTTCATCCCTTACACTAATTCAGAATTCACAGTATTAACTAAATATTCCAACAGTGATGAAAAATGCTCTTTTATCTTATTTTTGAGATACAACTAGGTTTTAAAGTTATACTTACAAAATTTTAGATGTGTTCAAAGTAGTCTCCTCCAGCATCAATGACTTTTGCATTCTTATTTCTGAAGAACATCGAGACCTCTTCTAAATTCTCTAAATCATCTGAATACAGTAGCACGAGCTGGAGATTCATCACCAAATGCTAATTGCAACCGTTGAACGCATTTTTCTTGATTTAATCCTGCTTTAAAATCGTAGAAAATCATAGCTCGAAAATGTTATCGCGTCAACTCCATTTTCTCTTCTGTTCAAAATTTATTCTTGGCTAAGCAAGTTGAAGTAGGTCAGTAAAAATCGTCTTCTGTGTTAAAATACTTTGTATTTTAAAATTAAACCGTTATTTTTATTTTGCAAATTCTCGTCTGCGCGTATCTTAAAAATTTCAGAGTAACCCTCGTAATTCAATTTATTGAGGCGAATAGTTTTTTAATGTATACATTATTTACAAATTTCAAATCATCAAACATGACAAACATCTGCGAACACTACTGCAGTCACATTCAGCGTGCTAACTCTCTATCATATCAAATAACTCATCAATTGCAGGTGAAATGTAAATTTTCCTGGAATACCAGTTTTTTCTCCATCAATCAATTATGGTAAGATTAAAAAAATGTATAAGTTCTTACAAATATCTCTCGGTATCACTTTTATGTTAATTTAGATATTGAAGCAATGAGAATTTTTTAACTGGATATACCATGAAATTAAGTATACGATTTTTCATTTCTTCACAGTTATTTGATGAATATTCTTCTGATTTGAATTAATGTCCGGATATTTTTTGCCAGAGTTGTACTAATTTAAAAACGACCTCTACACACTGTCAAAAAGTAAAAAATTAAGAAAATAAAGAAACGATTTAAGAAAATTTAATTAATTATTTATTCTAAAGAAATTTAAATTTATAAAATAGTTTGAACTTATAAAATTGTTACTCAAAAGAAAACAGAGAGATATGAGTTTCTTGATTCTTATTTTTCTTTAAAAGAAGAAAAAAAAGAAAGAAAACATTACTGCTTATACTTACAAATATTTCTAAGGGAACATTTTCAAAGAAATATGACACTTAACAATTTACGAAGGAAAATAAATTTTTAAAAATTGTTCTTATTATAATATATTTCCTTTGAAAGTCTTCTATTGATATTCAAATTATTCTTATGATACATTCTCTATGTAAGAATTATGTTTAATTGTGTGATTTTGGGTAATCATATAACAGTATCAAATATTATATATAAACATTTATCCAATTTAAGATATTTTTTTTCAGCATCAGATTTAAGTAATATGTCCTGGTTTTTAATTAAATATATCTTGTGTGAATATATTATAAATATATCTTGTATAATTAGTAGAATCTGAAATTTCTTGCATATTAGTAATAATTGATATGAGAATAAGATTCAGTATAATTTCATTTTTAAAATTATATTGTGTTTATATATACAAGGATATTTTGATTTAATTCTTATTTACTAAATTATAATGTTTCATTTATAGTATTTATCATTTTAATAGTGTCAAATGCAGAATACAATTATAAACTTAACATTGTATTTATAATATATATCTATAATTTAGCTTCTCCTACCATGATTATCTGATAATCATAACTCACTTACTGGTGAGGGAGTAATGTAAGTTCAACAGTTATTGTTATTTTCGCCAATAGATGGCTGCAGCTGTCAATAGCTTTCTCAAGCTGATTAAATGATGTCTGACAGGGTTATAAAGAAAACAAATTAATTCTTTTTCCTTAAGTAATAAATGTTAAGCTTATTTTATTCAAAACTAATTAATTACTGTTATTTTTTGTTATAATTGTAGTAATTTATATTTCAGTTTTAAGTAATTTTAACATTTTATCTTTTAACGTTTTATCTCAACGTTAACTAAAAACCGAAATGTGCTTGAAAAACATGTTTCTGAGCACCATGTTTGAGTGTCTTCGCTGATACGATCTGTGCTATACGCTGAATAAAATATCCATTAGAAGATGAACCTGGTTAATAATAAATATAAAAAATAACTCACTGGCGTATTTTCGTTTCTTTTATTCAGTGTTGATGTAACTCGTAGTTTCAAGTATTTTTCGTCATGAATTCTTCCTTTTTTTCATCCAAAATTAATCTTTACTTATAAGGAGCGTATTCCTGTTTTTAATCGTAATTCACAAGCATACGAGTTTCGATATCGGAGAAGAAAAGAAAACAAGCATCAAAGGGTGATACATATCTTGCTTCTGAAATGTTAAAAGCCTAACGAGCATTCACTTAACTAATTTTTCATTAAGTTTACTTATGCATATAGCCATGTCAGGATGTCTAAAAGAAAATACTACACTTCAGTAACAAATAACAAGTTTATTGAACATAGCACTTCGTCATTCTCATACCACCTCTCACGATGGACGTACATTAACTGACTACCTTTTGTTCACCCTCTAGTGGCAATTTTTCAGTTCTCACACACCCTTCAAATACTCTTAACTATTTCTATATCAATAGCAAGACGTGAACGTTCGTTCAGCAAATTAAAATTAATTCTGGCGTATTTACGATCAACTATGTGTCAAAACCGTCTAAAAGACTTAACATTTTTAAGCATTACAAAAGGAAATTTTGAAATGATCAACTTCGATGAAATAATTGATCAATTCACATCAGCAAAAGCAAGAAAAATGTATATAATGTAATAAATGTATTATATTATGATTGTAACTAATTACATCTACTTATATCTATAAAATGTATTGAATTATATATATATATATATATATATATATATATATATATATATATATAAAGTTTAAAATTTTTTTGTTTTTTAAAATAATTAAATTTTAATGTATTAATATATTAGATAATATATCTTTAATTTAAAAATTCTAAATCATGTAAGCCCGATTATTCCTTTGACTTTTTTACGAATCCAATATAAGTATTTTCTCTAGCTACAATTGATATTTGTTTCAAAATTAAAGCTCAGCCCTAGACTTTAATATCTTTCCAATTATTTTATAGAAGGTTAAGCATTCTCTTATTATTTGCATTGTATTCTTATTACAAGTATGCTCTATTTATTATAATGTGTTATATACATTTATAGCTTTTATTATTTAATACATTTTTTCCTATATTTATATTGTATTACTCTTTTCAATTTTGAGGGAGCGCCAAAAAGGGTATACCCCGGTTCCAATTATGCTCATTTTTTATTAAATATTTGAATATTACGCCTCTGAATATCATGAGCGCTGGTGAAGTAGCTAGCAGACGATACCACGCCCACCCTGCTTTTCAAGAGAAACAGTTCTTTCTTATTGAGGACACAGTATAAACAAGTATTATACTCAATTAAATTGCACACAACAAAATAAAAGAATCTAAATTACTTACTATTTTTAAAAAAGTTATTTTTATTGATAGTTAAGTGCTTATTTTGTAAATTGATTAATTATTAATATTATGTATTTCATTAAAGAAATTTTAGGCGTGCTATTCACCTTATTGACTTTGAAATAAATATTTGAATATTATGAATTAAATTAAATATAATATTATTATATTTATACTCATGAAAAAATATCGATTTTTATTTTCTTTATTGATATTCAGCGCGAAGTTTCCTATCCATGTTATTAACAGTTATTTCATCCATGCATGCATTCTGCTATTTGGTTATAATTTTACCCTTTATAAGTAAGAATTATGCTTCTGTATATAAATCTATTTATATCTATACAGTAAAAGTATTTTTTCTTTGGTGTAATTTAGTTCAATATTAGAAAAAAATGTTTTTATTATCAATAATTTGTAAATCAATTTTGTTAAATAAAGTAAAAAAAAACTGTAATATAAAATCAACTGTAAGAAACCTAGAAAATATATATATATATTATTTAAAATTGAATTTCAATAAATCTTGATTTATTATATTTAATAAGATTTATATAAGATAAAAATATCTTGTCAAGAGGATATATTTTAATATTAATGTAATGTTAAAAACTCAGTACTTTTGTTTGCAAAATAATTAAATGTATTCCCAAACTTATAAAATTTATCTCCTTTAAATTAATTTTTTTACAGATGAAATTTTTCGTTTAGAATAATTATTCAATAAACATTCATTAAAATAATGAAGTTTAAATAAGTGTATTTTCTTTTAAATATTTCAATTCAACAAGAGGCTTAATAGTAAACAACAAGTTTCAGTGTAATGCTTTGGAAGACAAAGGGGATATGGCACACACGTCAAGCAACCACCAATAGGGCGGCTCCATTAATGTTCTTTCCTCCATGGTAATCACAATTCGCATAGGTAGTAAATATTTACTTTACATGTCTTATATTTTTGCATGTTAATTTCAACATAATGGGATTTTCATCATATAACAATGATTTATAAATTTTTCTATAATTTTAAGTATTACTTAAAAAAATAACAAATCTTTCACTTGTGTTTACTTTTCAAAATGGAATGCAAAATAATAATTTTCAAGGATGACAATTATTTTAATCATGTAAGGTGTAACAATACAGGTTTAAATGAAAAATTTCGTAATTTTTGCAATAATTTAAAACAACTTCCTTCTAATTTGGTAATTGAAAATAACATCTTTTATTATCAATGAGCTACATATAATGTAGACAAAACTATAAGCCAAGATAGGACCTATCTTGGCTTCTTAAGTTAGATCAATTTCGGTAGCCAAGCTTGGTATTTCCTTGGCTGCCTAAATTGGACCAATTTAGGCAGCCAAGCTTGATCCAATTTTGGTTGCCAAGCTTGGGCGTATCTTGGCAACCCACTTTGGTCCTGTTTAACGAAATGTAGACCATTCAAGATTTGTTCAATATAGACCACCAATACGGGTTTTAGACAAAGCCACGGTTATCTAAATATAGGGCCAAGCTATTTTGCTACTTGGGAACTTTAGTAATTTTTACATTAAAAATAAATTTTAGTGTTGATAAATAGGGCTTACAAGTAACGAAATAGCTGTAAGGGTATGCTCTAAGACTCCGATTTTGAAAGTTTTATGGATAAAAAATTAATTCATAAGATTATTGATTGAGTGTCCAAATAATCAAAACTAACTTTCGTATCAAACTCCTGTACTTCCAACTTATCAAGATAAGCAAATTTCTAAAGATTATTTCAATCCATTTAATTATAATTGTATATTGACTATATCTTTTCTCTGAAGCCATAGATAATGTGTCAATTAAGAAAAATGCCGGAATATATCTGTAAAACCATTTTGTACTTATCACAGCAATATTCTTAGGAAGCTACTAAAAGCATGATAATCATGAATTGTGTCACTTAAATGAAAAAGGGCAGTGCGAACGGGGTATAAGATGTATTATCAGTGTGTCAAATATTGAAAGAACTTAATCTAGATTTTCTGGTGTTTAAACATTTTCATTCCATTTCAATAAATATTGTCATTCCTATAATTTTATGCATTTTAAAATATAAAAATTACTCTAAAATCGCTATTCAAATGATTTAATAATTACAAAAAAATTAAAACTGGATTTAATATATCAATTTGATATTTATAGTTCGTTAAAAGTCATACACGTACTGCTTAATGTTATATAATAATTAAATATGATGTAAAAATATATCTTTACATTTTATATTTATTACTGAATTTTGAGCAATTTATTTTACATATAATTTTGTTTCGCCAATTTTCGCTCTTTTTCAAAGTAAACTCTTCAGTAAGTTTGGTGAAGTGCTAAATGAATATTTTTTAATATTCAGTTACTTTTGTTCAATTTAAAGTCAATAACAGTTATAAATAACTGCTTTAAGTTAACGAGAGATACTGGTAGACACTGATTGGCCTATCGATCTCAGCTAGTGTTTAAAAATAACAGTTATGATTTCATTTTGTCCCAGCCTTTTTCATTGATTTAAAAGTAATTTTTTATTGGGTAATAACGAGCCATTATTGGTGGTATTTTAGCCAAAAAATATGATATAAGAGGGATATTTTATGAACTCTTGTAAGTTGATAACTGTTATAGAATCGCAGTTACTTTAAATAACAACCAACTCTAATCTATTGAATACGGTTTCGGCGTCGTTCAAATGGTGATTGTTTTGTTGTAAAGTGATTATGGAACATTGATTTATATTATGTTTTTCAACTGTGATTCGTAATTTACTTTAACTCAAGAAAAAGACTTCAAAACTGTTACCCCTTTGTAAATTGCTTGGTTATTTTTCAGATGGATCTTAATGAAATTAGAGATAGACTTTTACGTAACATAAATGAATGCACAAAACTTATAGGTAATGCTATACCCAATGGATTGCTAGGAGATCATGATTCATATCTGCGATTTTTTTCTAATGTAAAGCTACTAATCTTAGCTGATAGTAAGAATATAAGTATCGAGAAGATAAATGAATTATTGAATGAAGGAGCTGAAATAAATGGTATTGATGATTCATGCAATTCAGTTCTTCATCATGTTGTAAAAAATCCTGATGCATCTTTAAAAGTAGTTAAATTTTTATTGGAAGCTGGAGCTAATCCCGATGCTCGAAATGATAATAACGATCCACCAATAGTTTTTTGCCGTGATCGATCGATTTCTGAACTCTTAATTAAGTACACTGTTATGCACCAAATGCTTACTAACACTTCGGAAAAATATGGATTAAACGGATCATTAAGTGAAATAGAAAGTACTTCATCCTCCCACGAAGTAAGAGAAGAATCAAGTCTGCCAATTTATGACGATGTCCGCGAACGTAATTATTTTGCTGCTTTTCGAGATTTTTGTATTGCTGAATTGAAAGTAATGATGAAAGATAAAATTGCACCGAATTTCACATTCTTTAACTTTATTACTCAGCATTGTTTAAAAAATTTAGAAGCTTCTCAATTATTCAAACACTTTGATGAGTCTTGCATGACAAAAGTTTTGTTAGGGATGTGTAATAATAATTATCCATATTACCAGGATCTTATTTATACTGCCATGAGACATAGCAATTTTAAAGTGAGAGGAAGAATGTTTGATTTGCAAATTTATATGGTTGATCCAGTTGCTGATTTTTCGAAAAGAACTATTTTTTTAAATACTGAATGCATTAGTAAAATAGAGGACTACTTATCCAATGAAGATATTGTAAACTTAATTATAAGTTTTGCGCAGAATAGAAAGTTAAGAGAAATGTTAACTTTAAAAAGGCATATGAAAGAAGGTGAAGAAAATTTACAAAAGAAGTTGAAAAGTATTAAAAATTGAAATTTTTTATTATAAAAACTGTCTAAAAACTTTAATACTGAAAAAATTACACATTGTCAACAAATATGTTTTGAATAAAAAATTGATTTATATTTAAAAATTGCAGATTCATGTAGTTTTAAATATATGAAAACTATCATAAACTATATTGTATATTTGCATCTTCTCTTTTTGCAATACTGTAGTTTGTTACCATTTTTGTTTGGAGGAGCAGATAATTGTTGAAATAAATTTATCAAGTCCTTATCAAAAAATAGTCAATATTAAATTTTATATATAAAGAATTACCTTGTTTGGAATAAATCTTGACTGCAAACAACACTTGTAAAATTCTACTTTAGTGGCAAAAAGCAAAATTCCTTGTATGATTATAGAGGATTTTTACTTCATAACATGTTTGCGATTGTCTATCATAAATATGGTATTTACAGGCTTCTGAAACTGAAAAAATGCTTGTAATTTAAATATATAATACTAATTTCTCATAAATTTTGGCTAAGGGGTGATCCTGTAAATAAATGTAGTTTATTGATTTAGTTAGACTAAATGCTTAAAACCTGGTGCATTTAGGATGATTAATTAATATTAAAGTAAATTTTAATGACATACACACACTGGAATTTTCCTAATATTATTATTGGAAAATAATATGGAAGAGAGTATTTGTGAGTAAAATTAAAAATAGCTTTTTTAATTTTATAAAAGTTGTAACATTATTTAAAGGCAAATCCTATGAAATGAATTTTAGAGTTTTTCTGCTTTGGTGTTAGTTATTTGTACTGTTTATTTAATTTAATGAATCAATGTATGTAAGAACTATTGATAGTATTTTCTCTAAGAATAGAAAACTTGCTTTGCTTTTAATGAAAATTGCTTCAAATATTGATATATCAATATTAAAATTTAAATATTTGTGTGCTGTTATTAAATTTGTACTTGTTTTATGATACTATGTTTGATAAAAATTTTTGTATATATATGTTTCATTTTTCATTTATTTTACATTGATCCTTTAAAGATTTTCAGTACAGTTCCGTTATTATTCACAATGGAGGAATTACATTTCTCAAAATGTATAAATAAATAAACATCACATTGACTGTGTAATGTTAAAGATTTTTAATCCAAAAATCTATTTCATTGGAATAATATTGAATGTTCCTGTTCCTGAAATATTTGAGGTGTATAATGGTGTTATATTTATTATTTGTAAAATATAGCAATATATTATGCATTTAAATAATATGTATGTTAAAATGAATGCCAGCTGTGTACGATAAGTTCTCTGGCTTTTAGTTTATTAACTTATTGATTCAACTCTAGTATAAGGCAAGGCTATCTGTAAAAATTTCAAATCTTTTTTAATCTGTTTATCCTATATCATTTCTAAAAAAAGTTGCCACATAAGAAGAAAATCTAACTTAATGTTAGGAAAATTTTTGCAGTAATTTTACAAATCGTTTCTCTTTTTAAAATCTTTTAAATTTGCTTATCAAAAGCTTTAATAATTAATAAACACTCTTAACATTTTGTATTTGACAGTTTTTGATGGAACTTTATCACTTATCATGGCAATAATTATGACATTCTACTTTTAATTTTAAGACTAAGGAAAAATTAAGAATTGGCTTTATTATTCTATTGTTGAGTTCTTAAAAATTTTTTTCTTTTTTATATTAGGAAATAACTAATATCTTAATGAGGATTAATTATATGAAGATAGAATTTTTAGGATGTTGGAACAGGGTACAAAATTATGAATGATTATATTATATGTAATGAAAATTTATCAATATAAAATATTTTGGTAAATGAGGAAATAATAACTATGTAAATTCTTTTGAGATAAATGGTACTGTTCTCCAGCTTGTTTCCTTTCACCTAGCCCTGAGTTGGGTTCTACCAGTTAGATAGAAACAGCCAGGTGTAGTGTTTGTTATTTTGAAACAGTGTCCAAGCAGAAGACCCCCAGTGCTGGACCTGTCATCCCTAAAGCTATTATTTCACATGGAAGACATTGTGACTACACACAATTTTAACATACCCAAACCACCTTTAGCGAACAGGACACATTTTTGATGAATCAGGAATTCAAACTCACTACCTTTTAATTATGACAACGACTAACCAAGCAAGCCACTGTGTTTAAACCGTTGTCTTATAAAAAGGGATTAAACACTATTTAATAAATAAAAGGTAATAATTATAGTTACTTAAGTCATAAATAATTTTTCATTAAAAATTATATTTATATTATTAAACAAATATCGCAAAATATATTTCAAATTATTCAAGAAATATAATAATCATTCGTTTCTTTTTCTCCAACTGTGAGGGAAAACAGGATAATTTTTTAAATATTTATATTGCAAATTCAATTATTTAAAAAAAATAAGTATTTTGTCTTTATTATTTATAAATGTGTGAAATTGTTGTTATAAATGTTTAAATTTTATGCTACTAGTTGATTTCAACCTGTGAGAATGATAATTAATTATTTAATTGATAAACTACTATATTACTAATAGCAGTAATCATGATTTTGAATGATTTTTACGTAAAAAGTACTCAATAAAATTTTGTTAGCAATTTAATTTAGCTGACAAATCCGTCTCATATTAATTGCAAATTATAAATAAGCGATATTTTATTTTTGCCATAGCGTGAAAAGACTGAGTACTGATAGGAAAAAACTGATCTGCATTGATAAAAATTAGTTTGTCAAAAAAAAAAAAAAAAAATGGTATGGCCTGATCATTGGCAAATTTTATGATTTCCTGCAGTAATATCTGTTGAAAAGATAAAAAGGGAAGTCAAATTTATATTTTGCTGAACCTATCAGACTAATAAATTACTATTTGATGGATTTTATCATTTGAAAATTTATTATTGATAAAATTTATCAACTACAATAATTGGTTCTTATAATTAAATGATAAAAAAAATGTTTAGTTCCAGTGAAGGACACAAAAGAACATTAATTCAGCTAAAAGTCACTTCATTGTATATGACACTTTAGGATGTATTTTTTTTTATAGTTATGCTGTTGTTGGGCTTTTATGAAGTGTTTTTTTTTTTTATAGTTGTAATTTATGTAAGTAAGTATACTCACCATGGAAAGTACATTTTCATTCTGAATGCATAAGGAGTCCTAATGACAAGCATTATCATTTGTAATTAAAGTCACATGCTTCATAGAAATTCAAATATAAAATTTCATTCTTTAAGTGAAGCTGTAGTCAACACACTTGGAAAAATGTCATAATCATAATGTGATTACAATTGCATAATTCATTTCTATCAATCTAGTTGTAATTAAAAAAAAAATTACAAAATGTTTCTGTAATCTATATTGTGGTGAGTCTGCTATTAGCTTCCTTGTGTGTACGTAACTAAAATAATTTTCAAGACTTTGATTTTTAATCATTTTTGCCTGTATTCTTAGTTATAGTTTCTAGAAATATTGTATTCTAAAATTATAATTTTTCATTCTAACTGTAAAAATGTTTCAAATAAGGAACAAAGGATTGTTTCTAAATATATAACTGTATAAATAAAACTTGACGACAAGTGATTTAAATCTTGTTATTAAGTTATTAAATTTAACTCACATGAAGTATAATAAAATAAAAAAGTAGACATCTGTAAATTCAAACCAGTTTCTTTCTAAAATGAATGTTTAAATAATTATTTTAATATAAATGTATAAATTCCATTTCAGATTTTGATGGTTATTTAAATTTGAGCTTTTATTTTTTATATAATTGCATGCTAAGGAATTTATTAACATTTATGGCAAGCTTTATGTGGCTGCAACCTCATTTGAGCATTACAATTTCAAATTTATTTTGATAATTTAAATGCTCCAATTATTATTTTATACTTAATTTTCATAAAATTAAATATCTAAAAAATAAAACTTCATTTGAATGAAATGTATTGATGTAAAATATTTTTGCACATAAAACTACTTATTTTTCTTAATTTTTTCCTGTTTAATGATCTATTTTTTGTGTTCTCAAATCCTAATAGTAATATATATAATATAAGCTTTGCACAATACTTTATTATGCCTAAAAATTTTTTTCTTCAACTAAGCATTTAAAGTTTTTTTATTGAGCAAGCTAGCCATCCATTTATGACCTGATATTTTACATTTACTTTAGATATTCTTAAAATCTGTGTTACCAAAAAATTTATAATTTTTAATTTAATTCATTTTAAATTGAGTATTAATTAGAATAAAATACCTTCCTTAGTCATAATTCAGTTTTTCTATTCAAGTTAAATTATTAATTTTTTTTTAATGCAATCAATGAAATCCAGTTTCTTAGCACTTATTAAATTCCACATTGGTATACCACCAAAAGAAACCATGTTTTTAGCAGTTTATTTAATAATGCTATCTATCACAAAGAGATTATTTATTCATTTAGAGGCATGTAGTGAATCCTTTATCAGTATTGAAAGTCTGCTGTAAGTCCTGATCTAACGAACCATCATGTGCAAAAAATGACTGTTGAGCTAAAAAAAACCTGACCCAAAGACTACAATTACAAGAAAAAACGTCATTTAAATGTTTCTTTAAAAGTTCAAATAATTTGCACTTACAATGTGATTAGAAATAAACATAATTTCTACAAATATCAGGATATAAGAATGTTAAGAAATTACAAAAATTATGGAACTAATGTTATTGCAATTATTTATCAAAAATTAAGGTTTAGCTAGCTATTCCAATGATGGGTAATATGATTTAGGGATAAGCAACAACATGCTGTTCTGATATCCTGCATTGATTTAAACCATCCTGGTAATTTAAGTACTGATATCAACAGAAGTTTAATCTCAGGATTTTTTTGTATTTAAAATCAATTATAAAAAGCAATTGACTCTAAAAAATTAATATTTCATATAATATTTTGTGAGTGCTGGTGATTTGAGATAGATGCTAGTCTGTGGTGCCCTCAATTATCAGTAAATTTGACATTGGACCAACAAATATTTCAGTTTCTTGTGCTCTGATAACTTCATAAAATTTGCTTTTTCAGACCCAAATTGTTCCGGAATTGATTTTTATGAGCATAATGCTTTCCTGTATTGGATTTGTGTTATTGGTGAGTTATGTTTTATTATAATGAAGTGATTAAAATTTTTATTTTTAATTCATAATATTGGATGATTAAAAAGAAAACCTTTTGGCCTGATTATATCTACTAAAATATACTCAACAATTGGAGCAAGCAACAAAAAATTATCTTTATAAATTTTTGATGATCCAGAGATAGCAGGAATTATTGTATCTGCAAAAGGTAATATTATTGAATTAAATATTTTTGTGTGCCGAGAAACATTTGTACAGTTTTAAATATTTTGCTAAATTCTTTTATTTCTTTAGGTTCTATTTAATTTGTATTCCATTTATTTTTATTCTATTGTGTTTTTTTATTTTTTTATTTATTTTTTTTTTTTTAGTTATTTCAGTAAAAATATTTCTTAGTTATGTATACGAAGTGTATTTAGATACCCTGAAGAATTTTTATTAAAAATATATCTTATTAAAAATTAATTTTACATTTATTTATTCACTTTTAAACTTTACTATATTGCATTAAATTAAGAGTGTTGCCAAAAATTTATTAGAATATCATCTAATTTAAATTAGGTAAGTGTTCTTTGTAGAAATAATTTTTATGTGAACAAAATGAATAAATTAGGGACAAAAATTTATAAATAAATAGCAATCCCAAGTTGTGCTTTTTACTCATAAAACGTGCAAATGATAACAGATTTGCAAATAACTAATTACTTTTACCTCCCTCTTGTGAGTTATACTAATTCTATATTGCTCATGAAAAATGCTGCTTGACGAGATAAATTATTTCATAAATTTGCTTAAAGAATAAAATTATATAATTTTCCAAAATTTTGTTTTTATATATTTTTTAAAATGAGAAGCACTGATTTAAATTTCTGCTTTATGTTCTCCAGATTTATATACCAAATCTTCATGTTATCTCATTACTACTTGTGTCTTATAAATAATAAAACCAATGGATTTTATTTCGCATAGATCATTCTTTGAGCATTTCAGAATTTTTCAATAAAAAACATTGGATTAGTTTTAAATGAAATGCTTTTATCTTCCATAATATTTAAAGTTAATGTGTTATTTATGAATTCAATGATTCAAAAATATGCATAGCTTTTTGGTTTAGTTGGAAAATGAAAATGTTTTGCATTAATATATGAATATATATGTATAATCTTCTGTTTAAAATTATATAACTAATCTTTTATTAAAAATCTTATTAAAATTTTATATATAGTAAAATATCCTTATTTAAATTCAAAGTTTATCAGTTTATCTTAAGAAAAAAAGAAGTTGTAGAAAATAATAGTACAAAAAACTTTATACATTTATAAATTCTGTGTGAATTCAATATTTTATTATTAGAACAAATTAAATAAGATTGTAATTTGTTCAGAATGTTAGAATTGTTATATTTTGTTTTTGAAAAAAAAATTTATAACAACTCTAATCCTTTATTAAAAAATAAAATCTCTATTACTCAGAAGTTGTTTATTAAGCAAAAAATTTTTAAAAAAATGTAGTTAATTAAACGGTCTCATTTGAATCAAAAATACTTTCTAAATGCAAGGGTAAATACCTTGTGTCTTGTTTCTGTAGTGTCACCAGACATTGACACAATGAAATGTAAAAAAAATTATTACAAGATAAATAAAATTTATTGTTTAAATAAGTTTCTAAAAATTAAACCCTTTCACCTGTTGCTTCACAGTGGTGAAGGGGTGTTCCTGGGTGGAGTACATCAGGCGTTTACTCCTGGTAGGACCACCCTATATATAAAGGCCATTCCAGTATGTCCATCTAAATCTGACGGTGCCATGTCAGACTTCTCCCTTTGGTGCTCTAACCTTCAGGTCAACTAAAGCTGCCCATTTCTCTAAATATTTCGGATATTTTCTGATTCATGGCCATTATCTAGTTCTGCTAGATCAGGGATGGGTAAACTACGGCCCGCCGGAAGATTTTAAGCGGCCCGCGGATAAAATTTTAATTTGTCGACCAGACTGTAATTTAAAAATATGCTCTATATATTTTAGATTCATTTCCCTTTTTCTACTTTATTTAAATATTTTTTCTTTCTTTTTTGCAAAGGAATGATGAACTTATTACTTTCTCTGTTTTAGTTCTACGAAGCATAATTCGACGGAAATAGCAAGCCTAGACAACTGTAATCGTTAAAAGCGGAAGTTCTTTGCTATATAGTTATAGCTATATATTGATGGTAACAAGCATTATCTCTTTCTCGAGGAGCAAACATATGGAATCCAATATAAGTGAATTAGTCCTCACATGTAGCAGACAGCGCATTTTAAGCTCCAGCCAACCCAGAAAATCAGTTCTATGTTTGCTTCATCTTATAAACGTGAACAAGTGTTTTCAACCGTGAACCTTAGAAAGAATCATTTCAGAAATAGACTGACAGATAAGCATTTAGCTTTGTTCCTTAGAATCAATACATCTCACTTCGAGCCTTAATATAAGGAACTTTTTCAAGAGAAATCGAAATTTCACTCATCTCATTAACATATTTAAATTATAAAACTTGTATTTTGTGATTAAAATTTTAGAAAATTATCTTCGCACCTAAAATTCTTTATTTTTGGCCCGCGACTGTTTGCCCACCCCTGTGATAGTCCAGACAGAGATATGCAACAAAAATAAAATATTACATGATTTCTGTAACTTAGTAGAAAATTACTGTAATATATTAGTACTTATCTACTCGTGATCTTACCTTGAATACCTTAGTTTATTTTGCAATACACTTTATAATAATTTTTATAGGATGTCTAATAACTTTTGCCCATGGATTAAGTTACAAGATAAGTTATGTAAATAAATTTTTTGGCGTTGCTTCAATTTCATGTTTTCAGTTATTATGCAAAAGGACTTAATTCAAATTATCTGAGCACTTACATTGGAAATAATTGTTATATGAGTTCAGTAATAAGTAATTATACAGTTGACTTTTCATGTATGTTAATAGTACACTATACTTAAAAAAAGCCCTTGAAAATTATATATTTTCATTAAAAATGAATATAATTTTATAATGGATTGTTTTAGAAACATGTATTTTTCAGTGTATTTTCTCTTTGCGTGCCGAAAAGACAAGCAAAATTTTAAAATAGATTAGAGAAAATAATTTATTTTTATAAAAGTTCGTTTAACATCTTTGTGATGTTCACAATGTTTTGTTTTTGGGGTTTTTTAAACCCTATATATTTATTATACGTTAATTAAGCCTTCTATTACATACCTTAGTTACATATTTAGTTTCAAATTAAAAGACCATAAAACTTCGTACAAAACATTTACTCTAAAAAAAAATAGGATGGGTGACTAGTAATCTTTGAAGTCAAAGATCTCAGAGCTTTGATTGGGATATATGTTGAACAAAGGAAGATAGGTATTGCATCACACTAATGCAATTGTCACACTTGTATGAATAGATACTAATGACCTTCCTCCGTTACATCATCCAATCACATCTATTTTTAAAAGTAATAATTCATAACATATTGTCTTCGTGAAGGTAATATAAATGGGATGTTTATAAAATAGTATTGCTGTGGTTAAGATATAACTAGCATAATTAGATTGTTGAAGAATGATTACACTATACATGAGTATCTACTTTATCAGTGTGGTACTAACAACATCAAAGTAGCCATAAAATTTGAATGTACCATTCAGTGGTAACTTTTTATTAGACAAAATTAGAAAAACAATTTAAAATTTTTATTTATTTACTCTACAGAATTTCAATTCAATTCTTAAATCTTTTTATTTAAATGCATATACATTTGATTTAGTTTAATGTATATAAGTAAAGGGATATGGCCCAATCTATATACCCTGGTATTCAGGTTTACAAATAAACATGAAAAAGGACATTATGACAAAAAAAAAAAAAAAAAAAATAGGGTTTAAAGCATAAAAGTTCAATATACTAACATCTAATGCTGTAGACAGGAAATAGTAAAAAACTGCTATCGAATGAATGCTCCGAAGCATTAGTGATTCCATATCGAAAATCTTCACTTATTTAACAACTGGAGCACTTCACATTTCAAAAATGGCAGTCTCTGTGGGACAATGCAACAACAAGCCGAATGACCAAACATCTACTCTCAGAAATCTCCAGCAAGTTGATGTATTATAATCCATTCCTCAACCAGCTGCTAACATTTTCACGGCCCATTTCCACAGTACTTCCAAAGATTCGGAAAGACAATTTCATCCACCTGTATCTGTGTAGCCCAAGGGGATCCTTTCCACTATATCCTATAATGACCAGAGACTGAGAAATACCACCTGAAAAAGAACTTCCAACAGACCAACATGGAGTTCCTGAGATTTTGCTTGAAAGATCGTCACCACAGTTTACTCCTCACAAACCTGATGGTTCATCTCAACAAACGATGATTGGAACTTTGTCAAGATTCAGGCCACGCTCCCACAGACGCGTCAGAAATCTATTCTTAAAGTTAACTCTTTTCCACAATTAGTATTGGTGTATAAATGTTTTTTTATGAACTATAAGTTTCGAATTGTTTGATCTTCTTGAACATTATGAGCCCTCTTTAGAACTTTAAAATCTTTTTGAATTCCATTCAATTTTAATATTTTAGAAACCTTTTAAATGTTTTTTTTTTAACCTAAAATGCTTTTAAAAGCTAAGGTGCTTATTAAACTTATATAAACTTCTTGATTGTATATGGTTATCAAATTTCGTATCTTGCCATTTTTTTTTTCCTTTTCATAATTAAGTGTTCATACTATTTATAATATTGCTTTTAATGTATGTAATGTTTTTAATACCATAATTACCCTAGAAATTGTCAACTGTTTTTTCATTGATTGTTGTATGTGTCATTATGTTAAATTTTATTTTTTATTCAGAGAAAATATTTAATACTATTGCCTGATGTTCAACAGGGTTTGAAGCCCCTTAAAATACTTTGTAACTTCTTGCTACCAATTTGTAAGCACAATTTGTTTGCCTTGTTAAATGCCACGATGGTGGCGCCCTCAGGGACCTCGTAGAGGTGTGGAGCACACTAGGTGTTGGTGAGACGTTTAACCATTACGTTAACCGGTACAATCTGGGGTCTTCCCACACAGTTATGTATGTATCAAATGAATGCAATATTTGATAAAATAAAACGCGTTGTATGGCGCCTTTTTTTTATTACTTCGATTAATGAGATGTATGGCCAACTTGTGCAAGTGTGACAAGTAGTTATGCTGATAATAAGGCTATTGATTAACGATTGCGGTAGGAATTCCTAGCCTTCCAAAAGCATCGATTTTAATATCTTGAGAGCGAATTATTGCCATGCATTTAGAAATATAAAATTCCCAGGAATTTTGAACGACGGGAATTTATTTGGGAATTGTGGGAATAAACAGGGAATTTTGGAAAATTTGTAAGAATAAACTCAACCAATCATCTTTCATTTAATGGAATGTTTTGTCTGATATAAATGAAAGACAGAAAAGTAAAATAAACTACGAAATTATACAGAAAAATGTCTGTTCTGTCTCCTAGTAAAGAAGTTAATTAGTTTCATACCGAGAAAAACAAAACCACTTGTTAAAATAATGAAAAGAATAAATTAATGCAAAAATATCAAGATTTATTTTTTACGACTCTCCGAATAAATTTTGACATTTCCATATTTCTGTCGTTATAAATTCCTCAATTCATACAGAGGAAGAAAGAAAAAAATATTTTCTCAACATTAATTTTTAAAGTTCTTCTAAATTGGTTATTAACGCAAAGTTATTTTCCTTTCCTGGAAAACTTTCTACTATCGTCGATAGTAGTTCAAATATATATATATAATGAAATGAATGAACTTTTATTTATTTTAAGAAATATCTGATAAAAAAAAAATTCATAAATTTCTGAATCAGCTGAAAAATTTCAAAACTCTCGAGTTCTTTCAAAATTCTTAAGAAAATAAACCTGGTTTATTCCCAGAAATTAGCCCGTTTTTCCCTCAAACTCTACATGCAATGGCTCTTCCTGGAGTATCCCATAAGCGCTTTATAGGGTTGTATTGTGAATGCTTCATTGACCACATATGGTGATACCCTCTCCTTGAAAACCATTATCGATAAGTGCTGTACTGCATAGTTAATGAGTGTCATCTGATGTTGTTGTTTGGACAAGCCAACTTCGATATGCCTTGGCTATGCGAATTTAATTCAATAGGGAGGTTTTCGTTTTAATCAGAGCACCACAAAGGTGAAAGTATGTCTTTTTTAAATACTCCGATAGATGGCATCACCAAAAGATCCATTCCCTCAATTTTGACATTGATTTCATGAGTGAGGACATTTTCTCCAGACCATTGTACCCATGGAAAATGCTCAATGACCGATCACAGGACTTTCGATTCGACGGATTTAACGAGCACGTATATCGCATGTACTAGATGGGTCTTAGGCAGTATTAAGAATCGAACCCCGCCCTACTGGATGGAAGGCAGATGCCATAACCACTAGGCTATCACGGCCCTGAGTGTCATCTATAAAAACCAATTGATTTCCCACGATTCTTTGTAAAAAGTACATGTATGTTTCGAGAATTTCATTCTTATGGGTTTCTGTTTTCAGTATATCAGCATAGATGATACAGGGTTGTGGACGCTCGTTCAGCATGATCCAACCCCAGGTAAGGATACCAGTTTACCAAATGATTAATTTCTCTAATGTTGGCAAGGATGAAAACTAGCCAAGGATCATTTCGTGTGTTTAATCTCGACTAAAGAGGATATATGACCAGTCTTAATTTAACCAAAAAGTTGTATTCATGTTTCCAAGATAAACGGACTGTCTTGTGACACTCTGTGATAGGGAACACCACCTGTCTCTTTAAATGTAAAGATCTTTTCCAATTAGTTATACATAGTTTATCTCGATACCCTTATTCCAGAGTCAGCAATGAAAACTTGAGATAACTGACCAACAATCGTATTTCTATGGAGGCATAGTTAAAATGTATAGCGATTTTTAAAAAGTACTGGGATTATTGCGTAACCTTAACTGGTCTTTCTAATTATTGAATCCGATGACTGAGTGGTTAGCGCTCTTGACCACTGAGCTGTGTGTCCTGGGTTTGATTCCCGGTTCGGGCATGGATTTACTTTCTTTCTGTGTTTCTCTTTCTTTTTTTCTGTGATGATGGATGTATGAATGTGGCCCACGCTATGAACGGGTTTGTGGTGATATGGCGCCGGCAACGCTATTCGCCTCCGTGACTTAGTTCACAGGTGCCCGCTGGGTAACGACAAATGAGTATCAGTTTTCGGTCTTGTTGTGGTGAAGAATTAGTCACCCAATGCTGGCCATTATTATTATTATTTTAAAGTTAATCGAATTTATAATTATGTTATATTCTCAAATAATTATTTATAAATATTTAAATTTAATTTCGAAATTTTTGTGCAAGCTAATGTATTTCATTCCTTAACTTTTGGCATATTCATTTAACATTGTAAAATCTAAGAAATCCGACAGAAATTTTGTCTCGTTTAACTTCATTCTTCCTAAATTTTTGAAATCCAGATGACTTTTTTCTATTATTTGTACTCCAAAATATTAAACAATATTCAAAGATAATAAAACTTCCAAATGAGATTGAATACAAATGTCATGTCGCTATTATTTACCATTTAAGAAAAATTTTAGAAAACCTTTGTTCTGTCACAAAGAAAGTTTTAAGAAATCTTAAGTAATTTTTGTCTTTTGCAATATCTGAGACAGAGAATATTTTTCTATTCTCAAATTTTTCTTTTATTTATTATTTTTTTTATTGTTGTACTTATTGTTTCTAATCGAAAATTTTTGAAATATAATTATATTTTTTAAATAAATAATATTCATGTGCTTTCAAGCGGAAATTTCTATAAATCTAAAAAAAATATTTATAGATAAAATAAAGATATTTCAATCAAATTTGATTTTTGAAATTTTTCACTCAATGAATAGTAATGAAAATAGTCTTCTGAGAATAGTCTTTTCCTAACTATTTTAGTATAATTGTTTCTTAACTTTTCAAAGAATATTAGGCAAAAATTTATTAAGTTTCATTTAATTATAAGATTAGAATATCGAGGCTTTTAGTGGCAAACGTATATTTAACCTATTTGGAAAGCATTCCGATTTAAAAAAAAAAAAAAAAAGATATATATATATATATCATATATTTATGTTTATGATTTTTTTATTTCTTTTATTTGGGAAAAAAAAATAATTTCCTGTGCACCAAGGAATACTACACAAGGTCCGAAGGTACAACAAATGTACTACATAATAATTCCAAATAAATCATGAGATAAAAATAATAATAATAATAAAAAAGGCAGAAAGAAAAAAAATAGATAAAAATAAAAAGGAGTTAGATAACAGCATTGATAAATAAATTTTATATTATTATTATATTATGATTTTATATTATTACTGGATAAATAAATTTTATATTATTTTAAATTTTATATTATTAAATTTTATATTTATGAATTGCATCCTATTCCATCTGCCTCCACCTTGAAGCCTTCTAAAATTTTGAAATTGTGTTATACGTAAAACTCGTTTATTAAGATTAGCCATTTTGTAACATAAAATCATAATTTGCATATAGGTCAGCAAAAACAAATCTAATGAAGCATAGAAAACTTGAAAATCTTCTTTATTTTATGATTATTAAATATTGGAAGTCAGGATTCCTTTTATTTCTAACTCAATGCATTTCGAATCGCCAGCATATTGCGAAAACCAAAAACATGTTAGCTGAAGTTGGCAGCATAATTTTCTGGAATATCGAAATAATATAGTTAATTCTGTTATTTTTTTTTTTTTTTTCAAAATCACCTTGAAAATTTAGAAAAAAGGGGAACTGTAATGCGTATATATTTTTCTCTACTCTATAGTTCCGATGTAAAACAATTTTAGAAAGTAGTTTATATATATATATTTAAAAAAAAAACTACACGTTTTTGTTTTTAAAGAGAGTAGAATTCCATAAAATTAAAAAAAAAATAAATAAATAAATAAATAAAACACAAAAATACACATTTTTGTTTTTGAAGCGAGTAGAATTCCGTAAAATTATGCACCTCGTCATATGCAGTTTTGCCAATAATTCAAATCAGCTTTGCTTTCCAGTGAAGAACACGTAACTAGATTTAGGGAAAAACTTGAGATATGAAAAAAATAACTGTATTTGTTATTTTTCTAAACGATATTTGTTCTAGTAAAGAAATATTATTGTATCTGTGATTTCTAATATGCAATAATAGAAAAACAGTGAAATTCTTTTTTTCAATCAATTTTTTTTAAAGTTTTTCATTGGGGTAGTTTGCTTTCGCTTTATATTTTAATCTATACGTGTGATTGGTTATTAGTAGACGATTTTAAATATTCCATCATTTCATCCCTTACACTAATTCAGAATTCACAGTATTAACTGAATATTCCAACAGTGATGAAAAATGCTCTTTTATCTTATTTTTGAGATACAACTAGGTTTTAAAGTTATACTTACAAAATTTTAGGTGTGTTCAAAGTAGTCTCCTCCAGCATCAATGACTTTTGCATTCTTAATTCTGAAGAACATCGAGACCTCTTCTAAATTCTCTAAATCATCTGAATATAGTAGCACGAGCTGGAGATTCATCACCAAATGCCAATTGCAACCGTTGAACGCATTTTTCTTGATTTAATCCTGCTTTAAAATCGTAGAAAATCATAGCTCGAAAATGTTATCGCGTCAACTCCATTTTCTCTTCTGTTCAAAATTTATTCTTGGCTAAGCAAGTTGAAGTAGGTCAGTAAAAATCGTCTTCTGTGTTAAAATACTTTGTATTTTAAAATTAAACCGTTATTTTTATTTTGCAAATTCTCGTCTGCGCGTATCTTAAAAATTTCAGAGTAACCCTCGTAATTCAATTTATTGAGGCGAATAGTTTTTTAATGTATACATTATTTACAAATTTCAAATCATCAAACATGACAAACATCTGCGAACACCACTGCAGTCACATTCAGCGTGCTAACTCTCTATCATATCAAATAACTCATCAATTGCAGGTAAAATGTAAATTATCCTGGAATACCAGTTTTTTCTCCATCAATCAATTATGGTAAGATTAAAAAAATGTATAAGTTCTTACAAATATCTCTCGGTATCACTTTTATGTTAATTTAGATATTGAAGCAATGAGAATTTTTTAACTGGATATACCATGAAATTAAGTATACGATTTTTCATTTCTTCACAGTTATTTGATGAATATTCTTCTGATTTGAATTAATGTCCGGGTATTTTTTGCCAGACTTGTAATAATTTAAAAACGACCTCTACACACTGTCAAAAAATAAAAAATTAAGAAAAAAAGAAACGATTTAAGAAAATTTAATTAATTATTTATTATAAAGAAATTTAAATTTATAAAATAGTTTGAACTTATAAAATTGTTACTCAAAAGAAAACAGAGAGATATGAGTTTCTTGACTCTTATTTTTCTTTAAAAGAAGAAAAAAAAGGAAGAAAACATTACTGCTTATATACTTACAAATATTTCTAAGGGAACATTTTCAAAGAAATATGACACTTAACAATTTACGAAGGAAAAAAAAATTTTTATAAAAATTGTTCTTATTATAATATATTTCCCTTTGAAAGTATTCTATTGATATTCAAATTATTCTTATGATACATTCTCTATGTAAGAATTATGTTTAATTGTGTGATTTTGGGTAATCATATAACAGTATCAAATATTATATATAAACATTTATCCAATTTAAGATATTTTTTTTCAGCATCAGATTTAAGTAATATGTCCTTTTTTTTAATTAAATATATCTTGTGTGAATATATTATAAATATATCTTGTATAATTAGTAGATCCTGAAATTTCTTGCATATTAGTAATAATTGATATGAGAATAAGATTCAGTATAATTTCATTTTTAAAATTATATTGTGTTTATATATACAAGGATATTTTGATTTAATTCTTATTTACTAAATTATAATGTTTCATTTATAGTATTTATCATTTTAATAGTGTCAAATGTAGAAAACAATTATAAACTTAACATTGTATTTATAATATATATCTATAATTTAACTTCTCCTACCATGATTATCTGATTATCATAACTCAGTTACTGGTGAGGGAGTAATGTAAGTTCAACAGTTATTGTTATTTTCGCCACTAGATGGCTGCACATGTCAATAGCTTTCTCAAGCTGATTAAATGATGTCTGACAGGGTTATAAAAAAAAACAAATTAATTCTTTTTCCTTAAGTAATAAATGTTAAGCTTATTTTATTCAAAACTAATTAATTACTGTTATTTTTTGTTATAATTGTAGTAATTTATATTTCAGTTTTATGTAATTTTAACTTTATATCTTTTAACGTTTTATCTCAACGTTAACTGGAAACCGAAATGTGCTTGAAAAACATGTTTCTGAGCGCCATGTTTGAGTCTCTTCGCTGATACGATCTGTGCTATACGCTGAATAAAATATCCATTAGAAGCTGAACCTGGTTAATAATAAATATAAAAAATAACTCACTGGCGTATTTTCGTTTCTTTTATTCAGTGTTGATGTAACTCGTAGTTTCAAGTATTTTCAAGTATTGAATTCTTCCTTTTTTTCATCCAAATTTAATCCTTACTTATAAGGAGCGTATTCCTGTTTTTAATCGCAATTCACAAGCATACGAGTTTCGATATCGGAGAAGAAAAGAAAACAAGCATCAAAGGGTGATACATATCTCGCTTCTGAAATGTTAAAAGCCTAACGAGCATTCACTTAACTAATTTTTCATTAAGTTTACTTATGCATATAGCCATGTCAGAATGTCTAAAAGAAAATACTACACTTCAGTAACAAATATCAAGTTTATTGAACATAGAACTTCATCATTCTCATACCACCTCTCACGATCGACGTACATTAACTGACTACATTTTGTTCACCCTCTAGTGGCAATTTTTCAGTTCTCACACACACTTCAAATTCTCTTAACTATTTCTATATCAATAGCAAGACGTGAACGTTCGTTCAGCAAATTAAAATTAATTCTGGTGCATTTACGATCAACTATGAGTCATAACCGTCTAAAAGACTTAACATTTTTAAGCATTACAAAAGGAAATTTTGAAATGATCAACTTCGATGAAATAATTGATCAATTCACATCAGCAAAAGCAAGAAAAATGTATACAATGTAATAAATGTATTATATTATGATTGTAACTAATTACATCTACTTATATCTATAATATGTAATAAATTATATATATATATATTATGTTTAAAATTTTTTTGTTTTTTAAAATAATTAAATTTTAATGTATTAATATATTAGATAATATATCTTTAATTTAAAAATTCTAAATCATGTAAGCCCGATTATTCCTTTGACTTTTTTACGAATCCAATATAAGTATTTTTTCTAGCTACAATTGATATTTGTTTCAAAATTAAAGCTCAGCCCTAGACTTTAATACCTTTCCAATTATTTTATAGAAGGTAAAGCATTCTCTTATTATTTGCATTGTATTCTTATTACAAGTATGCTCTATTTATTATAATGTGTCATATACAGTTACAGCTTTTATTATTTAATACATTTTTTCCTATATTTATAATGTATTACTCTTTTCAATTTTGAGGGAGCGCCAAAAAAGGTATACCCGGGTGCCAATTATGCTCATTTTTTATTAAATATTTGAATATTACGCCTCTGAATATCATGAGCGCCGGTGAAGTAGCTAGCAGACGATACCACGCCTACCCTGCTTTTCAAGAGAAACAGTTCTTTCTTATTGAGGACACAGTATAAACAAGTATTATACTCATTTAAATTGCACACAACGAAATAAAAGTATCTAAATTACTTACTATTTTTAAAAAAGTTATTTTTATTGATAGTTAAGTGCTTATTTTGTAAATTGATTAATTATTAATATTATATATTTCATTAAAGAAATTTTAGGCGTGCTATTTACCATATTGACTTTGAAATAAATATTTGAATATTATGAATTAAATTAAATATAATATTATTATATTTATACTCATGAAAAAATATCGATTTTTATTTTCTTTATTGATATTCAGCGCGAAGTTTCCTATCCATGTTATTAACAGTTATTTCATCCATGCATGCATTCTGCTATTTGGTTATAATTTTACCCTTTATAAGTAAGAATTATGCTTCTGTATATCAATCTATTTATATCTATACAGTAAAAGTATTTTTCTTTGGTGTATTTTAGTTCAATATTAGAAAAAAATGTTTTTATTATCAATAATTTGTAAATCAATTTTGTTAAATAAAGTAAAAAAAACTGTAATATAAAATCAACTGTAAGAAACCTAGAAAATATATATATATATTATTTAAAATTGAATTTCAATAAATCTTGATTTATTATATTTAATAAGATTTATATAAGATAAAAATATCTTGTCAAGAGGATAATATTTTAATACTAATGTAATGTTAAAAACTCAGTACTTTTGTTTGCAAAATAATTAAATGTATTCCCAAACTTATAAAATTTATCTCCTTTAAATTAATTTTTTTACAGATGAAATTTTTCGTTTAGAATAATTATTCAATAAACATTCATTAAAATAATGAAGTTTAAATAAGTGTATTTTCTTTTAAATATTTCAATTCAACAAGAGGCAAAATAGTAAACAACAAGTTTCAGTGTAATGCTTTGGAAGACGAAGGGGATATGGCACACACGTCAAGCAACCACCAATAGGGCGGCTCCATTAATGTTCTTTCCTCCATGGTAATCACAATTCGCATAGGTAGTAAATATTTACTTTACATGTCTTACTTTTTTGCATGTTAATTTCAACATAATGGGATTTTCATCATATAACAATGATTTATAAATTTTTCTATAATTTTAAGTATTACTTAAAAAAATAACAAATCTTTCACTTGTGTTTACTTTTCAAAATGGAATGCAAAATAATAATTTTCAAGGATGACAATTATTTTAATCATGTAAGGTGTAACAATACAGGTTTAAATGAAAAATTTCGTATTTTTTGCAATAATTTAAAACAACTTCCTTCTAATTTGGTAATTGAAAATAACATCTTTTATTATCAATGAGCTACATATAATGTAGACAAAACTATAAGCCAAGATAGGACCTATCTTGGCTGCTTAAGTTAGATCAATTTCGGTAGCCAAGCTTGGTATTTCCTTGGCTGCCTAAATTGGACCAATTTAGGCAGCCAAGCTTGATCCAATTTTGGTTGCCAAGCTTGGGCCTATCTTGGCAACCCACTTTGGTCCTGTTTAACGAAATGTAGACCATTCAAGATTTGTTCAATATAGACCACCAATACGGGTTTCAGACAAAGCCACGGTTAGCTAAATATAGGGCCAAGCTATTTTGCTACTTGGGAACTTTAGTAATTTTTACATTCAAAATAATTTTTAGTGTTGATAAATAGGGCTTACAAGTAACGAAATAGCTGTAAGGGTATGCTCTAAGACTCCGATTTAAAGTTTTATGGATAAAAAAGTTAATTCATAAGATTATTGATTGAGTGTCCAAATAATCAAAACTAACTTTCGTATCAAACTCCTGTACTTCCAAATTATCAAGATAAGCAAATTTCTAAAGATTATTTCAATCCATTTAATTATAATTGTATATTGACTATATCTTTTCTCTGAAGCCATAGATAATGTGTCAATTAAGAAAAATGCCGGAATATATCTGTAAAACCATTTTGTACTTATCACAGCAATATTCTTAATATTCTTAGGAAGCTACTAAAAGCATGATAATCATAAATTGTGTCATTTAAATGAAAAAGGGCAGTGCGAACGGGGTATAAGATGTATTATCAGTGTGTCAAATATTGAAAGAACTTAATCTAGATTTTCCGGTGTTTAAACATTTTCATTCCATTTCAATAAATATTGTCATTCCTATAATTTTATGCATTTTAAAATATAAAAATTACTCTAAAATCGCTATTCAAATGATTTAATAATTACAAAAAAATTAAAACTGGATTTAATATATCAATTTGATATTTATAGTTCGTTAAAAGTCATACACGTACTGCTTAATAATATATAATAATTAAATATGATGTAAAAATATATCTTTACATTTTATATTTATTACTGAATTTTGAGCAATTTATTTTACATATAATTTTGTTTCGCCAATTTTCGCTCTTTTTCAAAGTAAACTCTTCAGTAAGTTTGGTGAAGTGCTAAATGAATATTTTTTAATATTCAGTTACTTTTGTTCAATTTAAAGTCAATAACAGTTATAAATAACTGCTTTAAGTTAACGAGAGATACTGGTAGACACTGATTGGCCTATCGATTTCAGCTAGTGATCTCAGCTCTTTCTTTTTCTCTGTGATGATGGATGTATGAATGTGGCCCACCCTATGAACGGGTTTGTGGTGATATGGCGTGGGCAACGCTATTCGCCTCCGTGACTTGGTTCACAGGTGCCTGCTGGGTAACGACAAATGAGTATCAGTTTCCGGTCTTGTTGTGGTGAAGAATTAGTCACCCAATGCTGGCCATTATTATTATTATTTTAAAGTTAATCGAATTAATTATGTTATATTCTCAAATAATTATTTATAAATATTTAAAGTTAATCTCGAAATTTTTGTGCAAACTAATGTAGTTCATTCCTTAACTTTTGGCATATTCATTTAACATTGTAAAATCTAAGAAATCCGACAGAAATTTTGTCTCGTTTAACTTCATTCTTCCTAAATTTTTGAAATCCAGATGACTTTTTTCTATTATTTGTACTCCAAAATATTAAACAATATTCAAAGATAATAAAACTTCCAAATGAGATTAAATACAAATGTCATGTCGCTATTATTTACCATTTAAGAAAAGTTTTAAAAAACCTTTGTTCTGTCACAAAGAAAGTTTTAAGAACTCTTAAGTAATTTTTGTCTTTTGCAATATCTGAGACAGAGAATATTTTTCTATTCTCAAATTTTTCTTTTATTTATTATTTTTTTATTGTTGTACTTATTGTTTCTAATCGAAAATTTTTGAAATATAATTATATTTTTTAAATAAATAATATTCATGTGCTTTCAAGCGGAAATTTCTATAAATCTAAAAAAAGTATTTATAGATAAAATAAAGATATTTCAATCAAATTTGATTTTTGAAATTTTTCACTCAATGAATAGTAATGAAAATAGTCTTCTGAGAATAGTCTTTTCCTAACTATTTTAGTATAATTGTTTCTTAACTTTTCAAAGAATATTAGGCAAAAATTTATTAAGTTTCATTTAATTATAAGATTAGAATATCGAGGCTTTTAGTGGCAAACGTATATTTAACCTATTTGGAAAGCATTCCGATTTGAAAAAAAAAAGATATATATATATGTCATTTTTTTATATTTATGATTTTTTTATTTTTTTTATTTCGGAAAAAAATATAATTTCCTGTGCACCAAGGAATACTACACAGGGCCCGAAGGTACAACAAATGTACTACATAATAATTCCAAATAAATCATGAGATAAAAATAATAATAATAAAAAAAGGCAGAGAGAAAAAAAAGAGATAAAAATAAAAAGGAGTTAGATAACAGCATGGATAAATAAATTTTATACTATTATTATTATAATTTTATATATTATTACTGGATAAATAAATTTTATATTATTTTAAATTTTATATTATTAAATTTTATATTTATGAATTGCATCCTATTCTATCTGCCTCCACCTTGAAGCCTTCTAAAGTTTCGAAATTGTGTTATACGTAAAACTCGTTTATTAAGATTAGCCATTTTGTAACATAAAATCATAATTTAAATATAGGTCAGCAAAAACAAATCTAATGAAGCATAGAAAACTTGAAAATCTTCTTTATTTTATGATTATTAAATATTGGAAGTGTCAGGATTCCTTTCATTTCTAACTCAAGGCATTTCGAATCGCCAGCATATTGCGAAAACCAAAAACATGTTAACTGAAGTTGGCAGCATAATTTTCTGGAATATCGAAATCAATATAGTTAATTCTGTTATTTTTTTTTTTTTCTAAATCACCTTGAAAATTTAGAAAAAAGGGGAACTGCAATGCGTACATATTTTTCTCTACTCTATAGTAACGTATGTAAAACAATTTTAAAAAGTAGTTTATATATATATATATATATATATATATATATATATATATTAAAAAAAACACGTTTTTGTTTTTGAAGCGAGTAGAATTCCATAAAATTAAAAAAAAAAAAATAAATAAAACACAAAAATACAAGTTTTTGTTTTTGAAGCGAGTAGAATTCCGTAAAATTATGCACCTCGTCATATGCAGTTTTGCCAATAATTCAAATCAGCTTTGCTTTCCAGTGAAGAACACGTAACTAGATTTAGGGAAAAACTTGAGATATGAAAAAAAATAACTGTATTTGTTATTTTTCTAAACGATATTTGTTCTAGTAAAGAAATATTATTGTATCTGTGATTTCTAATATGCAATAATAGAAAAACAGTGAAATTCTCTTTTTCAATCAATTTTTTTTTAAAGTTTTTCATTGGGGTAGTTTGCTTTCGCTTTATATTTTAATCTATACGTGTGATTGGTTATTATTAGACGATTTTAAATATTCCATCATTTCATCCCTTACACTAATTCAGAATTCACAGTATTAACTGAATATTCCAACAGTGATGAAAAATGCTCTTTTATCTTATTTTTGAGATACAACTAGGTTTTAAAGTTATACTTACAAAATTTTAGGTGTGTTCAAAGTAGTCTCCTCCAGCATCAATGACTTTTGCATTCTTAATTCTGAAGAACATCGAGACCTCTTCTAAATTCTCTAAATCATCTGAATACAGTAGCACGAGCTGGAGATTCATCACCAAATGCTAATTGCAACCGTTGAACGCATTTTTCTTGATTTAATCCTGCTTTAAAATCGTAGAAAATCATAGCTCGAAAATGTTATCGCGTCAACTCCATTTTCTCTTCTGTTCAAAATTTATTCTTGGCTAAGCAAGTTGAAGTAGGTCAGTAAAAATCGTCTTCTGTGTTAAAATACTTTGTATTTTAAAATTAAACCGTTATTTTTATTTTGCAAATTCTCGTCTGCGCATATCTTAAAAATTTCAGATTAACCCTCGTAATTCAATTTATTGAGGCGAATAGTTTTTTAATGTATACATTATTTACAAATTTCAAATCATCAAACATGACAAACATCTGCGAACACTACTGCAGTCACATTCAGCGTGCTAACTCTCTATCATATCAAATAACTCATCAATTGCAGGTGAAATGTAAATTTTCCTGGAATACCAGTTTTTTCTCCATCAATCAATTATGGTAAGATTAAAAAAATGTATAAGTTCTTACAAATATCTCTCGGTATCACTTTTATGTTAATTTAGATATTGAAGCAATGAGAATTTTTTAACTGGATATACCATGAAATTAAGTATACGATTTTTCATTTCTTCACAGTTATTTGATGAATATTCTTCTGATTTGAATTAATGTCCGGGTATTTTTTGCCACAGTTGTACTAATTTAAAAACGACCTCTACACACTGTCAAAAAGTAAAAAATTAAGAGAAAAAAGAAACGATTTAAGAAAATTTAATTAATTATTTATTCTAAAGAAATTTAAATTTATAAAATAGTTTGAACTTATAAAATTGTTACTCAAAAGAAAACAGAGAGATATGAGTTTAGGTTAGGTTAGGTTACGACAAAAACTGTTTTGGAGCTTTATGCTCGTAGGCTTATAGCTCGCATTGAGTAAGATTGAGTTTTTATTTGAAACCTAAACAAATATTGATGGATTGATGATTTTGAAAAAAAAAAAAAAAAGACAAACAAAACGAAAAGTTAAGCACGGCGTTTGTTTGACGAATGAAGGGGAAAATAGGCCGCTTGGAAAATACAAAGACGAGAAAAAAATTAAAATCTATTAATTTGTTTCAAAAAAGAAATAGTTGCGTCAATTTTCTCTTTTGAATTCGTTGACAAATCTAAGATCCAAGAGAAAGAAAGAGCTCCGATTCCAAGTTTTTCTCTTAAAGAATTTCTTGCTTGATCATAACGAGGACACGATAGCATTATGTGATCCATGGTTTCTCTTTCTCCACAAGAACATTTATCCGTTGAAGAAAGTCTGAATTTATGTAATTTAGCATTTGTCGGAAAAGATCTAGTTCTAACTCTAGCTAGCCACACTTCTTCAAGGCGAGAATTGGTATAATTGCGGTGAACTTTCTTGATAGAAGACATATGCGAAAAGTTAGACGCGTATTTACTATTATTCCATTCGTTGTTATTATAATTGGTAAAAATGTTTCTTATATTATGGATAAGGTCTTCAGGTGAAATCGAGTGCAGAATATAACTTTTATTAATGGCCGATTTTGCAAGAGCATCTACTTTTTCGTTCCCAGCAATTCCAGAATGACCTGGAATCCAAACTAATTGAATAGATTCGCAAATCTCAGTTGTATTTCCTAAAGCTGATCCGATGTGTTGAATGATGGTTGGGGAAGAGGTTGAGAGAGTATTCAAACTACTTAGACAGGATAAAGAGTCTGATAATATGACATAGTTAGAGGGAGAAATACAGAATTTAGTCACCGCCAGATGTAAAGCCAAAGCCTCTGCTGTAAAAATGGAATTAGAGTTATTGATTTGCCCGGAAACAAAGGAGTTATTTCTGCTGTTATAAACAGCGATTCCAAGTTTATTTTCTATTTTAGATGCATCAGTAAATAATAATATGTGATTAGACCATTCAGAAGTACTATGCAGTTCAAAGAGGTCATTGATAGTATTTGTAGGAAGATTTTTAGACTGAAAAGTATATTTTCTAAGAACTATTTTTAAATTAATATTAACAGATGTAGATTTTGCAGGAACTCTTAAAATATGTGATTCTTGAATTCCATTTTCTTCAAGCCATTTTTTCATTCGCAAAGATAGAGGAAGAGCGCCAGAGATATGGCTGTAACGCATTGATTCCCATAATTTACCACATGGAGATCTAGTAGAAAGTGCAAGGTTTCTAATGTACATCCTTGTAGAGAGAAAGTTTTGTCTTACAAAAAGAGGTACGACCCCTGCTTCTTTCAGAAGAAGTGGAATAGGTGTCCAGCGAGGAAGACCTGTAGCAATTCTAAGAGCTGAGTGATATATCGGATCCAAGATTTTTCGGTCTGATAAGCTCGCTGATGTAAATACATGACATCCATAATCGAGGCTACTTGTAATGAAGAATTGAACAATTTGAAGTAAATGATTAGTTTTTGATCCCCATCTATTTCCTGAAATAGCTTTTAAAACATTAATTTTCTTCTGGATGGATTTTTTTTTCATTTGAAAGTTATACTTGAAAGTTAAATTATTAGTAAAATAGAGGCCCAGAATTTTTATGTGCTTAGACCAAGAGATAGGTAATTGGTTTATAGTTAGTACAAAATTTACAGGAGATTTTTTGGAAGAGAAATCAATGACTGAACATTTTGAGGAATCAATTTTTAGTTTCCATTCTTCACACCATTGTTCAAGTTTTATGATTGCAGTCTGCATTTTTTGCTGTAGTAATTCTTGTGATGAATGAGCAGCCAAAAGGATTATGTCATCAGCATAAATAAAACACTTAATGTCGGGAGAGAGAACTTCGTAAATATCTGACATATAAATCATGAAAAGAAAGGGAGAAAGAACACTGCCTTGAGGGACACCTCTATTAGAGAAAGTGGGTTGAGAAAAAGTTCCACGCCATTTCACTTTATAACTTCTATCCGATAAAGAATCCAATATCTAATGAGCAGCATTTCCTCTGATATCAAATTGGAGGAGCTTATAAATAAGGCCGTCTGGCCACACTGAATCGTAAGCTTGAGATATGTCTACAGTTGCGCATATGACATATTTTCTCTGTGAACGTAAAGCAATAATACACTGGTGTGCAAAACTTAAGCAACAAGTGGTTTTTCGGCCACAGCTCCCCGACAAAATATAAGATAGCCATGAAATTGCAGTATAATATGCACGTAATTCAATAGAAAGATTATTTGCATGCAAATTTGCGAAATAAATCGTCATAGGTGATGTAAGTGTACGTAAACCTTGTGGGTCGGCGCGCGCAGGTCAAAACTGTGATAAAAGGATGAAGTGCACCGTAGTTAAAGACATTCGCTGTAAGTGCAAGTGATTTGTTTTGTGGAACATGTCTTCAAGAAATCATTTAGACGACTTTACTCGAGGAAAAATGATTGGGAAGCTTGAGGAGGGGCGTAGTGTTATCAGTGTCGCCGAAGAGTTCGGGATCAACAAAAGTGTTGTTTCTCGTGCTTGGAATGCCTTTAAAACTACTGGTACAGCTGTTCGGAAGGTTGGTGGTGGCCGTCCAAGGAAAACAACACCAAAAGATGACCGTTACATTGTCCTCCAGGCGAAAAGAAACCGTTTTCTGTCAGCGAGCGCTATACCTCAGCAACTGTGCACAGACATAGGACAACAAGTATCAAGATTTACAGTGTCCAGATGCCTCCACAAAGATGGCTTATTTGCTAGGCGTCCTGAACGCTGCATACCTTTAAAAGTTTGCCATCGGCGGCACCGTTTAGAGTGGTGCAGAGAACACGAAACCTGGACACCTCATCAATGGAGTCGCGTCCTCTTCACAGATGAGAGTCGTTTTAGAACTACAAGCGATTCTCGACGTCAGTTGATCTGGAGAGAGGTTGGAGCTCGATTTCATCCTAATAACATCGCCGAAAGAGATCGTTACGGTGGTCCTGGAGTTCTCGTCTGGGGTGGCATTATGTTGAACGTGCGGACTGAGCTTCAGATCTTCGATCGAGGTTCTGTAATTGGAGACCGCTACTGCAATAAGGTAATCCTACCCCATGTGCGTCTGTTCCGAGGGGCCATTGGACCAGACTTCATATTTATGGATGACAATGCCCGTCCACACCGTACTGCTGATGTTCAAGAGCTACTGGAAAGTGAAGATATCACACGAATGGACTGGCCAGCTTACTCTCCAGATCTAAATCCCATAGAGCATGTGTGGGATGCATTAGGGAGACGTCTTGCGACACGACAGTATCCTCCTGGTAACACCCATCAGCTGAAAGAAGCATTAAAGGAGGAATGGAGACGTTTACCCCAAGAACTCCTGGATAATCTGGTGCTTAGCATGGAGAGACGATGCCAAGCAACAATTACAGTAAGGGGAGGGCATATCCCATACTAGGGAACATCTGCCAGTTGTACTTACGCTTCTTCAGGCAATCATGTGTAACGCCACTATATGTCAAATAAAGCCTTTTTTGTTCCATACCCTACTTTAAGCTTTATATTCATTTCTGCGCCATTATTCTTTTACCATCGTTTAAGTACAGAATAATGTACATCATATTCAAATTTCATATCAATCGGATGATTTCTTGTAGAGGTATGACAAAAAACGCACTTGTTGCTTAAGTTTTGCACACCAGTGTATGATGATGAAGCATAGAAAGAACACTGTCGCAACCTCTATAAGGCATAAATCCATGATGATTTGGATGAAAATATTTGGAAAGGGAAATATGATTTATTAGACGATTTAAAATCATGCGTTTCATGACCTTACATAGAACACTTGTAAGAGAAATTGGGCGATAAGAATTTACTGAAGTAGTATCTTTTCCAGGTTTTATTATAGGAATTATGATGAATTTTTTCCAAGACGGGGGAACAATACCGCTTAACCAAGAGGTATTTATGAGTGACAAAAGGGATCGTAAAGCTATGTTTGATAGACCCTTCAAAATTTTAGCTGATATTAAATCAGGACCAGCTGAAGTATTTTTGCATTTAGAAATCGCCATTTGGAGCTCAGAAAGGAGAATGCAGAGTTATATTCTAAATCAAAATTTGAACTTAAATCGAGAGGTAGTACTTCAGTTTCAGTTTGACGAGAATAAAATTTGGCAAATAAGTTAGCCTGAACAACAGGATCCGAAATAATTGAAGTTTCGCTAGAAATTAATAGATGATGAGTTGGTGAGTCAGTAGATCTATTTTTAAGTCTTTTGAGAATAGAATAAATGTCTTTAGATATACCAGCGTTTGTTATAGTTTTATCCCAGAAATTTCTGGAAAGGGTTAGAAGAAGCTGATGAAGTTTTGCAGAAATTCGTTTGTACTGTATCCACAGAGTCTGATTAAGAGAACTTTTCGCTTTCCTCCAAAGTTTTCTTTTTGACCCAAAAGATAACAACATTCCGATGTCCACCACGGAGGATATGATTTTGACGGAAAGATTTGCTTTTTCCTAAATTTATCAAGATAGTCTTTGCATAAAATTTGAAAATGATCTACAGAAACTAGTCCGTTATTAGCAATTTGGGTGTTCATTGAATTGAAGAAGCCAGTCCATAAAATTCTGTTGCGGGAAATACCTTTTGAATAATCGTTGTTGTAGATTTTGACACTTGTTTGAACAGGGACATGATCACTACCATAACTATCTGAACTGACTGAGAAAGTACAAAAAGGAAAAAATATCAGGAGATACAAAGTTATAATCAATAAGGGATGGTCTATGGTGGAGTCCGAAATGAGTAGGCTGAGAGGTATTTAAAAGACAAATGTTGCTATCCAGTATCCAATCGAGGAATTCTGAAGATTCGGGAGAGTTTGAATAACTGCCAAGCGCCGAACTTCGTATATTAAAGTCTCCAATTATTATGAAAGGAGGAGGAATATTTGATAAGATGCTATGGAACAAAGAACTTGAAAATTTACCGTGTGGGACATACACATTTATTAAAGTAAGAGATGATTTGGATATAGTAATTTTTATAGCTAATATTTCTGTATCGTTATCTTCTGAGCGGGATATATTTAAAACTTGCACTGGTAGAGATTTAGCAACAGCAAACAGAAGTCCTCCACCACGGCCATCTTGTCTATCTAATCTAATTATTGTTTTATTATAAATTTGAAATAAGTCGGAATTTTTAAGAAACGTTTCTTGAATTGCTAGGACATTGGAAGATTGAAAGTATGGAAGTTTTATATACGGACGCTTAGATAGAACACTTCTTGCATTCCAAGAAATTAAATTGAACATAAAATAAAACGAAAAACCTGAACAGTCACTAAAAATCAAACAAAAAGGTGCGCTCGTAGTAAAAGAATATTATTAAAAAAATTATGAATGTTTTTTACGCCTTCTTCCTGGCTCAATTCTTTCTTCAATGTTAGGTTCTGCGTATGTAATATTTGGTTGATTAGACTTCATAATAGCTCATTTGCTCGGGAGATATTATTTGCTGATTCACTGAATTTTTTGGACTTATCTTTCTAGACTGGATAGATCTTGCACGACTCTTTCTTGGAGGAGATCTAGAAACTGATCTAGCTGGATTCGAACATGTTCGCATACATTCTTTCATGAATGAGAACATTTGTTGGACCATTTGATCTTGTCTAGCCTGTATCGCAAGTAATTTTGTTTCAAAAATAGAAGCCATCTCTGTCACTGCTTTTTTAACAATATCAGTTATTTCATTTTGGTTTGGCACGAAAGGAAGATGACTTTTGGTTACACTGGAGTAACTGGTTTTTAAAGATTTATTATAACGTCTTCTCGCCTCAATAAATGGAAGGTGGTTCATGCTTTTAAAATGTAAGAATTTTTTTTCTTCAAGCCTCGTAGGGCAGGAAATGTCATTAGCTGCATGATTTCCTGACAGTTTATACATTTAGGTGTTTCATTGCCACAGGGAGAGTCTTTATGGAATGTTCCACAGTTTTTACATAGGAAGACTTCTTGTTTACATTTTTCGTAGGGTGAGTGTATTTATAGCATTTTCTGCATTGGCGAACGTTATCAATAAAAGGAGAAATTGGGATGATGGAATAGAATAAGTTAATAGTTTGAGGTAGATGATGACCAATGACGCTCACTAAAATATTTTCACCAGTTCTTCTGAATTCTTTTGTAAATCTTTGTAAACTTAATATCGTTAAGCCATTTTGCGCAATTTCTTCAGCAACAAGGTATAAAGGTAAATCTACATTTATTTCTTTTTATAAGAAATCTTGAAGAAATGTATTCAGGTTGAAAACTGGAGTTAACAGGTACACCAAGAATAATGTTTATCTTGCTTATTTCTACAGCAGTATCTGGGCAATTAGTTTCGAATAGAAGCTTACCTTGACGGGTGTGCTGAATTTGTATTATTTTCTTGTGATTCTTTACAAGTTGAATTATTTCTTGCTTTAAATTGTAAGGTTTCTTTGGAATAGATGCAGTACCATCAGTGGGAGACAGGAAAATGAAGAACTTAGTAATACCTTTTTCCGCAGCTAACTGGATTAGTTGTGGAATAGAATCTTCGAAAGTCAATAATCTTGACGTGTTTATTTTTGGAATGCGCAAATCGCAATCCGTGTAAATCATTTCAGTCTCTCCTTCAGTCATTTTAAATCCATAATAATAAGAAAGGAAGAAAAAAAAGAAAAAAAAAATTATTAATAAAATTTAAATAGTAAAAATTAAAGAACAAAAATACTCAATCTTAGTCAATCAAACACTAAGCCAAAGTCAGACGATAATTTCAACACGAAAAAGGAGAAAAAGTGTCAAAGAAAAACATTAAATAATGAATAAATAATCAGAGTTCAAAATTTACGTATTTCGCAATTTAGAACAATCCGCCATTTTTCCAATATGAGTTTCTTGACTCTTATTTTTCTTTAAAAGAAGAAAATAAAAGAAAGAAAACATTACTGCTTATATACTTACAAATATTTCTAAGGGAACATTTTCAAAGAAATATGACACTTAACAATTTACGAAGGAAAATAAATTTTTAAAAATTGTTCTTATTATAATATATTTCCCTTTGAAAGTATTCTATTGATATTCAAATTATTCTTATGATACATTCTCTATGTAAGAATTATGTTTAATTGTGTGATTTTGGGTAATCATATAACAGTATCAAATATTATATATAAACATTTATCCAATTTAAGATATTTTTTTTCAGCATCAGATTTACGTAATATGTCCTGGTTTTTAATTAAATATATCTTGTGTGAATATATTATAAATATATCTTGTATAATTAGTAGATCCTGAAATTTCTTGCATATTAGTAATAATTGATATGAGAATAAGATTCAGTATAATTTCATTTTTAAAATTATATTGTGTTTATATATACAAGGATATTTTGATTTAATTCTTATTTACTAAATTATAATGTTTCATTTATAGTATTTATCATTTTAATAGTGTCAAATGTAGAAAACAATTATAAACTTAGCATTGAATTTATAATATATATCTATAATTTAACTTCTCCTACCATGATTATCTGATTATCATAACTCAGTTACTGGTGAGAAAGTAATGTAAGTTCAACAGTTATTGTTATTTTCGCCACTAGATGGCTGCACATGTCAATAGCTTTCTCAAGCTGATTAAATGATGTCCGACAGGGTTATAAAAAAAACAAATTAATTCTTTTTCCTTAAGTAATAAATGTTAAGCTTATTTTATTCAAAACTAATTAATTACTGTTATTTTTTGTTATATTTGTAGTAATTTATATTTCAGTTTTATGTAATTTTAACTTTATATCTTTTAACGTTTTATCTCAACGTTAACTGGAAACCGAAATGTGCTTGAAAAACATGTTTCTGAGCACCATGAGTCTCTTCGCTGATACGATCTATGCTATACGCTGAATAAAATATCCATTAGAAGCTGAACCTGGTTAATAATAAATATAAAAAACAACTCACTGGCGTATTTTCATTTCTTTTATTCCGTGTTGATGTCACTCATAGTTTCAAATATTTTTCGTCATGAATTCTTCATTTTTCTTCATCCAAAACTAATCCTTACTTATAATTAACGTATTCCTATTTTTAATCGTAATTCACAAGCATACAAGTTTCGATATCGGAGAAGAAAAGAAAACAAGCATCAAAGGGTGATACATATCTCGCTTCTGAAATGTTAAAAGCCTAACGAGCATTCACTTAACTAATTTTTCATTAAGTTTACTTATGCATATAGCCATGTCAGGATGTCTAAAAGAAATTACTACACTTCAGTAACAAATAACAAGTTTATTGAACATAGCACTTCGTCATTCTCATACCACCTCTCACGATCGATGTACATTAACTGACTACATTTTGTTCACCCTCTAGTGGCAATTTTTCAGTTCTCACACACCCTTCAAATGCTCTTAACTATTTCTATATCAATAGCAAGCCGTGAACGTTTGTTCAGCAAATTAAAATTAATTCTGGCGTATTTACGATCAACTATGAGTCAAAACCGTCTAAAAGACTTAACATTTTTAAGCATTACAAAAGGAAATTTTGAAATGATCAACTTCGATGAAATAATTGATCAATTCACATCAGCAAAAGCAAGAAAAATGTATATAATGTAATAAATGTATTATATTATGATTGTAACTAATTACATCTACTTATATCTATAATATGTATTGAATTATATATATATATATATATTATGTTTAAAATTTTTTTGTTTTTTAAAATAATTAAATTTTAATGTATTAATATATTAGATAATATATCTTTCATTTAAAAATTCTAAATCATGTAAGCCCGATTACTCCTTTGACTTATTTACGAATCCAATATAAGTATTTTTTCTAGCTACAATTGATATTTGTTTCAAAATTAAAGCTCAGCCCTAGACTTTAATACCTTTCCAATTATTTTATAGAAGGTAAAGCATTCTCTTATTATTTGCATTGTATTCTTATTACAAGTATGCTCTATTTATTATAATGTGTTATATACAGTTATAGCTTTTATTATTTAATACAATTTTTTCCTATATTTATATTGTATTACTCTTTTCAATTTTGAGGGAGCACCAAAAAAGGTATACCCGGGTGCCAATTATGCTCATTTTTTATTAAATATTTGAATATTACGCCTCTGAATATCATGAGCGCCGGTGAAGTAGCTAGCAGACGATACCACGCCCACCCTGCTTTTCAAGAGAAACAGTTCTTTCTTATTGAGGACACAGTATAAACAAGTATTATACTCAATTAAATTGCACACAACGAAATAAAAGAATCTAAATTACTTACTATTTTTAAAAAAGTTATTTTTATTGATAGTTAAGTGCTTATTTTGTAAATTGATTAATTATTAATATTATATATTTCATTAAAGAAATTTTAGGCGTGTTATTCACCTTATTGACTTTGAAATAAATATTTGAATATTATGAATTAAATTAAATATAATATTATTATATTTATACTCATGAAAAAATATCGATTTTTATTTTCTTTATTGATATTCAGTGCGAAGTTTCCTATCCATGTTATTAACAGTTATTTCATCCATGCATGCATTCTGCTATTTGGTTATAATTTTACCCTTTATAAGTAAGAATTATGCTTCTGTATATAAATCTATTTATATCTATACAGTAAAAGTATTTTTTCTTTGGTGTATTTTAGTTCAATATTAGAAAAAAATGTTTTTATTATCAATAATTTGTAAATCAATTTTGTTAAATAAAGTAAAAAAAATTGTAATATAAAATCAACTGTAAGAAACCTAAAAAATATATATATATATATTATTTAAAATTGAATTTCAATAAATCTTGATTTATTATATTTAATAAGATTTATATAAGATAAAAATATCTTGTCAAGAGGATAATATTTTAATATTAATGTAATGTTAAAAACTCAGTACTTTTGTTTGCAAAATAATTAAATGTATTCCCAAACTTATAAAATTTATCTCCTTTAAATTAATTTTTTTACAGATGAAATTTTTCGTTTAGAATAATTATTCAATAAACATTCATTAAAGTTTAAATAAGTGTATTTTCTTTTAAATATTTCAATTCAACAAGAGGCTTAATAGTAAACAACAAGTTTTAGTATAATGCTTTGGAAGACAAAGGGGATATGGCACACACGTCAAGCAACCACCAATAGGGTGGCTCCACTAATGTTCTTTCCTCCATGGTAATCACAATTCCGTAGGTAGTAAATATTTACTTTACTTGTCTTACTTTTTTCAATGTTAATTTCAATATAATGGGATTTTCATCATATAACAAGGATTTATAATATTTCTAAAATTTTAAGTATTACTTAAAAGAATGACAAATTTGTCACTTGTGTTTATTTTTGAAAATGGAGTGGAAAATAATAATTTTCAAGCATGACAATTATTTTAATCTTGTAAGGTGTAACAATACAGGTTTAAATGAAAAAAATTCGTATTTTTGCAATAATTTAAAACAACTTCCTTCTAATTTAGTAATTGAAAATAAAATCTTTTATTATCAATGAGCTACATATAATGTAGGCAAAAGTATAAGCCAAGATAGGACCTATCTTGGCTTCTTAAGTTAGATCAATTTCGGTAGCCAAGCTTGGTATTTCCTTGGCTGCCTAAATTGGACCAATTTAGGCAGCCAAGCTTGATCCAATTTTGGTTACCAAGCTTGGGCCTATCTTGGCAACCCACTTTGGTCCTGTTTAACGAAATGTAGACCATTCAAGATTTGTTCAAAATAGACCACCAATACGGGTTTTAGACAAAGCCACGGTTAGCTAAATATAGGGCCAAGCTATTTTGCTACTTGGGAACTTTAGTAATTTTTACATTCAAAATAATTTTTAGTGTTGATAAATAGGGCTTACAAGTAACGAAATAGTTGTAAGGGTATGCTCTAAGACTCCGATTTAAAGTTTTATGGATAAAAAAGTTAATTCATAAGATTATTGATTGAGTGTCCAAATAATCAAAACTAACTTTCGTATCAAACTCCTGTAGTTCCAACTTATCATGATAAGCAAATTTCTAAAGATTATTTCAATCCATTTAATTATAATTGTATATTGACTATATCTTTTCTCTGAAGCCATAGATAATGTGTCAATTAAGAAAAATGCCGGAATATATCTGTAAAACCATTTTGTACTTATCACAGCAATATTCTTAATATTCTTAGGAAGCTACTAAAAGCATGATAATCATAAATTGTGTCACTTAAATGAAAAAGGGCAGTGCGAACGGGGTATAAGATGTATTATCAGTGTGTCAAATATTGAAAGAACTTAATCTAGATTTTCCGGTGTTTAAACATTTTCATTCCATTTCAATAAATATTGTCATTCCTATAATTTTATGCATTTTAAAATATAAAAATTACTCTAAAATCGCTATTCAAATGATTTAATAATTTCAAAAAAATTAAAACTGGATTTAATATATCAATTTGATATTTATAGTTCCTTAAAAGTCATACACGTACTGCTTAATGTTATATAATAATTAAATATGATGTAAAAATATATCTTTATATTTTATATTTATTACTGAATTTTGAGCAATTTATTTTATATATAATTTTGTTTCGCCGATTTTCGCTCTTTTTCAAAGTAAACTCTTCAGTAAGTTTGGAGAAGTGCTAAATGAATATTTTTTAATAACCAGTTACTTTTGTTCAATTTAAAGTCAATAACAGTTATAAATATCTGCTTTAAGTTAACGAGAGATACTGGTAGACACTGATTGGCCTATCGATCTCAGCTAGTGTTTAAAAATAACAGTTATGATTTCATTTTGTCCCAGCCTTTTTCATTAATTTAAAAGTAATTTTTTATTGGGTAATAACGAGCCATTATTGGTGGTATTTTAGCCAAAAAATATGATATAAGAGGGATATTTTATGAACTCTTATAAGTTGATAACTGTTATAGAATCGCAGTTACTTTAAATAACAACCAACTCTAATCTATTGAATACGGTTTCGGCGTCGTTCAAATGGTGGTTGTTTTGTTGTAAAGTGATTATGGAACATTGATTTATATTATGTTTTTCAACTGTGATTCGTAATTTACTTTAACTCAAGAAAAAGACTCCAAAACTGTTACCGCTTTGTAAATTGATTGGTTATTTTTCAGATGGATCTTAATGAAATTAGAGATAGACTTTTACGTAACATAAATGAATGCACAAAACTTATAGGTAATGCTATACCCAATGGATTGCTAGGAGATCATGATTCATATCTGCGATTTTTTTCTAATGTAAAGCTACTAATCTTAGCTGATAGTAAGAATATAAGTATCGAGAAGATAAATGAATTATTGAATGAAGGAGCTGAAATAAATGGTATTGATGATTCATGCAATTCAGTTCTTCATCATGTTGTAAAAAATCCTGATGCATCTTTAAAAATAGTTAAATTTTTATTGGAAGCTGGAGCTAATCCCGATGCTCGAAATGATAATAACGATCCACCAATAGTTTTTTGCCGTGATCGATCGATTTCTGAACTCTTAATTAAGTACACTGTTATGCACCAAATGCTTACTAACACTTCGGGAAAATATGGATTAAACGGATCATTAAGTGAAATAGAAAGTACTTCATCCTCCCACGAAGTAAGAGAAGAATCAAGTATGCCAATTTATGACGATGTCCGCGAACGTAATTATTTTGCTGCTTTTCGAGATTTTTGTATTGCTGAATTGAAAGTAATGATGAAAGATAAAATTGCACCGAATTTCACATTCTTTAACTTTATTACTCAGCATTGTTTAAAAAATTTAGAAGCTTCTCAATTATTCGAACATTTTGATGAGTCTTGCATGACAAAAGTTTTGTTACGGATGTGTAATAATAATTATCCATATTACCAGGATCTTATTTATACTGCCATGAGACATAGCAATTTTAAAGTGAGAGGAAGAATGTTTGATTTGCAAATTTATATGGTTGATCCAGTTGCTGATTTTTCGAAAAGAACTATTTTTTTAAATACTGAATGCATTAGTAAAATAGAGGACTACTTATCCAATGAAGATATTGTAAACTTAATTATAAGTTTTATGAGAATAGTAAGTTAAGAGAAATGTTAACTTTAAAAAGGCATATGAAAGAAGGTGAAGAAAATTTACAAAAGAAGTTGAAAAGTATTAAAAATTGAAATTGAATTGTTTGGAGGAGCAGATAATTGTTGAAATAAATTTATCAAGTCCTTATCAAAAAATAGTCAATATTAAATTTTATATATAAAGAATTACCTTGTTTGGAATAAATCTTGACTGCAAACAACACTTGTAAAATTCTACTTTAGTGGCAAAAAGCGAAATTCCTTGTAGGATTATAGAGGATTTTTACTTCATAACATGTTTGCGATTGTCTATCATAAATATGGTATTTACAGGCTTCTGAAACTGAAAAAATGCTTGTAATTTAAATATATAATACTAATTTCTCATAAATTTCGGTTAAGGGGTGATCCTGTAAATAAATGTAGTTTATTGATTTAGTTAGACTAAATGCTTAAAACCTGGTGCATTTAGGATGATTAATTAATATTAAAGTAAATTTTAATGACATACACACACTGGAATTTTCCTAATATTATTATTGGAAAATAATATGGAAGAGAGTATTTGTGAGTAAAATTAAAAATAGCTTTTTTAATTTTATAAAAGTTGTAACATTATTTAAAGGCAAATCCTATGAAATGAATTTTAGAGTTTTTCTGCTTTGGTGTTAGTTATTTGTACTGTTTATTTAATTTAATGAATCAATGTATGTAAGAACTATTGATAGTATTTTCTCTAAGAATGGAAAACTTGCTTTGCTTTTAATGAAAATTGCTTCAATTATTGATATATCAATATTAAAATTTAAATATTTGTGTGCTGTTATTAAATTTGTACTTGTTTTATGATACTATGTTTGATAAAAATTTTTGTATATATATGTTTCATTTTTCATTTATTTTACATTGACCCTTTAACGATTTTCAGTACAGTTCCGTTATTATTCACAATGGAGGAATTACATTTCTCAAAATGTATAAATAAATAAACATCACATTGACTGTGTAATGTTAAAGATTTTTAATCCAAAAATCTGTTTCATTGGAATAATATTGAATGTTCCTGTTCCTGAAATATTTGAGGTGTATAATGGTGTTATATTTATTATTTGTAAAATATAGCAATATATTATGCATTTAAATAATATGTATGTTAAAATGAATGCCAGCTGTGTACGATAAGTTCTCTGGCTTTTAGTTTATTAACTTATTGATTCAACTCTAGTATAAGGCAAGGCTATCTGTAAAAATTTCAAATCTTTTTTAATCTGTTTATCCTATATCATTTCTAAAAAAAGTTGCCACATAAGAAGAAAATCTAACTTAATGTTAGGAAAATTTTTGCAGTAATTTTAAAAATCGTTTCTCTTTTAAAATCTTTTAAATTTGCTTATCAAAAAGCTTTAATAATTAATAAACACTCTTAACATTTTGTATTTGACAGTTTTGATGGAACTTTATCACTTATCAGGGCAATAATTATGACATTCTACTTTAATTATAAGACAAAGGAAAATTAAATTGAAAATTGGCTTTATTATTCTATTGTTGAGTTCTTAAAAATTTTTTCTTTTTTTATTAGGAAATAATTAATATCTTAATGAGGATTAATTATATGGAAGATAGAATTTTTAGGATGTTGGAACAGGGTTCAAAATTATGAATGATTATATTATATGTAATGAAAATTTATATAAAATATTTTTGGTAAATGAGGAAATAATAACTATGTAAATTCTTTTGAGATAAATGGTACTGTTCTCCAGCTTGTTTCCTTTCACCTAGCCCTGAGTTGGGTTCTACCAGTTAGATAGAAACAGCCAGGTGTAGTGTTTGTTATTTTGAAACAGTGTCCAAGCAGAAGACCCCCAATGCTGGGCCTGTCATCCCTAAAGCTATTATTTCTCTTGGAGGACATTGTGACTACACACAATTTTAACATACCCAAACCACCTTTAGCGAACAGGACACATTTTTGATGAATCAGGAATTCAAACTCACTACCTTTTAATTATGACAACAACTAACCAAGCAAGCCACTGTGTTTAAACTGTTGTCTTATAAAAAGGGATTAAACACTATTTAATAAATAAAAGGTAATAATTATAGTTACTTAAGTCATAAATAATTTTTCATTAAAAATTATATTTATATTATTAAACAAATATCGCAAAATATATTTCAAATTATTCAAGAAATATAATAATCATTCGTTTCTTTTTCTCCAACTGTGAGGGAAAACAGGATAATTTTTTAAATATTTATATTGCAAATTAAATTACTTAAAAAGAATAAGTATTTTGTCTTTATTATTTATAAATGTGTGAAATTGTTATGTTATAAATGTTTAAATTTTATGCTACTAGTTGATTTCAACCTGTGAGAATGATAATTGTTTATGTAATTGATAAACTACTCTATTACCAATAGCAGTAATCATGATTTTGAATGATTTTTACGTAAAAAATTCTCAATAAAATTTTGTTAGCAATTTAATTTAGCTGACAAATCCGTCTCATATTAATTGCAAATTATAAATAAGCAATATTTTATTTTTGCCATAGCGTGGAAAGAGAGAGTACTGATATTAAAAAAATGGTATGGCCTGATCAATGGCAAATTTTATGATTTCCTGCAGTAATATCTGTTGAAAAGATAAAAAGGGAAGTCAAATTTATATTTTGCTGAACCTATCAGACTAATAAATTACTATTTGATGGATTTTATCATTTGAAAATTTATTATTGATAAAATTTATCAACTACAATAATTGGTTCTTATAATTAAATGATAAAAAAAAATGTTTAGTTCCAGTGAAGGACACAAAAGAACATTAATTCAGCTAAAAGTCACTTCATTGTATATGACACTTTAGGATGTACTTTTTTTATAGTTATGCTGTTGTTGGGCTTTTATGAAGTGTTTTTTTTTTATAGTTGTAATTTATGTAAGTAAGTATACTCACCATGGAAAGTACATTTTCATTCTGAATGCATAAGCAGTCCTAATGACAAGTATTATAATTTGTAATTAAAGTCACATGCTTCATAGAAATTCAAATATAAAATTTCATCCTTTAAGTGAAGCTGTAGTCAACACACTTGGAAAAATGTCATAATCATAATGTGATTACAATTGCATAATTTTTTCTATCAATCCAGTTGTAATTAAAAAAAAATTACAAAATGTTTCTGTAATCCATATTGTGGTGAGTCTGCTATTAGCTTCCTTGTGTGTACGTAACTAAAATAATTTTCAAGACTTTGATTTTTAATCATTTTTGCCTGTATTGTTAGTTATAGTTTCTAGAAATATTGTATTCTAAAATTATAATTTTTCATTCTAACTGTAAAAATGTTTCAAATAAGGAACAAAGGATTGTTTCTAAATATATAACTGTATAAATAAAACTTGACGACAAGTGATTTAAATCTTGTGATTAAGTTATTAAATTTAACTCACATGAAGTATAATAAAATAAAAAAGTAGACATCTGTAAATTCAAACCAGTTTCTTTCTAAAATGAATGTTTAAATAATTATTTTAATATAAATGTATAAATTCCATTTCAGATTTTGATGGTTAAATTTCAGCTTTTATTTTTTATATAATTGCATGCTAAGGAATTTATTAACATTTATGGCAAGCTTTATGTGGCTTCAACCTCATTTGAGCATTACAATTTCAAATTTATTTTGATAATTTAAATGCTCCAATTATTATTTTATACTTAATTTTCATAAAATTAAATATCTAAAAATAAAATTTCATTTGAATGTAATGTATTGATGTAAATTATTTTTTGCACATAAAACTACTTATTTTTCTTAATTTTTTCCTGTTTAATGATCTATTTTTTGTGTTCTCAAATCCTAATAGTAATATATATAATATAAGCTTTGCACAATACTTTATTATGCCTAAAATTTTTTTTGTTCAACTAAGCATTTAAAGATTTTTAATTGAGCAAGCTAGCCATCCATTTATGACCTGATATTTTACATTTACTTTAGATATTCTTATATTCTGTGTTACCAAAAAATTTATAATTTTTAATTTAATTCATTTTAAATTGAGTATTAATTAGAATAAAATACCTTCCTCAGTCATAATTCAGTTTTTCTATTCAAGTTAAATTATTAATTTTTTTTAATGCAATCAATGAAATCCAGTTTCTTAGCACTTATTAAATTCCACATTGGTAGACCACCAAAAGAAACCATGTTTTTAGCAATTTATTTAATAATGCTATCTATGACAAAGAGATCATTTATTCATTTAGAGGCATGTAGTGAATCCTTTATCAGTATTGAAAGTCTGCTATAAGTCCTGATCTAACGAACCATCATGTGCAAAAAATGACTGTTGAGCTAAAAAAAACCTGACCCAAAGACTACAATTACAAGAAAAAACGTCATTTAAATATTTCTTTAAAAGTTCAAATAATTTGCACTTACAATGTGATTAGAAATAAACATAATTTCTACAAATATCAGGATATAAGAATGTTAAGAAATTACAAAAATTATGTTATTGCAATTATTTATCAAAAATTAAGGTTTAGCTAGCTATTCCAATGATGGGTAATATGATTTAGGGATAAGCAACAACATGCTGTTCTGATATCCTGCATTGATTTAAACCATCCTGGTAATTTAAGTACTGATATCAACAGAAGTTTAATCTCAGGATTTTTTAGTATTTAAAATTAATTATAAAAAGCAATTGACTCTAAAAAATTAATATTTGATATAATATTTTGTGAGTGCTGGTGATTTGAGATAGATGCTAGTCTGTGGTGCCCTCAATTATCAGTAAATTTGACATTGGACCAACAAATATTTCAGTTTCTTGTGCTCTGATAACTTCATAAAATTTGCTTTTTCAGACCCAAATTGTTCCGGAATTGATTTTTATGAGCATAATGCTTTCCTGTATTGGATTTGTGTTATTGGTGAGTTATGTGTTATTATAATGAAGTGATTAAAATTTTTAGTTTTAATTCATAATATTGGATGATTAAAAAGAAAACCTTTTGGCCTGATTATATCTACTAAAATATGCTCAACAATTGGAGCAAGCAACAAAAAATTATCTTTATAAATTTTTGATGATCCAGAGATAGCTGGAATTATTGTATCTGCAAAAGGTAATATTATTGAATTAAATATTTTTGTGTGTCGAGAAGCATTTGTGCAGTTTTAAATATTTTGCTAAATTCTTTTATTTCTTTAGGTTCTATTTAATTTGTATTCCATTTATTTTTATTCTATTGTGTTTTTTTTTTTAGTTATTTCAGTAAAAATATTTCTTAGTTATGTATACGAAGTGTATTTAGATACCCTGAAGAATTTTTATTAAAAATATATCTTATTAAAAATTAATTTTACATTTATTTATTCACTTTTAAACTTTACTATATTGCATTAAATTAAGAGTGTTGCCAAAAATTTATTAGAATATCATCTAATTTAAATTAGGTAAGTGTTCTTTGTAGAAATAATTTTTATGTGAACAAAATGAATAAATTAGGGACAAAAATTTATAAATAAATAGCAATCCCAAGTTGTGCTTTTTACTCATAAAACGTGCAAATGATAACAAATACAGATTTGCAAATAACTAATTACTTTTACCTCCCTCTTGTGAGTTATACTAATTCTGTATTGCTCATGAAAAATGCTGCTTGACGAGATAAATTATTTCATAAATTTGCTTAAAGAATAAAATAATATAATTTTCCAAAATTTTGTTTTTATGTATTTCTTAAAATGAGAAACACTGATTTAAATTTCTGTTTTATGATCTCCAGATTTGTATACCAAATCTTCATGTTATCTCATTACTACTTGTGTCTTATAAATAATAAAACCAATGGATTTTATTTCGCATGGATCATTCCTTGAGCATTTCAGAATTTTTCAATAAAAAACATTGGATTAGTTTTAAATGAAATGCTTTTATCTTCCATAATATTTAAAGTTAATTTGTTATTTATGAATTCAATGATTCAAAAATATGCATAGCTTTTTGGTTTAGTTGGAAAATGAAAATTTTTTGCATTAATATATGAATATATATATATTATCTTTTTAAAATTATATAACTAATCTTTTATTAAAAATCTTATTAAAACTTTTATATATAGTAAAATATTCTTATTTAAATTCAAAGTTTATCAGTTTATCTTAAGAAAAAAAGAAGTTGTAGAAAATAATAGTACAAAAAACTTTATACATTTATAAATTCTGTGTGAATTCAATATTTTATTATTAGAACAAATTAAATAAGATTGTAATTTGTTCAGAATGTTGGAATTGTTATATTTTGTTTTTGAAAAAAAAATTTATAACAAATCTAATCCTTTATTAAAAAATAAAATCTCTTTTACTCAGAAGTTGTTTATTAAGCAAAAAATTATTTAAAAAATGTAGTTAATTAAACGGTCTCATTTGAATCTAAAATACTTTCTAAATGCAAGGGTAAATACCTTGTGTCTTGTTTCTGTAGTGTCACCAGACATTGACACAATGAAATGTAAAAAAAATTATTACAAGGTAAATAAAATTTATTGTTTAAATAAGTTTCTAAAAATTAAACCCTTTCACCTGTTGCTTCACAGTGGTGAAGGGGTGTTCCTGGGTGGAGTACATCAGGCGTTTACTTCTGGTAGGACCACCCTATATATAAAGGCCATTCCAGTATGTCCATCTAAATCTGACGGTACCATGTCAGACTTCTCCCTTTGGTGCTCTAACATTCAGGTCAACTGAAGCTGCCCATTTCTCTAAATATTTCGGATATTTTTTGATTCATGGCCATTATCTAGTTCTGCTAGATCAGGGATGGGTAAAGTACGGCCCGCCGGAAGATTTTAAGCGGCCCGCCGATAAAATTTTAATTTGTCGACCAGACTGTAATTTAAAAATATGCTCTATATATTTTAGATTCTTTTCCCTTTTTCTACTTTATTTAAATATTTTTTCTTTCTTTTTTGCAAAGGAATGATGAACTTATTGCTTTCTCTGTTTTAGTTCTACGAAGCATAATTTGACGGAAATAGCAAGCCCAGACAACTGTAATCGTTAAAAGCGGAAGTTCTTTGCTATATAGTTATAGCTATATATTGATGGTAACAAGCATTATCTCTTTCTCGAGGAGCAAACATATGGAATCCAATATAAGTTAATTAGTCCTCACATGTAGCAGACAGCGCATTTTAAGCTCCAGCCAACCCAGAAAATCAGTTCTATGTTTGCTTCATCTTATAAACGTGAACAAGTGTTTTCAACCGTGAACCTTAGAAAGAATCATTTCAGAAATAGACTGACAGATAAGCATTTAGCTTTGTTCCTTAGAATCAATACATCTCACTTCGAGCCTTAATATAAGGAACTTTTTCAAGAGAAATCGAAATTTCACTCATCTCATTAACATATTTAAATTATAAAACTTGTATTTTGTTTTTAAAATTTTAGAAAATTATCTTCGCATCTAAAATTTTTTATTTTTGGCCCGCGACCGTTTGCCCACCCCTGTGATAGTCCAGACAGACATAAGCAACAAAAATAAAATATTACATGATTTCTGTAACTTAGTAGAAAATTAATGTAATATATTAGTACTTATCTACTCGTGATCTTACCTTGAATACCTTAGTTTATTTTGCAATACACTTTATAATAATTTTTATAGGATGTCTAATAACTTTTGTCCATGGATTAAGTTACAAGATAAGTTATGTAAATAAATTTTTTGGCGTTGCTTCAATTTCATGTTTTCAGTTATTATGCAAAAGGACTTAATTCAAATTATCTGAGCACTTGCATTGGAAATAATTGTTATATGAGTTCAGTAATAAGTAATTATACAGTTGACTTTTCATGTATGTTAATAGTACACTATACTTAAAAAAAGCCCTTGAAAATTATATATTTTCATTAAAAATGAATATAATTTTATAATGGATTGTTTTAGAAACATGTATTTTTCAGTGTATTTTCTCTTTGCGTGCCGAAAAGACAAGCAAAATTTTAAAATAGATTAGAGAAAATAATTTATTTTTATAAAAGTTCGTTTAACATCTTTGTGATGTTCACAATGTTTTGTTTTTGGGGTTTTTTAAACCCTATATATTTATTATACGTTAATTAAGCCTTCTATTACATACCTTAGTTACACATTTAGTTTCAAATTAAAAGACCATAAAACTTCGTACAAAACATTTACTCTAAAAAAAAATAGGATGGGTGACTAGTAATCTTTGAAGTCAAAGATCTCAGAGCTTTGATTGGGATATATGTTGAACAAAGGAAGATAGGTATTGCATCACACTAATGCAATTGTCACACTTGTATGAATAGATACTGATGACCTTCCTCCGTTACATCATCCAATCACATCTATTTTTAAAAGTAATAAATCATAACATATTGTCTTCGTGAAGGTAATATAAATGGGATGTTTATAAAATAGTATTACTGTGGTTAAGCTATTACTAGCATAATTAGATAGTTGAAGAATGATTACAATATACATGAGTATCTATTTTATCAGTGTGGTACTAACGACATCAAAGTAGCTATAAAATTTGAATGTACCATTCAGTGGTAACTTTTTATTAGACAAAATTAGAAAAACAATTTAAAATTTTTATTTAGTTACTCTAGAGAATTTCAATTCAATTCTTAAATCTTTTTATTTAAATGCATATACATTTGATTTAGTTTAATGTATATAAGTAAAGGGATATGGCCCAATCTATATACCCTGGTATTCAGGTTTACAAATAAACATGAAAAAGGACATTATGACAAAAAAAATAGGGTTTAAAGCATAAAAGTTCAATATACTAACATCTAATGCTGTAGACAGGAAAAAGTAAAAAACTGCTATCGAATGTATGCTCCGAAGCATTAGTGATTCCATATCGAAAATCTTCACTTATTTAACAACTGGAGCACTTCACATTTCAAAAATGGCAGTCTCTGAGGGACAATGCAACAACAAGCCGAATGACCAAACATCTACTCTCAGAAATCTCCAGCAAGTTGACGTATTATAATTCATTCCTCAACCAGCTGCTAACATTTTCACGGCCCATTTCCACAGTACTTCCAAAGATTCGGAAAGACAGTTTCATCCACCTGTATCTGTGTAGCCCAAGGGAATCCTTTCCACTATATCCTATAATGACCAGAGACTGAGAAATACCACCTGAAAAAGAACTTCCAACAGACCAACATGGAGTTCCTGAGATTTTGCTTGAAAGATCGTCATCACAGTTTACTCCTCACAAACCTGATGGTTCATCTCAACAAACGAAGATTGGAACTTTTTCAGGATTCAGGCGACGCTCCCACAGACGAGTCAGAAAACTATTCTTAAAGTTAACTCTTTTCCACAATTAGTATTGGTGTATAAATGTTTTTTTAAGAACTATAAGTTACGAATTGTTTGAGCTTCTCGAACATTATGAGCCCTCTTTAGAACTTTAAAATCTTTTTGAATTCTATTCACTTTTAATATTTAAGAAACCTTTTAAATATTTTTTTTGAACCTAAAATGCTTTTAAAAGCTAAGGTGCTTATTAAACTTATATAAACTTCTTTTGATTGTATATGGTTATCAAATTTCGTATCTTGCCATTTTTTTTCCTTTTCATAATTAAGTGTTCATGCTATTTATAATATTGCTTTTAATGTATGTAATGTTTTTAATACCATAATTACCCTAGAAATTGTCAACTGTTTTTTCATTGATTGTTGTATGTGTCATTATGTTAAATTTTATTTTTTATTCAGAGAAAATATTTAATACTATTGCCTGATGTTCAACAGGGTTTGAAGCCCCTTAAAATACTTCTTAACTTCTTGCTACCAATTTGTAAGCACAATTTGTTTGCCTTGTTAAATGCCACGATGGTGGCGCCCTCAGGGACCTCGTAGAGGTGTGGAGCACACTAGGTGTTGGTGAGACGTTTAACCATTACGTTAACCGGTACAATCTGGGGTCTCCCCACACAGTTATGTATGTATCAAATGAATGCAATATTTGATAAAATAAAACGCGTTGTATGGCGCCTTTTCTTATTACTTCGATTAATGAGATGTATGGCCAACTTGTGCAAGTGTGACAAGTAGTTATGCTGATAATAAGGCTATTGATTAACGATTGCGGTAGGAATTCCTAGCCTTCCAAAAGCATCGATTTTAATATCTTGAGAGAGAATTATTGCCATGCATTTAGAAATATAAAATTCCCAGGAATTTTGAACGACGGGAATTTATTTGGGAATTGTGGGAATAAACAGGGAATTTTGGAAAATTTGTAAGAATAAACTCAACCAATCATCTTTCATTTAATGGAATGTTTTGTCTGATATAAATGAAAGAGAAGTAAAATAAACTACGAAAGTATACAGAAAAATGTCTGTTCTGTCTCCTAGTAAAGAAGTTAATTAGTTTCATACCGAGAAAAACAAAACCACTTGTTAAAATAATGAAAAGAATAAATTAATGCAAAAATATCACGATTTATTTTTCACAACTCTCCGAATAAATTTTGACATTTCCATATTTCTGTCGTTATAAATTCCTCAATTCATACAGAGGAAGAAAGAAAAAAATATTTTCTCAACGTTAATTTTTAAAGTTCTTCTAAATTGGTTATTAACGCAAAGTTATTTTCCTCTCCTGGAAAACTTTCTACTATCGTTATTAGTAGTTCAAATAATGAAATGAATGAACTTTTATATTTATTTTAAGAAATATCTGATAAAAAAAATTCATAAATTTCTGAATCAGCTGAAAAATTTCAAAACTCTCGAGTTCTTTCAAAATTCTTAAGATAATAAACCTGGTTTATTCCCAGAAAATAGCCCGTTTTTTCCCTCAAACACTACATGCAATGGCTCTTCCTGGAGTATCCCATAAGCGCTTTATGGGATTGTATTGTGAATGCTTCATTGACCACACATATGGTGAATACCCTCTCCTTGAAAACCATTATCGATAAGTGCGGTACTGCATAGTTAATGAGTGTCATCTGATGTTGTTGTTTGGACAAGCCAACCTCGATATGCCTTGGCTATGCGAATTTAATTCAATAGGGAGCTTTTCGTTTTAATCAGAGCAACACAAAGGTGAAAGTATGTCTTTTTTAAATTCTCCGATAGATGGCATCACCAGAGGATCCATTCCCTCAGTTTTGACATTGATTTCAAGGGTGAGGAAATTTTCTCCAGACCATTGTACCCATGGAAAATGCTCAATGACCGACCACAGGACTTTCGATTCCACGGATTTAACGAGCACGTATATCGCATGTACTAGATGGGTCTTAGGCAGTATTAAGAATCGAACCCCGCCCTACTGGATGGAAGGCAGATGCCATAACCACTAGGCTATCACGGCCCTGAGTGTCATCTATAAAAACCAATTGATTTCCCACGATTCTTTGTAAAAAGTACATGTATGTTTCGAGAATTTCATTCTTATGGGTTTCTGTTTTCAGTATATCAGCACAGATGATACAGGGTTGTGGACGCTCGTTCAGCATGATCGAACCCCAGGTAAGGATACCAGTTTACCAAATGATTAATTTCTCTAATGTTGGCAAGGATGAAAACTAGCCAAGGATCATTTCGTATGCTGAATCTCAACTCAACAGGATATATGACCAGTCTTAATTTAATCAAAAGTTGTATTCATGTTTCCAAGATAAACGGACTGTCTTGTGACACTCTGTGATAGGGAACACCACCTGTCTCTTCAAATGTAAAGATCTTTTCTAATTAGTTCTTTTCTAATTAGATCTTTTCTAATTAGTACATAGTTTATCTCGATACCCTTATTCCAGAGTCAGCAATGAAAACTTGAGATAACTGACCAACAATCGTATTTCTATGGAGGCATAGTTAAAATATATAGCGATTTTTAAAAAGTACTGGGATTATTGCGTAACCTTAACTGGTCTTTCTAATTATTGAATCCGATGACTGAGTGGTTAGCGCTCTTGACTCCTGAGCTGTGTGTCCTGGGTTTGAATCCCGGTTCGGGCATGGATGTTACCTTCTTTCTCTGTTCTCTCTGTGTTTCTCTTTCATTTTCTCTGTGATGATGGATGTATGAATGTGGCCTACCCTATGAACGTGTTTGTGGTGATATGGCGCGGGCAACGAACGCTATTCGCCTCCGTGACTTGGTTCACAGGTGCCCGCTGGGTAACGAAAAATGAGTAGCAGTTTCTGGCCTTGTTGTGGCATAAGGATCGTCACCCAAGTTCCCACCGATGGAAAAAAAATATAAGCGATATTTTCAGCAAACAAATGATTTATATCTGTATTGACTGCTTTACATCGAAATTCACCGATTTTACGATTTGTTTATTTTTACTGTAATCAGAGCGACTGCAATTGTTTTCCAAAAAAAAAAAAAAAATCGAATTTTATACATAAATTTGGAAGTTTTAGAATTAACGCATAATTTATAATCGTTTCCTAAACTGCGTTTTAAAATAATTGTGATAAAAGTTTGCCTAAATTAAAAGAGGCCACTTCCGAACACAGATTGTAAATACAAAAATAATTCGATATTTTATCAATTCTCTAAATTGCCGCCTATTTTTTTATTCAGTAAAATAATATTTATATTCAATTTCTGGAAATTCCTGACTTCTGAGCTGTGGGTCATGGGTTCGAATCCCAGTTTCGACATGGATGTTATTTTCTCTTTATGTTTCTTTGTCTTTTCTTCTGTGAGGATGTATAAATGTGTCCCACTCTATAAACGGGTGTGTTGTGGTATGGCGCGGGTAATGCTACTCGGCTCCGTGACTTTGTTCGCAGGTGCCTGCTGGATAACGACAAATGAGTATCAGTTTCCGGTTTTGTTGTGGTGAAGAATTAGTCACCCAATGCTGGCCATTATTATTATTATTTTAAAGTTAATCGAATTAATTATGTTATATTCTCAAATAATTATTTATAAATATTTAATGTTAATCTCAGAATTTTTGTGCAAACTAATGTAGTTCATTACTTAACTTTTGGCATATTCATTTAATATTGTAAAATCTAAGAAATCTGACAGAAATTTTCTCTGGTTTAACTTCATTCTTCCTAAATTTTTGAAATCCAGATGACTTTTTTCTATTATTTGTCCTCCAAAATATTAAACAATATTCAAAGATAATAAAACTTACGAATGAGATTGAATACAAATGTCATGTCGCTATTATTTACCATTTAAGAAAAATTTTAGAAAACCTTTGTTCTGTCACAAAGAAAGTTTTAAGAAATCTTAAGTAATTTTTGTCTTTTGCAATATCTGAGACAGAGAATATTTTTCTATTCTCAAATTTTTCTTTTATTTATTATTTTTTTTATTGTTGTACTTATTGTTTCTAATCGAAAATTTTTGAAATATAATTATATTTTTCAAATAAATAATATTCATGTGCTTTCAAGTGGAAATTTCTAAAAATCTAAAAAATATATATATAGATAAAATAAAGATATTTCAATCAAATTTGTGATTTTTGAAATTGTTCACTCAATTAATAGTAATGAAAATAGTCTTTTCCTAACTATTTTAGTATAATTGTTTCTTAACTTTTCAAAGAATATTAGGCAAAAATTTATTAAGTTTCATTTAATTATAAGATTAGAATATCGAGGCTTTTAGTGGCAAACGTATATTTAACCAATTTGGAAAGTATTCCGATTTGAAAAAATAATATATATATATCATTTTTTTATATTTATGAATTTTTATATTTTTTTTTATTTGGGAAAACAAAAATAATTTCCTGTGCACCAAGGAATACTACACAGGGCCCGAAGGTACAACAAATGTACTACATAATAATTCCAAATAAATCATGTGATGAAAATAATAATAATATAAAAAAGGCAGAGAGAAAAAAAAAGAGATAAAAATAAAAAGGAGTTAGATAACAGCGTGGATAAATAAATATTTTATATTATTATTATATTATAATTTTATATTATTACTGGATAAATAAATTTTATATTATTATAAATTTTATATTATTAAATTTTATATTTATGAATTGCATCCTATTCTATCTGCCTCCACCTTGAAGCCTTCTAAAGTTTCGAAATTGTGTTATACGTAAAACTCGTTTATTAAAAAAAACTCATTTGTAACATAAAATCATATTTTGCATATAGTTCAGCAAAAACATATCTAATGAAGCATAGAAAACTTGAAAATCTTCTTTATTTTATGATTATTAAATATTGGAAGTCAGGATTCCTTTCATTTCTAACTCAATGCATTTCGAATCGCCAGCATATTGCGAAAACCAAAAACATGTTAGCTGAAGTTGGCAGCATAATTTTCTAGAATATCGAAAACAATATAGTTAATTCTGTTATTTTTCTTTTAAATCACCTTGAAAATTTAGAAAAATGGGGAACTGCAATGCGTACATATTTTTCTCTACTCTTTAGTTACGTATATAAAACAATTTGAAAATGTAGTTTATATATATATATAAATATATATATATATATATATATATATATATATATATATATATATATATATATATATATATATATATATATATAAATATATATAAAACTACACGTTTTTGTTTTTGAAGCGAGTAGAATTCCGTAAAATTATGTACCTCGGCATAAGCAGTTTTGCTAATAATTCAAATCAGCTTTGCTTTCCAGTGAAGAACACGTAACTAGATTTAGGGAAAAACTTGAGATATGAAAAAAAATAACTGTATTTGTTATTTTTCTAAACGATATTTGTTCTAGTAAAGAAATATTATTGTATCTGTGATTTCTAATATGCAATAATAGAAAAACAGTGAAATTCTCTTTTTCAATCGATTTTTTTTTTAAAGTTTTTCATTGGGGTAGTTTGCTTTCGCTTTATATTTTTATCTATACGTGTGATTGGCTATTAGCAGACGATTTTAATATTCCATCATTTCATCCCTTACACTAATTCAGAATTCACAGTATTAACCGAATATTCCAACAGTGATGATAAATGCTCTTTTATCTTATTTTTGAGATACAACTAGGTTTTAAAGTTATACTTAAAAAATTTTAGGTGTGTTCAAAGTAGTCTCCTCCAGCATCACTGCACTTTTTCATTCTTCCTTCTGAGGAAAATCGAGACCTCTTCTAAATTCTTTAAACCATCTGAATACAGTAGCGCGAGCTGGAGATTCATCACCAAACGCTAATTGCAACCGTTGAACGCATTTTTCTTGATTTAATCCTGCTTTAAAATCGTAGAAAATCATAGCTCGAAAATGTTATCGCTTCAACTCCATTTTCTCTTCTGTTTAAAATTTATTCTTGGCTAAGCAAGTTGAAGTTGGTCAGTAAAAATCGTCTTCTGTGTTAAAATACTTTGTATTTTAAAATTAAACCGTTATTTTTATTTTGCAAATTCTCGTCTGCGCGTATCTTAAAAATTTCAGAGTAACCCTCGTAATTCAATTTATTGAGGCGAATAGTTTTTTAATGTATACATTGTTTACAAATTTCAAATCATCAAACATGACAAACATCTGCGAACACCACTGCAGTCACATTCAGCGTGCTAACTCTCTATCATATCAAATAACTCATCAATTGCAGGTAAAATTTAAATTATCCTGGAATACCAGTTTTTTCTCCATCAATCAATTATGGTAAGATTAAAAAAATGTATAAGTTCTTACAAATATCTCTCGGTATCACTTTTATGTTAATTTAGATATTGAAGCAATGAGAATTTTTTAACTGGATATACCATGAAATTAAGTATACGATTTTTCATTTCTTCACAGTTATTTGATGAATATTCTTCTGATTTGAATTAATGTCCGGATATTTTTTGCCAGAGTTGTACTAATTTAAAAACGACCTCTACACACTGTCAAAAAGTAAAAAATTTAAAAAAAAAGAAACGATTTAAGAAAATTTAATTAATTAATTATTCTAAAGAAATTTAAATTTATAAAATTGTTTGAACTTATAAAATTGTTACTCAAAAGAAAACAGAGAGATATGAGTTTCTTGACTGTTATTTTTCTTCAAAAGAAGAAAAAAAAAAAAACATTACTGCTTACACTTACAAATATTTCTAAGGGAACATTTTCAAAGATTAATGACACTTAACAATTTACGAAGGAAAATAAATTTTTAAAAATTGTTCTTATTATAATATATTTCCCCTTTGAAAGTATATATTCTATTGATATTCAAATTATTCTTATGATACATTCTCTATGTAAGAATTATGTTTAATTGTGTGATTTTGGGTAATCTTATAACAGTATCAAATATTTTATATAAACATTTATCCAATTTTATTACCTAATGCATTATAGATGTCATAACATTGTTTTTAAAATCATTTGTGTTCTTTATTTCATATCATTGAAATCATAACACATAACTATGTAAATATAAACTAGAAGATATAGTATGTATGGAATTATGGCATATTTTGTGTTGAATAGTATTTCAATTGTATATAGATATTTTTTTTCAGCATTAAATTTAAGTAATATGTTTTGGTTTTTAATTAAATATATCTTGTGTAAATATATTATAAATATATCTTGTTTAATTATATATATATATATATATAGTAGATCCTGAAATTTTTTTCTTGCAGATTAGTAATAATTGATATGAGAATAAGATTCAGTATAATTTCATTTTTAAAATTTTATTTTGTTTATATATACAAGGATATTTTGATTTAATTCTTATTTACTAAATTATAATGGTTCATTTATAGTATTTATCATTTTAATAGTGTCAATAGTAGAATACAATAATAAACTTAACATTGTATTTATAATATATATCTATAATTTAACTTCTCCTACCATGATTATCTGATTATCGTAACTCAGTTACTGGTGAGGGAGTAATGTAAGGACAGCAGTTATTGTTATTTTTGCCACTAGATGGCTGCACCTGTCAACAGCTTTCTCAAACTAATTAAATGATGTCTGACAGGGTTATAAAGAAAACAAATTAATTCTTTTTCCTTAAGTAAAATAAATGTTAAGCTTATTTTATTCAAAACTAATTAATTACTGTTATTTTTTGTTATAATTGTAGTAATTTATATTTCAGTTTTATGTAATTTTAACTTTATATCTTTTAACGGTTTATCTCAATGTTAAATGGAAACCGAAATGTACTTGGAAAACATGTTTCTGAGCACCATGTTTGAGTCTCTTCGCTGATACGATCTGTGCTGTACGCTGAATAAAATATCCATTAGATGCTGAACCTGGTTAAGTTATTTTCAACATAACGCAACATTAAATTTAATATGAATGAATAATACCACTAATAAGGTAAACACGGGTGTCACAATCCCGAGGTACCCTAGTGATCTGTCCTCTTCTTTCTTTTTCTCTCTCCTCTACACTTCTGCTTTTTCTTCCTCTTCTCCCTCAGTGTGATTACCTCAAAAGAGGTTTAGTCTCCAGGAGTTCTGAGCTACTTCTGGAGACTAAATCCCCCACGTGTTTGCCGTGCGTGGAGACCCGTGTCCTTGGAAAGGAGGATCCTGGTAATTGAGGTCTCCTGAGACCAACGCATTGCTTTGGCCTTTGCTTCAGAAAAACGGGAGGTGTGTTGTGGTCCTCAGCACATCAATCGGCTTTATGGATCAAGCGATCGGTACATCTGCTAGATGACTCGTTAAGGGTGGAGGCCATCTCAGGGATGTACTGTGAGCGTATAGGACCTGGCTAGCACTGGTGCAGCTGGTCTGCATCCCCTTGTTGGACTCAGTAGGGAGTGGTGCGGTCAGGTCCCGAAATTTTAAATTCATTAATGAAAAATCAATCAAAATCTTTTCTCCCACGGGAGCAACAGTTGTTACTATCATATCCAAAATTTCACATAATGCATAAGAAGGTAGGCACTTTTGAAGCTGTATCTCCCTTCCTAATTCAGAAAAGTATCACAGGAATTCTTGGGGAAGTGAGATCTATTCGAAAGTTGCGCTCTGGAGATATACTTGTTGAAGTTGCTTCAGACAACCAATTAGTGACCTTGAGCAAAATGCGTACACTGGGTAGTATGTAAGTTGAAATTTCGCCTCATGGATCATTGAATTTTTCACGTGGTGTAATCTCGGCATCGGATCTGTATAATACGCCGACGGATGAAATCCTTGAAAATCTCAAGGAGCAGAAGGTCTGCGGTGTAACACGCATTATGGTCAGACATGATGGTAAATTTATAAATACCAAGCACTTGATTCTTACCTTTGTAACAACAGACCTTCCGCGGTACATTAATGCTGCCTATTTACATTTACCCGTCAGGTCGTATTTTCCGAATCCTCTGCGATGCTTCCATTGTCAAAGATTCGGACACGCAAAAAATGCTTGTAGAGGCAAACTCACATGCGCACGATGCGCAGAAGTTGGCCACGAAAGCACAAATTGCTCTGGAAAGGAGAGGTGTGTCAACTGCCACGAAGACCATCCCTCCTATTCTAGAAGTTGTCCAATCTGGATACAAGAAAAAAAGATAAGTGAAGGTGAAAAATAAATGCTCATATCCTGAGGCTCGGATAATTGTAACGTCCCGTACACCGCAAAGTGGAAATAGCTATGCAAATGCAGCTAAAAAGGTCACTAAATCCAGTAGCACACAAACGGAATCAATTTCACTTCCCTTGGTTAAATTGCCCCAAACAGCGAATAAGCCAAAATCAACCGCCATAAAAAGAGCTTCTCATAAAACAAAAGGTTTCAAGGCACTGAAATTAAGAATTGCTAGGGGGGGGGTCCTGTTAGACCCTCCATATCCACCCGTAAAGCCGTATCCCTGGAAGCTGACACAGTTTCTCTACATCCCTCCGACGAAGATTTTTCGCTGGAGGAGATGTCAGATGACATGCCTTCCAGCTCTGGGACGGGAGCGCTTAAATATAAATAATAATTTCCTTTGTTTCTTGGAACTGCCATGGTTTGCGTTTCCATCTTGATGACATCAAGTCTATTACGTCAGCCTATAACCCCGCATGTTTATCACTGCAGGAGACTTTTCTGAAGTCTAACAATATAGTTTCTAAGCGTGGGTTTAATTGCTTCCGAAAAGACTGTTTTAACGATGGTGCAGTGTCTGGAGATGTTTGTATATTAACATCAAATAATTATCCCAGCACTGTCCAGCCACTAAATACTACTCTACAGGCTGTAGTGGTGAGAATCCATACTTCATGCTTAATTACAGTCTGTAGTTTATATTTACCACCACATGATGTCATCCGCCAAGAGGAACTCGATGCATTAATGGATCAGCTGCCAAAAATATTTCTGCTATTGGTGACTTTAACGGCCATAGTTCTTTGTGGGGAAATGATGATACTAATTCTCGCGGTCGGCAGATAGAGCGGTGTATTTCAGACAACAGTCTCTGTCTGCTTAATACCGACGAGAAAATATATTTCCATGTACCCACAAGAACATTTCATTCTCTCGATCTGGCTGTTTGTTCACCATCTCTCCTGCCATTGTTAAATTTATCTGTAGGAAATGATCTACACAATAGCGATAATTTTACTCTTGTCATTTCCCATGTGTAGAACAATGTCTACCTACTTACGTGTACAGTCGGGCTGATTGGACAATATTTACACAATTGGCAGTTATTGATAATGAAGTGGTTACGATCGATGATATTGACTATGCCGTGTATAGAGTCACCGAAACCATTAAAAAAGCAGCTGATGCATCAATACCAAAGAGTTCCCCAATACCACACAGGCGTTCCAAACCTTGGTGAAATAATGAATGTCAAAACACCTATAAGAAACAGAGGAAATTATGGGGGTTATTCAGAAGATACCCCACAACGGAGAATCTTATCGCTTTTAAGAGAACAAAATTAATGGCTCGCAGAACTCGTCGTCGAAGTCAGAAGGAATCCTGATCTCGTTATGTATCCTCAATTACTTCTTCCATATCGAGTAAGCAGTTGTGGAGAAAGGTGAAAGCAGCAAATGGAATATATAGGGAATTTTCCATTCCTGTATTAAAATCCGGAGCTGCTGTGTACTCTTCTCCTAAGGACATCGATAACCTCCTTGGTGAAACCTTTGCTAACGTCTCAAGCAACGACTCTTATAGTCCTTCGTTCTTAAGGACAAAGAGTCGTGCTGAGCGAATACCCATTCGTTTCAACCATAGACAAGTTTTGTCTTACAACTGTGAATTTGGGATGTTGGAATTGAAGAGAGCGTTACAGCAGGCCAATAATACCAGTCCAGGACCTGGTGGTATCAACTATGAAATGCTTCGTCATCTCAGTCCGGATTCCCTTTTGAACTTGCTGTTTTTGTTCAATAGGATCTGGACTGAAAAGAAATTTCCATGTCTTTGGAACAAAGCAATAGTGATTCTGATCCTTAAGGCTGGTAAGGATCCTTCTGTTCCTTCAAATTATCGACCAATAACTCTGACGAGTTGCTTATATAAGACTCTCGAACGTATGGTCAACGCCCGTCTCGTATATGTCCTAGAAAAAAATAATTGCATTCCTGTAAATCAGAGTGGGCTTCCGTAAAGGGAGATCCACTCTTGATAATATTCCTAATTTGGAAACTCAAATCCTCAACGATTTCGTGCGGAGAAATCATTTCCATTTTCTTCGACATAGAGAAGGCATATGACCGTACATGGCGATATGGAATTCTCCGTTCGTTATATGATTTTGGCTTTCGGGGTAATTTTACGATATTCCTGAAAAATTTTATACGCTCCCGTGTTTTTAAAGTCCGTATTGGATCTTTTACATCCAATACTTTTATCCAATCTGAGGGTCTACCTTAAGGATCCATTTTAAGTGTCACCATTTTTAATATGTACATAAGTAACATTCTCCATAAACTTTCACCTATTTGTTAATGGCACAATGTATGTGAATGACCTGCAAATATCTTGCCAAGGGACAAATATGCGATTAATTGAGAGACAATTGCAAACATCTGTTAATAAAATAGCTGCATGGTGTGCAGAGAATAGCTTTACTTTATCTCCTAGCAAGAGCTGCTGTATCCATTTCTGCAAGAAGACCAGTCTTCATAATGACCCTGCAATCCATTTAAACAATGCACCTATACCTGTGGTGAGCGAGGTAAAATTTCTCGGAGTGATTTTTGATAAAAAATTAACTTTTTTGCATGTATTACATTTGCTTTAGTACATTTATATTCTTTAGCATGTATTACGTTTGCGGAAGAAGAGCGAGCGATCGCTTAATATCCTCAAGGTGCTTTCTAATACATCTTGGGGTGCTGATCGCACGTCACTTCCGAGTTTACTAGTCACTAATTCTATCTAATATTGATTACGGTTGTGTTGTATATGGATCTGCTAGGTCTTCTGTTTTACGCAGATTGGATACTGTGCATCACTCAGCTTTGAGGATATGCTCAGGCGCATTCCACACATCACCTGTCCAGAGTCTATATGCGATTTGCCAACAATTGCCATTAGACCTGAGACGAATGCAGCTATCTGTCTATTACGCAAAGATTATGTCCAATATTTACCATCCATTGCATTCCCTGGCACTTACTCCTACATTAAAGAGATAATATGATGCTCGCTCTTAGAGCATCCAGCCTTTTCTCACTCGAACTATATCTCATCTCTATTTCATAGATCTATGTGAAGTCCGTTTTTTAAAAACGGACTTATTCTCTCATCCACCTTGGTATGATCCACAGATAAACCTCATCAACGATTTTATGAGGTTTCGAAAATCGAACACAACTCCTACGATTTTTCAACAGCTGTATCTTTCACATCGCCGTCAGTATTCTTCTTACACGCCTGTATTCACGGATGGATCTAGAGCGGCAGAACATGTTGGCTGTGGTATTCTTATAAACAATACAACATATAGTTACAGTCTTCATGCATCCTGCTCCATCCTTACAGCTGAAGCCGTTGCAATATCCCAGGCTCTTCCGCTCGTGAATACAGCAAATAATCATAAATTTGCCGTGTATACTGACAGTTTGAGTGTCATAGAAGCGTTGAAAAATTCGAAAAATTATCATCCAGTTGTGTCACAGATTTTTGAATCATTGGATTCCCTTGCTGGCAAGGGTTATGAAATCCTTTTCTGTTGGATCCCAAGTCACGTTGGTCTTGAGGGCAATGAAATTGCTGATGCAGCTACTAAAGCTGCATTGAATGTAATTCATTCAAATGTCCCTCTTTTCAATGTGAGTAGGGCTGATAAAAAGTTTGTACATTCTCTCTGGCAGGAGTTTTGGAATATGCAGGTCTCCAACAAATTGCACGCCATCTTCCCATCCGTCATTCCATCATCAGTTTTACCTCTACGAAGTGCTGATGTCCGTTTGACACGCCTTCGTATTGGACACACACGTTTTACACACAGGCATTTGTTTCTAAGTGATTTAAATCCATGGTGTGAGACGTGTGGTGAACCATTTACTGTTTATCATATTTTAATTTCATGTCTAGATTTTAACCAACAACGTTTACAGTTTTTTAGAACTGATATTTTAACTTTATTTGATATAATAGGGGATCCACCCCATAGAAACCTATTCGCTTTTTTAAGAGCAATAGGATTTTTATGTTTAATTTCTATCTTAAATTTTAAAATCATATACTTTTTTTTGTTTATGCTTTTCACTGGATGTTAAAATTACATACACACTGATTTTTGTCTTTTAAATTTTTAATGTTGCTTGGGTTTTGAAAATAGTTTAAATAATAAGAAAAATTATTCTTGGCGTATCATGTCCATTTTTGGACCTTGCGCCATAAAACCCAACCAAACAAACTTTATGGAAATACTTCAATTTCAAGAAAAAAAATCTTGTATAATATATTTACCCCTTTGCACATTTTTCCAATGTGCATGTAAGCCATTATATATCTATATATATATATATATATATATATATATATATATATATATATATATATATATATATATATATATATATATATATATATATATTTACACACGCATATGTATATATATATATATAATCTATTACGTAGTTATCTCTTTGTTTTTTGGTGAAATTAAGAATATGTTAAAGAGGTAGATTCTTATGAATAAGTTTATTTTTACATGAACCTTTCTTAGTGTGATGACCAAACATCTCTGTAGCAAATTTGCTCGATAGGAGAGATCACCTAATAAAACTTCGAGAGAACTTAATCCCCTCAGAAGGTTACAGAATACTAATAACTCATTTGTTAAGAATAATGGAAGTAGATGACATCATTGATTAGTTGGACATTCCTTAACCATATTTGATTATGTACATTTTGCAATTCCACAACAAGGGTGCTCTAAATCTTACATCTGTTAAAATTGGCTATATATATACAATAAGAAGGTACAAATTACATGATACGAATATATATATATATATATTCGATGTAGGAAAAATTGCCAATGTTATTTCCTTTAAAGAAAGTACCTTAATCTTGTCAGCCAAATTTATTTGTTTGCTTTTCGGACTATCGAAATACCATATTATTCTTTTTGTTCAACGCATGAAATTGTTTTTATCCTCATTCACTATGTTTTCAAATATTTGACTATCCGGTAAGTTCAAATCCCATTTCAGTCCACATTCAAAAAGTTCTGAAATTAAAACCAGAATCTGAGGTCTTTGCTGCACTTCATGCATGAGTAACTAATTTCCTCTCTAGTTTTCAAGTAAATATTCTTGGATTTCTTCGGATACGGTAGTTTAATAAAGCTTTTAGATTTAAAAAACCTTTCTTTTGTGGTACATCTTTCCAAGCACAGATTAACTAATGCACTTAGCATTGAATGTTAGTTTTAGAATGTGATTCGTAGTCACACCTAAAATCTTTGCAGAAGTACCTTTACGATATTTACTCTTGAAGATTTTTTTATTATATTCTGATATCCGGATTGTAAGATAGAATTAATTCCGAATGAATTGCTTAAAAGCATTCGGGATTTCAATATCATCTGAAAAGCTATCTACAATTCTAAAAATTTATGATTCTCAAAAAATCATCAATTTAATTCTCTATTTAAGTGAATAAAAAGAAATTTCTAATTATTAAAACAAAGCCAGTTTCTGCTTCTATTTTTCAGGATTGGATCTGGGTAGGAAAATAAATAAAATAATAAATACACAACGCAATTTAAAAAATAATACCTTATTATAATTTAAAATATCATTTATAATTGTTATTCAATAACAGTAATCATAACAACTTAAAAAATATTAAAAAAGAACGTGGAAAACAGTCGAAAAAAGAAATACAAGCGAAGAATAAACGTAAATATGTTCGTAAAAAGAGATTTTTTAAAATTTTAACTTTCAAATGGGAATTAAAATCATCATTACAAATATAGGATCATGTTAGCGACCAGTTGCAAGTTCGTAAAATCGTGACTGTTCGTAGAAAGGATTATCTATTGTATATGGATATAGGTATGGAGAAAGAGAAAAAGATATTATACTTTAAGCTTTCAAAGGATTTAATCTACACACTAGATGGCAGCACTAAAATATAATTTACAGAATTATAAAAAAAAGTACATGTATAAATTTCATGAATAATATTTAAATTTATTTTCTGTGAATCGAAAATTAGATAACGTTTCAAAATTTCTATTCTAATAGGGGAAGTTTAGTGAAGGATGTTCGAATTTATTTTCTCGTGCCCTATGCCCTAATTTAGTTTTGTTTTTCTTATTTATTTTAAATATCTTATGCTGCATGCAAATTAATATTTCCTCTATATCCTTTTTATTTGTATAATTGTTAGAAATTTAACCTAACTAAGCTACAAACATAAATATGAATAAGGATAGTAAAGTAAAAGTTTCCCCGAATTTAAAATAGCAATGAGTTAGAGAAATTTATTATTAGTTTTAACGCTGAATTTAATTATCAGTAATGAATTTGTTACGGCTAAAGTAAATAAAAGCATGATATATGAGTATAAAATACTTAATGAATTACGTAAATTATATTTATATTTGTTGCTATTTTCAAGTATTTATAAAGTACATATTTATAAATATTTTATGAACAAATGTAAAAAAAAATATGTTTTGCTATCAATTAATTATCAAAATTAAAATTAAAAAAAGAATAAATATTCATCTAGATTTGTGTAACTTTATTAAAACCAAAATTTTATAATTATATATTTTTCCACATATTTTTATTAACTAGGATGTTAGTTTAAGTAAATTAATAATTATTTTACACTAATTCTTTTTCATGATTTAAATATTATATAAAGTTGTATTCAAGTATTTATGGTTATTCATAATTGTTTCAGTAATGATGCTTAATGCAAAAATTATTTTTAAGAAGCACTTTAAGAAATTAATGCGAACTTTATTAATAAGGACTAAAACACAGAATAGGTATTACATTTTTAATGTATAAAAATATTAATAATTTGAGCTTTGTTATTTTACAGGTTTCCTTGTAGATGGCAGCACCTCAAAGATAATTGTGAAGTTGATGGAAAAGAACGAACGAATTTACGTAATTTTAACGTCTGAGTCATACTTGATGTCATGGTTTTTAAAAGAAGATTAAGTAATTTGTGAGAATTACTTTTTCATTTGCTCGTCGATTTCACAAACTTCATATTCTGTTCAAGAAAAACATTCGTATTTCAGATATATACTCTTTGAATAAACAATATTTAATATTATAATTCTATGCTTCTATTATTCTTTTCTTTATCTAATTCAAATTTTATTGTTTTATTTTCTCATTTTACACTTGATCAACGGAATATGCGCTTTACACTTTTCTAAAAATAAATAAGAAATTATTTAAGAAAATGCATTTTATTTTATTTATTGATTTTTTAGGTGATACTTTAGGAATCTTAAAATATTTTGTATTTTAATAACATCTATCACAAAAAAATATAACATTTTAGGGTTATTTTTCAGCGTTTGAAAAGACTTTTAATTTTTATGATTTATAAATTTAATGAATTAAATTAATTCCAATAAAACGTTCTGAAAGATAGGCATAATTAGTGATTAATTAGATATAAAATTCATTGATGTTATAAAAAATTGATAACAAAATATACCAATTGTGTAATAAATTCAATAAAAGTACACAATAAGCATATTATGTTCAAAGAACCAACAATGAATAAAATATTTTTAATTTAATTTATTGCAAGTTTTTTGTTTACAAAATTAGAGAAAATTAATTTATGAAATTAAAATATCATACTAAAAGTAAGATTTGTCTTGTTTAGTATTTTTTACAGAATTGTTAAGAAACGGTCTTCGGTCTTTGCTTTATACTAGATGTTTTGAAATAAAAAATAAATAAATAAAAAAAACCCTTTTTAAAAAAGAAAAAAAAAAAAAAAAAAAAAAAAAACAGTTATTTTCTTTCAGTATTGTGAAATGTATCACATATTTACAATATTATGATCAAATCATAAAAAAATGTGTGTTGTTGTTACTACTGTGTGAATTTAAGTCGAACCCCACCCTTTCGGATGAAAGGCCGATACCCTAACCACGAAGCTTCAATCTAATGAGTATTAATAATGATATATTTGACAGATATACATTATATATGAGACCTAATTGGAATATTAGAAATATAAAAATAATAATTTTGTTTCAGTTGTATATATAATGGCAACTAATATAAAAATTAATAGTTAACCTTTAGAATTCTTCGGGCATATTAACCCCCATTTCCGAATTATTTTTAATATTTTTCTACAGAAGTATTTCAAAACAGTTAATGAAAATCACTGCATGCAATATTTGTTCACTTTCAACAGATTAAAAAAAATTTTTTTCTATATATATAGAAAAATATTTTTAAAATTATGTGCGGAATAGTTAAGTTATTTACAAGCAAATACTTCAAACGTTCACTATAAAATTATTCAACATTATATATATATATATATATATATATATATATATATATATATATATATATATATATATATATATATATATATATATATATATATATATATTCACGTATTTATATATTTTCCAAAATGTCAATATTTAATTATTATATTTTTAGGAAAATTACACGTATAAAATTTTATAATTTCATTCTGTTATTTTCATAAGTAAGAATTTTATTTTTTATTTTTCAAATTAATGAGTTGAATGTAAGCGAATATGTTATTACACGGTTATATTTTTTAAAATAATTTATGTAGTAATAAATATGATTTTCTTATGCAACTAAAAATTATTATGAAATAAATGTAAATAAATGACTTAACAAATATTGCTTTCAAATTAATTATAATTTAATGAGATATAATTATTTTCATTTAAAAGTGTGTTAATAAGAGATGATTGCTCTACAATAATATTTAAATAATCTCCCAAATGTATCGGAGAAATTTTATGAGACAGACTCATTGAACGTCAACATTAATTTCGTGGAATCATTTTAGATTTAGTCAATTTTAGATCATCGATGAACACATTGATTACAATCAGATTCATCAGAATCAATAAAGCGATAAATAACCCTAGTTCAGTAATACAGTCTCCTAAAAAAAAAAAATCCATTATATTTATTCTAAGTTATCAAGTGTGAAAAATTTCGAATATTTTTAGAATGTCTTACTTTTGCTTTACCTGGTACCTTGGTTTTTGAAGCATTCTTGGCATTTTCCTATTATATAGTCGACCATTTTCATGGAAAATATATTTCTCCGAATCCTGCAATTTAACGTAATATATATTAGAAACAAAATTTTTATGCATATGTTTCAATAAAGATATGTTAACAGTCCTGTTTTTTCCTTCTCATTTAGTTAAAAAAAAAAAAAAATTTAAAGTTTGTAATATTTGACGGGCATAGATTGTTTTGGAGGAATAATATACAAGTACCGCATTCGTTTAAATTATTTAACTAACAAAGCTTATAAGGCTTTACATTGTGAATTAGGCTAGCTGAATGTTTTATAATCTGGTTCTTTGTTTATCAGCTCATTGATTTGATTTCAATTTCAGCTGAGTGTGTTTGTAGTGCTTAGGAATCCAATTTAAGCTATTAGACCCGGTTAAATTAACCCTCGTGTTTGCATTAAGTAATCGTTGAGTGACTCTTTTTTCGCCAGGAAATGCAAATACCATCGCCAGGTGGTCGTTGTAATGATTAAGAATAATTAACTTTGGTTAACTTGTCCTTAACAAACCAAACGGGTGTTCATTCTCAGTCAGATAAAAAGTTTAAAATTAAAATTAAAATAAATTAATTAATTTAAAAAAAAACTGCTTTAGCGGAATAAATGATTTGATGAATAAATTTGTAAGAAATATTTATGTGTTTTATAATTCTTTAGTAAACGAAACAAAAATATTCAGAATCTTTCATTTCTCTTTAAGTTACATTTCTTTTAACCTTTTAATAACTTCATCGTTTGCGCGTGATCAGTATCAGGCTAATTTCTTCAAGGTTCTTACACGACACGGTCAATACCCGTTATCGGCTCGATGATACAGGAATGCTTTATCAAGCACTCGATCTGCGTAGTAGAAAAGCAGAGACCGAAAGATAACGGCTACTCGACCGATATTAATGCACACACGTCACGTGCCATGCGTCAAAGGTATATATCCGAAGATAATTATAGCTGCAACTCTGACAATCATATCTCGCCATTAAAAGGTCGATATGTATTTCGACATGCGTTAAAGAAAAGAGTTTCAATATTTCGTAAGACTTCTTCCTTTATCAAGACAAATTATGGAGTGTGTCTCTTACTACACAGAAAGGTCGTTGATATTATTTCACAGCGAGGCGCCGGGTTTAAAACAAGGAATTGTTGTACCTTTGGAGACATTGATATGTTCTTAATTAAAAATTTCGTTGGTGTCTCCAATGTGTCTAGTCCAATATTTCTCTCCTCATTATGTTTTAAACAAAATAAATGCGATTTTTTTTACCCCTAAATTTCTAACGCAATAAGAAATAACACTTTTAGCTCTCTATAAAATTGAGCAATTCACAATAGACCTCATAACAAAATTGAAAAGTTTATTTCTGCTATAGCCGTGGTTGCGTAATTAGCATGCAAAAAGTTTTACCGATTTGGCATTTATCAATTTCTTGTTAAGAAGATCAAATGAAGGAAGTTTAATGGAGGCTCCTCAGCTGTAAATTGTGCTGTAAGAATTACAATAAATATATATCAATCTGTTCTTCGAATATCATTTGAACCGTCATCACGAGAAACCGAGCCAAAGACATAATAAAAACATCTATAATCCATTTAATAGTTTGTCCGCACATTGTTACTTTTTGGTTAAGTAGGCAAATGCGATTGAATTTCTTTTAGTTTGGTAGTAATGATATAAACAATAACTAGAGAGATATTAACCAACTAGATAGAAGCCTTCAGCAAGGTGCACTTTTTTGCAACAACTTTTCCTGGTCATCCACGAGCCGGATTTATGTTAACTCGTGGATGACCAGGTAAAGGCAGGAGAATGTATGGTATTAATTTGTATACAAATTGAATTTATTCCAACTCCAAACAACAATGATATCAAAACAGCAGAAACTATTACTTTTACCAAAGCTGCTAGACGCTATCATCGGCCTCATAATTTTAAATCCCAGTCAAGTATCTGAACCAACACCCGAAGTATCTTTTTCTGCCAAAAGTGGGTTCTGTACCGAACTTCGGGGTTCGTGTGGATTGAGAGTTGAAGAAAGCAACTACTCGATGAACACAAGACTTTTATTCGCAAAAATTCCACTAGAAATACCCCAGCTGTAATAATCACAATTATACAGATACAATTCGTCATATACGATAAGTTACAGCTTCCAATCACAGGTCTCAAATACCTCAGGCAGAGAACAGCTTCTCTAAACTAGCAGTCACAACTAATCGTCTTCACAAAACTGACTGTGTGTACAAAACCTCCCTAACCATTTTGCGCTGCGGTATTTATACCTGACTTGGCGGAGAAATCTACTAATTTCGCCAAGATTCTGGAAGCTTCTAGGCTATCTGACTAAATATTGGTCCTAGAGCTTAGGTGATGGATGTTTCCAAAAATATCCATTTCTCGCCAAGTCGCTAAAAATCTCGCCAACTCGCTAAGTTTTCCCGCCAAAACATCGCCAAGTCACCAAATTATTAGAAAACCCGCTTTTAACGTATAACACGTCTAAATACCGCAATTTTTGCCCAAAATGTGAATATTTCCGATCTGTCTGAGATATTTTAAGACATATACAATAATTATTTATAAATTTGTAACAGCTCTGTACCCATAGAGGCACAGAACAGAAAGTCAGCGTTATATATATATATATATATATATATATATATATATATATAAATTACTTTTATACTTATAAATATGTGCTGATATCTATTATTACTTTAAATAAAAGAGAATTTCCTGTGATATTTCAACTGATGATTTAATGATACAATGATTACTTTCATAGAAACTAAAAGCATATGAAACTATTTTGATTATCTCATAAATTACAAGGCCTAAATTTTATATATATATATATATCTATCTATATTTATAGATATATATATATATATATATATATATATATATGAAATAAATGCTTAAGAATGATATTTATGTATAGAGCGGTATATTATTTATTAAATAAATTTAAACAATATGTATCAAGTTAGGAAAAAATTGTATATTAAGCAACTGCGAATATTAAAAAGTAATCTTTAAATTTGTGAACTAAACCGAATTAAATCAATCTATAAACTATTCTGATTGCAAATTTGACATGATTGTTATTTAAAATGCATCCATGTGAACATTTTCAGGTACATTCAATAAAATATGAGTCTGGTTTATTAAATCATATAATTAATTGGTTGCTTATGTTTCGTAGCTTAAATAATTGCTTAATAACACACTGCCAACTTTAAGAGCGAATATTACTGTATAACCATGATTTCAATTCATATATATATGACTATTTTTATGTCATTTTCATTTTTTGTATTACCTTAACTTTTCATGTTACTTTCACATTTTAATTCGCGATCATTTTTATGCAGCAGCTATCACCTCATATCACTTCATCAGTGCTTACTTTTTTCCTCTCTAGATGTCACTATGTGTCTTGGGATAATGTTCGGCGAAAGTTTTTTCATCAAAATTAAATATACTTCCTTTTTGACATCTATATCAATGCCTTCGAATCAGCTTTTAATTACATCATATAAGTGTTAAATTAAAAAAGTTAAGTTAATAAAAAAAAAATTTTTATCTATAAAGTTGTGAAATTTACAATTAAACTAATGTAGTATAGTATAATTCATGGAAATGAATTTTTACGATTTCAAAAGTAACGCTATTGAATTGGACACTTTTTTAATAGATTGTGTATTAAATTAACATGTTAAGTTCACGCTTTCATTAGTTATCAGGTAGGATATAATGCGAAATGAATAAATATTAGATTTACATTATTTTCTCATTAACAATGCATTTAAAATCCGGCTTCTAAGATTACAATCTTTAATATGACACTTTAAGAAGATAAATAATAATATTCCATAAAACCTATAAGCTATGTCATTTATTTAAATAAAAATTTATCTGTAAAGATTTCTTTTTTAACCGATGTCTGCCTTAGGCATCTTCGTCATTCTTTCACGAGAAGCCCAACAGAATGATGATAAAGCATAAAAAGAATTAAAATTAGTGTCTTAAGAATTGTTTTCATGAAACTTTAAAAGAATGGAGCAATGCCAGAGGTCGTCACAATCAAAATTTTCCTGCTGACCAGAAAGCAGAAAACCGATTTTTTGATTCCAATAAGATGTAAGTAGTTCTGCAAATTGTCTGCAATAACAACTCCAAATAGATCGAGATATGGACTAGGGATTCTAGTGTTTTATTGAACAAGACAATCCGCCTCTACCTATAGGTGCATCACTATAGGCGGAGCCTCTATTATTATTTTTTTTTTTTTAATTTAGAGTGAGTTTTTTGTTGTTGATGTTTTGCAGATGCAGAGGAGTGTCAAGTTGTGACATGAGAGATTCTGCTTGCACATTCAAAAAAATGTCACAATGACTGCAAATCCACTAGATGGCACTGCTTGTCCATGATTTTTTTAAGCTCAATTATGTTTATTCTACAGGAATGAACGTTTTTTATACTTTGTATTTATTTGTAAGTGGCCAAAAATATATATCAGCTTGAGAATCGATAAAAAAAAAAAAGCCAATATTGTGTTCAGATAATCTTTTTTCAACTTATCTGTTGCAAAGGTTATTGCCGTTTGTGGGAAGGGAAATATCAATAGGCAGTAATCCACTTGGTTCTGCCTGAGCGCTAGAGGGCATTCGTTGCAATTTATATTTCTTATATAGTTTTTAGTCACTTTGCTCAATTGTGGGAGAACTATGTTCCTCAGTTCGTGTCCATTTAGTCGGGCAGAAGAGAATTTGTTTTATGCTATTAAATATTTGTTACATTTTCAATAAGAGTATCTTCACTGGAACCAGTTTAGTTTTTTAGTTTGTTTTTGGTTGTTCGATTTTTTTTTTTTTTTTTCCCGCTGTTTCACCTTCAAAGTTGTCACAATATTTTCCAAAAGTATAGCTAGTACCGAAAGCACTTGATGAAAAAATTTTAAGATGCGTAATAAAATCTTCTTTTTTTAAATCTTATACAAATTACATTTATATTATAACAAACAAGTAGGACTTACTGAGAAATGAATAAAGAATTTCCTAGTTTTCAATTGAAAATTTCTACCCAACTCAGCCATATTCTGTAATTTTCATTCCCAACATAAAAAAAAAAAGTAAAACAAATCGTTAAAACATTGAGGGAAAAATGCATTAGCCTTAGATTTAATTATCAAAAATAAAAAATGCAAATTGAAAGTTATTTATTTTATAGAATAAATATTTTTTTTGGTGTATGAAATATATGCTTCTAATGATTTTAAATGAAATTTTATCTGCGAATTTTTATCTACTTTTATATTTATTTACTGATACCAGCGCAATTAAACAATGGGTAAGGTACTTAGGGGAAGAAGGAATTACCAAGCCATGTAGAGTTTCGCATATTCAGGTAAGCATCACATTGAAATATCCGTTATTTTATAGATATATCAGATAATGAAAATTGCAACATATTAATGAAATGCGCTATTAATATAATTATCATAAATATTATATTATACAACAATCCATTATAAATTAAGTTCATCGGTTAAAATGTGAGACTAGAATCATAATAATTCATCTCTTGCTTTCTCCATTTCAAAATATTAAATGCTATCCTTTTTTTTTTTTTTGTCACAACAATCAAACACAATTTGAATAACAGAAAAAAATCCATAAAAAAATAAGGCTTAAGAAAAGTTTTGTGAATTCAAATGTTTAAACTCTTGCTTTTAGAATTACTACAGTACTTGCAAAAAATGAAGTTTACACTACCATTTGTATCCAACAGAATATCAGAATTAATAATTTGTAACTGAGGGGAATCTGTAGAGGTCATTTGATTTTGGAAGAATATTCAACAAGATGATGAACAATTTGAATTCTGATATAATCACGGAATAATGCTGCTGGTGTAGAAAAAGCTGAAACGCCAATTAAGAGAAACATTGGTAAGCAATTTAAGTTCGCTATATAAGTTATTATTATTATTATTATAGCCCAGTGACTATTATTATTATTATTTCAAACCCAGTGACTTCAAAAATGCTCCGAAGGCACAAGTCCGAGATTCAATGCTCGGGCTTTGCAAGACCGACTCGGCCTTTAATCCCTTCAGTTGGTCGATAGACTGAGTACCAAGCATTCTTCGGAACTAAACCCCTGGTGGTTTCACATTAGGCTGACCACCTAATCGAGACATATGTTTCGCCCTCCAAGGTCTCTTTGTCAAGATGAAAACAGAGATGGGCACGGTAGGCCTAGGGCCCAGATGGGCTGTCATGCCACAGAGTTTAGTCTAGGATTCGTATTAACCAGTAATTTGCCTTCTAAAAGGACTGTTCATAGGCAGTGGGTTGTATTTTAGGTGTCGTCAGTAAAGAAACTCGGAAAACTCCTAATCACCCACCCACCCACCCGACAGATGCGCATGCAAAAAGCAGAAGAGCGACATCCATCTTCACCCTTTCAGTAGTGGTTGGTATCAAACAAAGGATTTTATATCTGAAAAACCGTAACCTAACACTAGGCCACCGTGAGACACAAGTTTTGTAATATTTATTGTTGTTATAGCTTATAGAGAAATTTATTCATGTTTTTCTGATTACATGTATTTTTCTTACTCTCATTAGAAAAACTTATAAAAAGCGGAATTTGATAGAATAAAATCATTAGTACTCGAATTACACTTTATATTGAAAAGTTAAGAATTACAAATTAAAACAATAATGAGAAAAAAAAATCCCCAGGAACAAGAGAAAGTGAGATATAATATAAAAAATGTGTGAATAAAAACTAATGAGGAGAATAATAATTAATAAAATAATGAAAAAACAGAAAAAGATTATAAAAATATTCTGATGAAACAATAAACAGTTAAATAATACTACAGAATCACATAAAACTAATAAAATAATAAAAAAAATAAATAATTACAAATAATAAAAAAATATGTTAGATAAAAGTTATAAAAAAAAGTTTAACTGTTCGTTTTGTGGAAAAAAATATTTATTTCCTCTTTGTGAAAGTACACTCGTTTTATAATGTGCTATCGGCTCTTGTTCTTTAAAAGAATTTAAAATATTTTATCACCTTTTTCATATCTCACCTAACACATTACTTTTATTTATTTTTTTTTAATTTCTCACTGAAATTATTTCAAGTTTTCCTTATCTCAACTGAAATTCGCAGAAATGCGATATTGTCTGAAAACAACAGACAGATTGGGGCCGCAGCAGCGGAAATTTCCTGTACTTTGCACTAAGAACAACCGAATAAAAAAAAATAAATAAATAAAAAATAAAAAAAACAAAAAAAAAACAGAATTTTTATTCTTTCTTTTTTTTATCCTTCTTGTAGAAACAAAGCAAACTTCCCGTATGATAAGTATAAAGTGCCCTAAATGCGCTCTAATTCCTATTTAAAAAAAACTCATGCTTTTTTTTAAAAATTTATTTCGGGTTTGAATTTTATTAAATAATTTCTATGGTCTGCTTTTTTCACATTCTATGGAAAAGAAAAAGAGCCGCTTCATTTTGTTCATAACATATATTAAAAATTTTTTTCAAAACTTTTTCGGAATAAAAAAATTTGGTCTGGAAACGAAGAATATATATATATTATACAAATGTGAAATTTAGGATTAAATTGAAAGAAAGAAACTTGATTCTTTTATAATTTAAAAGATCCAATTTCTTAAAATTAAAAACATCTTTTATAAAATAATTTTATTGCTTACGATACAGGAAAAATTATTTAAATAGTTGTTTTTCGTCTAGCAGAAAATTTTATTTATATATATAAATAATATTTTATAACATTATTTATATGTAAATAATATGTTCTGTGCTGACTGCTCTGTCTAGTGGTCAGAGTGCCTGACTTTGGATAGGGAGGTCCTGGGTTCGAATCCCAGTTCGGGCATGCATGTACTTTGTCCTTTCTGTGTATGAATGAGGTGTAAGTGGTTGCCTACCCTATAAACGGGTCCCTATGGCATTTGTATACTGAAGCAGTCGGACTCCACACCAAATATGGTGCAGTTAAAAAGTGGAGCAAAGCACCCCCATATTGTCAGCCTAGCTGGCATAAGATAAAAAAAAAATATTTTATATAATATTTTTTGCGTATATGTATATTGCGTTTATTTTTGTTCAATTAATTTTTTATACGCAAATTATAAAGTAGCATATTTGAATTGTAGCATTAGCAGAATCTATATATTAGCATTTCTCAGCGTGGCTTGGTGGTTTAGGGATACGATTCTCGCTTCGGGTGCCAGAGGTCCCGGGTTTAAATCCCTGCCGAGCCAATGTAGTTTATGTTTCACTATCCATACAAGTGTTTTTGTTAAGTAAAAATAATTTTAATTAATTAATGAAGAAAATAAAAATTTATGAGAATACTGCACATGAAAACACATATAAACATAAAATTATGTAACTTCTTCCTTGTTAATATAAATTTCATATAATTTTGTGTATGTGTGAGTGCAAGAGTTTAACTTATTTCAAATTAGAATATATTTTTATGAAAATATTGGAAAAAAAATCAGAGAAATACCTTTATTTGTAGTTAATACATGTGTAATATTTTAAAATAAGTTTTTTATACTAACAACTAGCGCTCTGTGTGAGAACAGGATTATATCACTAATCTAGATTTTTTTAATCAAAGCTTGACCAGATTATCAAAAAACCATGGAAACAATTTAAAATTATCTTTAAAATAATTTTTTATAAACACATAAAATTTATATGTATAGTTAAACTATACTATATGCGTTACTATATTTATACATGCTATTTCGATATCAAAATAGTTTTCTCAATCTCTGCACTACATCGCTTAAGCCTATATATCGATTTAAAATTAAAAAGCGAGCGTTAAAGTGATTAAAACTAAGGCGTAGAATTCCAGGGTTATGTAACTTGTGTGTAGATAGGCATGAATAACTGAATAAAAAAACATTTCTGCCAAAAATTGACAAATATTTTTTAAAATTAAAAGCGTAAATGACTATATTGTCATATGTCTATCAGATTATATCGCATTTCTTACAATAACAATATTCTGACATTTTAGCTCATTATATGATTTCCTTATGAAGCTTTACTTAATTAGACAAATGTGATAATCGCTATTTAATTAGTAGTATTCAGATAAAATAAAATAATAATGCACTCTGTTGGAACAATCAAAATAAATGTAAGATTATTTATTTTATTAATAAATAATCAGGAAGAGTAAATATTTGCATTGGTTCATGACAGTAAATATAATAATTAAGGCACACAAATGATGATATATTTAATCATAATAATCCCAGACGCAAAACTGACATAATGTCAGATTTCAATACTTTGTTCAAGTTTCAATTCAATGTTCACCCCAATTACATTAAATGTAAAAAATAAATAAATAAATAAAATTTACTCAGATAGGCGGGCTTACATTAAATAAAAATTTAAAAACAATATATAGCAGATAAGCAGAATTATGGATAATCTGAAACAAAGAAATATATCTGTTTTAGATAATTTTATGTAGGAAACAATTAAATACAAGCGAAATATTTTTAACTGAAAAAATGAGGAGTAAGACAAAAACCCAATTTTGAATGTTACTTTCTCAATATTATTCAGCTGTAATTTCAATGATTCCAATCTACACATTTAATGTGTGCTCGACCTCTTAATAATGGTCTACTAAAATGCTTATTTGTACCAAATACATTTGTCTTGTTGATATGAAACAAGACAAATGCATTCGGTACAGATAGGGGTTATCGTTAAAGCAAATGCAATGCCAGATAAAACGAATTTGAAAACTGAAATCGTTACCATGATTCTTATAATTTGTATCTCCAAACCCCTGATAAAAAGAAATCAATTTCATGAAAGATTCGCGAGTGATTTTAATTTAGAGTGATTTAACATCACAAAATCTTTTTTTTTTTTTTTTTTTTTTTTTCAATTTATTTTTTAACTTTTTTTTACATCAAATATTTTCCAATGTTGTATTCTCTTGCAATGCATTTTCAAATCGTTTCCATGCTTAATTTATTTGTTTCCGTCCTATCAGGTTTATAAGTTGATGAATTTCGAAATTTTTGGAAAAATATTTGGCAAATAAGAGTCCAACCACTATTCTTTTTTTTTTTTTACCTAACAGGATTGAAATAAAAATGATTAAAAGTTAAATACACAAATGCGATTCATAAATATAATTTGAGTTTTTGCATTAGCAGTAAGCCTTTGATTGACAGGAAACAATGACGATCTAGCCATGGATAATAGATAAAAGTGATTTTTTTCAGTGTTGATTCATTTTGTTCAAGTCACCAGCTTTTTTGGCTTGAGATAAAGATATTTTTGACACTTTATTTTAACCACAGCATTTGTTCGTGTGTTTTCTGGTAAGATACAGGAAAATAATTAATTTAAAATAAAATAAATAAATAAATAAAAAAAAACAATCGAAAAGTGATGTTTTAAAGTATATTTGAATTTTAATATAATGGTTATAAAAGTAATATATATATATATATATATATATATATATATAAAGTTAGATATTAAAAAACCCAGGTATAGTTCATTTTATTAAGAATTTAATAAAAACCGATTTTATTTAGAGCATAAAAATATTAAAAATGTATAATATCAAAAGTACATACAATTTTGACGCTGGTAAAACGAATCTCCTTTAAAACAGAGCTAGACGTCATGGGACAGTGCTAGCCAAGTGGTTAGGGCAGTGGCTCTCAACCTTTTTGGGATCACGGAACACTTTTAAGTGGTCTCGATTTTGGCGGAACACCATTATCATAAAATTTGTAAATCTAATGTAAATCACACAAAATAATTGGAAGATTAATATTTAATTGAAATAAAGATATATATTACATGGTAACTTATTTTAATGAGAAATTTGCGCTTGACGACCTTTACAAATTTCCTCAAGGTTGGGTCTTATGTAAGAGAGCGCTACTCTCATTTCTTCTTCTAAATTGATAAGTCTTTCTCTTTCTTTGCTTTTAATATTTGTTAGAGTTGAAAATCCAAGTTCGCACAGATAGGACGTCGAAAAGAGCAACAAGATATTCAACGCTCGTTTTGCAATAAATGGATGTTCATTCTCGATGGAAATCCAAAACCTTTCCACTCCTTCTTCTTTGAATTTTAGTTGTAACGTTCGATCCGTTGATATATTAATAAACTCATCTGCTTCCTGAATAGAAAAATCTTGGTTCATTATATCAAATTCACCAAATGGATTTCGTGCCCAATCAAAGTCTTCAATATTAAGAGATGGAAAGTAATGAGTTATTTTGTCCTGCAATATTGACAAATGCTCTGTCACATTTGAAATCATTTCGTTAATGTTAACAATATTTTCCGTTGCTAATAACGGAAACATATCAAATTTGCGATTTTGAGCAATACGATTTTTCCAAAGCAAAAAGCTTTTTCTGGAAAGCTAGCAATTTGTCTGTGGATGTCAGAATATTTTCATTTTTTCCTTGAAGAGATGTATTGACTGAATTTAAGTAGCTGAAGATATCAGCTAAATATGCTAGCTTAGTACACCATGCATCATTTTCCAAATATTTTACGTATACATCATTACCCTCTTGTCTAAAAAGAACTAGCAATTCCTGTTTCAACTCATGAACTCAGGGTTAGCACTTTTCCTCTTGAGAGCCACCTCACTTCCAGAGTGCAAAAGCAAACATTCATATTTGGATTCCATGGTGTTACAAAGTTGTTTGAACATACGGGTTTTTAATGGTCTCGATTTAATATAATTCACCATATGTACGACTTGCTCCAAAACAGACTTTAAGTTTGCTGGTAGACTCTTCGAAATCAAAGATTCCCTGTGCAGAAAGCAGTGAGAGTAGAGACTATATTTGAATTTATTGCTTTAACTCGACTACAAAATCCTTAATACTGCCACGCATGGCTGGAGCTCCATCAGTACAGATTCCTGCGCAATTTTCCCAGGATAATTTCCATTCTTCCAAATAAGATGATACTGAATTAAATATGTCTTCTCCAGTTGCGTGACCAATAAGTTCCTTGCAGAATAAAAACTGATTTATTATTTCAGTGTCGTCAACAAAGCGAATAAATCCGATTAATTGGGCTTTGCCACTTATGTCAGTGGATTCGTCAATTTGCAGCGCAAAATTTTTTGTACTTAATTTCGACGTCACCGCGTTCTCTATAAAACCTGACATATCTATAATTCTTCTTTTTATCGTATCGTCCGAAACGGGAATTTTTAGGACGTCTCGCTGCGCTTCATTGCCAAACATAATCTTAACAATTTCTAAACATGCGGGCAAAATTAGCGATTCTGCGATATCATGCGGCTTTTGCTTCAATGCAATTAGTTCTGCCACTTTATAAGAAGCGATTTGCGCTTTATCCGAAATTGTAACGCTCTTTCGAAAGCATGTTGCTTGCACTTCTTGATTTTCAGCAATCTTTCGAAATAATCTTTACCTTTTGAAGTTAGACAAGAATGTTTTGTTGAAAGGTGTCGCTGTAACTTAGCTGGGACCATTGCACTGTTAGCCAATTTTTCACCACATATAATACATCTCGGAATAGGAACATCTTGACTACCGCTCCATGTAAAACCAAACTTCAGATATTCTTCCGAATAATTCCGAACTGATTCGGATATCTTTTTACGTTTATTTTCGGCATTTTTGTTGTCTTGCATATCACCTTCAATTGAAGAAGACCTGCTTGTACTCGCCCCAACATTAACCTCACTTTCACTCTTTCTTTTCAAAAATTTGTCCATATTTCAGATTTAAAAAGTCTTGTATAAATGTTAAAATAAGCAACTAAAAAAGATAAGAATACTGTTAAAACTACACAACTTGCATTTCATCTTATCAATTTCCAACAATATAAAATATATATATATATAATAAAAAACACACTCACGAAAACTAGATATTTATATTAAATTATGGCTGAACCTCAGGTCGAAATTGCGCTTTTGTTATTTCGTACGAAGAAAAGAGAAACAGCACGAAATCAACACTACGTAGCGCTCCCTGTATTATCGAGTACATTAGAAATTTAGTGGTATTCCCTGGAGTAACTCCAAACGACGTAACTGCGTCGTTTGATAATTACACTGTTAATATTATTGACTGTTCCGCGAAAATTTAGAATAATATTGGATATTTTTGCTAAATTTCAAATAATTAACAAAACTATGTAGTATTTATTTTATAATAATAAAAAAATTTCTTGTTTCTTATTATATTCAAAATTTTCGCGGAACACCTGGGACAGCTTCGCGGAACACCAGTGTTCCGCGGAACGGCGGTTGAGAACCACTGGGTTAGGGTGTCGGCCTTCTGTTCGGAAGGGTGGGGTTCGATTCCCAATGCCGCCAAAGACCTACTGAGTACATGCGATATACGTGCTCTTTAAATCTGTAAAATCGAAAGCTCTGTGGTCGGTTATTAAGAAGTTACCACGGATGCAATGGTCTGGAGAAAATTTCATCCCCCTTCAGATCAATGTAAAAATTGAGGGAGTGTTCTTGTGGTCGTGCCAACCATCGGAGGATTTAAAAAATGAGCAAATACGTACTTTCACCTTCGTGGTGCTCTGAACAAAACGAAAGACGCTCCCTAGTGACTTAAATTCGCAGCAAGCTTGGTTTGTCCAAGTGTCGTGAGTAACAGCACAGAAAATTCACTGTAAAAATGAAATTGATTTTTACTTATCTTTTTGCTTGTAATTAGAATTATTCTGATTTCTATGATAAATAATTATAAAACTTATCTGATACGCCACGCTTTTAAAGGAACATTACTTGCCACAGTTAACACCTAAAATTCTGATTAAAAGCTTGAATATTATTATATAAAGTGATTGTATTCAAATTAACATTGTGTCTCACAAGGAAAAATTTCGTAAACGCAATGAGAAAAGTATGATCATATTCTAATGAATGCATTTTTTTTGTATATCTTATGCATAAAAAATCATTTTAAAATATTTCCCTTTGCATGATTTATGAAACTGAACGAAAATTAAATTTAAAAAATACATAAATAATTGCAGCTATTGGTTTCATTATATTGTTCAATAGTTTAGTTTCATTAAGTTTTGTTGATATCGAAATAAGTAATACCATACATTTTAATTGATAAAAAATGCATATAAAAAGATATTTTTACATTTTTATGGTCGCTTTTTTATATTCTTGAAGTATTTCAGTTAAGACGTAGAATTTAAAGTCTATCCTGACCTAGTACAAGACACCAAAACTGGAAATCGAACCTACAAGCTGTTTAACTAAAAGCATCAGTATAACATCTATCTTAAATAGTATTTTGCAAGATTTTAACTATAATTAGGATAAAATATCTATAAAAGTTTTAACTAATGTAATTTTTTAATATTACGGATGGAAATAAAAAATTTTTTAGAATTATAAGTTCACACATCAAATATTTTCTACCAGGCATTTTAGCATAATTTTTTAATTACTTTTTTTTTTTTTTTTTTTTTTTACAAAAATCTGGATATTACAAAAAGTTTATATTTCGTGTTTCCCTAAAAAAAATTTCTTTTACAATTGCTTAAATGAATCTTGTGTCATTTAAAGTACTTTTTCAAATTGGGAAATACATATCTATATCAGGTGGTTTGCAACACTTCCGGTCACATAATGTATATCTGAATATCAATATTTAAACTCCTTGCCTTTCCCATAATTCATTAAAGAAAAGGCTCTTTAAGTGATTAGTAATTTGATAAAAAGACGTACAAAACTATTAAGTAAGACTAATAAAATAAAATTTAAAAAAAATAAATAAAACGTGCCTTCCGCAATGTGATTTTTTTATGCGACACGTGTCATTTCACGTGAACGAGCGACCACACCGGTCGTTTGTCTGAACGATACTTGCTTTTCCCCAGGAACATTTCAGCTGACTCCTGCGTAAACCAGCTGATGCCCAACTTTGAATATGCTGTAGGGTATGAGGGGAGGAGGGGTAATATAAGCGTACAGTCACCAAGCCTGGGAAAATGTGTGACCAGGAATCTCTTTCACTGATACTTTCATTTAGGCGAAATTCAAATCGCCAATTTATTATTAATTTCCAAAAATAAAAAATAAAAAAAAAATAAAAAATTCTAAGCACTCCACTTTATTAGCCAAAAGGGTGGAAATTTAATTTTGAAGAGATTAAAAATAGCTCTTTAATAATTCAAATTAACTACTTTATTAGAGCTTTTAGATAATGGTGTGTAGAATGATCTCTCTTTTTAAACTTAGTTTTAAATCAATTAAAAAAAAAATAGAGCTTTATTCAGAAAATGGGCAAAATAAGAGAACGTCACATGATGAAATGGCAATACGTACAAATGGACCAAAAAACAACCGAACACATTTATATTACAACGCAGTGTTTATCATGGACAATTTAGACGAACCCGCAGTCAGGATTAGAACTGAGAAAAATCATTGTTACTGTTGGCATGTAATTTGTAATCGGATGGTAAAAGATTCGAAACCTGAATTAGAAGACCTTCGTATCAGCCAGACTTACTTAAGATGATTCCCATGGAATCTAATGTCTTTCTATTGGAGCAATGCAAAGCGGTGGGTACCAGCTTAGGTGTGGACTTCTTCTTTTGCCCATTGTTCGTAGATGCATCGTTCTCTTTAATTTTAGACTAAAATTATTCGTGTAACGCCTTTAGTTCATGAATAATAGTGGGAAATTATAAATCAGATCGATTACTGAAGCTCTTACTTTTGGTTATCATTTTAAGCATGTTTGTTGTTTCCACTTCCAGTTTTTCCTTTGTCCGTTTTATTTAACAAGACCAAAAGTCTCATAATTTCGAACCACGTTTAAAATGAGGAGGTTGATATCTGTGGTGTAATGTGTTTAGAATAATTCCATGCGATTCAAATAAAGTTTTATTTAGCAACTAACAATTGGGGTAAAACCGGCTTTCTTACAAGCTAACAAAAAAGCACAAGTGGCTGTTCGAACAACAACAGTGAAATAATTATTCCACTGCCTTTGGGGAAATTGGGCATTTTTGGCGCATTTGGGATACGGAAAAATTAGCCAACTTTCAAAGCGCTGGCGCCAACAATATCTAAACGGGAAGTCTCACCTCTTACAAAGATACTATATAATTGGATGGATGTTGGATTATGGGAAAATTAAATTTGAATGACTTTTTCAACATGGCTAAATTAAATATTGAACCAAATACTTTTCAAAGAAATGATGGTACTTTTTCCCTCATTTTTTTTAGACAACTGTTTTAAGCATAATGTAGGACAATTAGTTTTTCATAGTAATTTCAAAATAATAAATAATTTTGGTTCTCGAATTGAATTTATACGAATTTACTCGAATTACCATACTATAAATGAGCGTGATTTTTAAAAAGAATTATTACGATATAAATATATTGCCAAGAACAGTTTTCCTTAAATCGTTTAGAATGCGGAATCCCCCACAATAATTATGAAAATTTTGTGCGACGCCATAATTATGGTCGAAATCTGAAACATGTTAGTTAAACTTTGACAATTTCTTTATTTGTATAGCAATATACTATTACTATGGGAATATACTTTTTTTCAAGAAGTAACCGAGTTAAATATAAAATAAAATGACTTGAAACTTGGAAAAATTTAGACATTAACTATATTGTCTGTTCATTAATCGCAGATATTTGGATGGCCATTACTGAGAAAATCCATTTACTTCTAACTACTACTATGCGAGTTATTAATTGTTGACGTGACGGATGTGCCTCTCTGTTTATTTTTTATTATTTTATCAAATTGTGATAAAAAATCTACATAATACAAAGCGATTTTTTTTCTTGCTTCTATTAGTTTGATTCTACTTTGATTTTGGAGTGATTAAAAACAAAAATCTTGTGTCAAACAAACAGTTGTCAGTGAAGGAAAGTTTATGGTCATTTCAAAAATCGTTTGACATTATTTTGTTAATAATAATAAGTTAATGAAATATCGACATTGTTAATGTTTGGAAACCCCTGCTGTAAGTCCCTAGACCCCAATAATTGGAGTAACACCCACAGTTTATGAAAAAAATTCTGGCTTAAAGTGCATCGTGTGATTTTTTTGTGTGTATATATATATATATATATATATATATATATATATATATATATATATATATATATATATATATATATATATATATATATATATATATATATGCTTTTAAAGAATTAATTAACTTTTGATGTTTTGTATTGCCATGTTTACATGCCAGCAGATGTATCTAATTTTCATCATAGCCAATAAACATATTATGTGGAATAATATTTATTGGCATTAATCTGATGTAATAGATAATTGCAAAAAATTCTATTAATTTTCAAGCGATTTTCATGTTTTTATATTTTACCTTGAAAGTTTAAAACGAGGAAGATTCAATTAAAAAAAATATTGTGATGGGATGATTTTTTTTTTCTTTCTCTTTTTACACTTTTATGAGTATAAAAACTCTGCCGTATTCCTATGTCGGAATTAATTGCTTCATAAAGATGATTCTGAAGCGTCCGGTAAATTAAATTTTCCCTCTTAGTTAATCTTATCAGTAGAAACTCTGCATCCTACCCAAAAGCCGCATGTGTGTGTGGGGTTTTCTGCCTGTTTTTATTTTTTTATGAATCCATTCTTTGCTTTTTTTTTCTTTTCATTCAATGTTTTTTTTTTTTTTGTGCTGCATTCTACGATAGAAGAGGTAAATACGTTTCTCAACTTTCCAGCTGCACAGATTGCGACGGAGATTACACCGTTTTTTTTATTATTATTTCTTTAAATTCGCTCGTGAAGTGTTGCCAGAATTTTTTTCTTTTTCCAAACGATATTCTATAACAGTGTAACTATTTCACAGTCCTTAAGAGAAAGCACTAGTGATAAGAGTGTTTAAGCTAGCGTTTACACTGAAAAAAAAGGTTAATTTTTTTCTTATATTAAAGATAAAAACCCCGGATTGCAGTGCCATCTGGTTTACAGGCTTAATTGGATTTTTTCTTTACGATCTGTTGTAGATTTAAGTGGGGTTTCAATTTCATTTTACCTAAGTGGCGGTTCTAAACAGAGGTTTCTATTCATTCGTCCCCCCCCCCTTCCTAAACTTTAGGGCTCTCAGCACTTAATTATTTTGATAGGTAGAGCTAAGGAAGGGAGCGGTATGATGTAGCTAATCGCTATATTTAAGACTCATCCACACAAGCTTTATATTTCAAAAATATCTTTTGCATTAAGAAAAATAAAATCAATATTTTAACTAGTATTTCGCGGAAATCGTCATAAAGTTTAGAAAAAATGTACAGTTTAGATATTTTTTTCATATTAGAAACTTTTTGTATTTGAAATTATACTTCTCAAGAGTTTCAAACCAAAATAACCTTCCAAATACATAAGGCTCGATATAATATATACTTCGTATAACTTTTTTCAAATGGATAAGTAATAATTCTTGTAATAGTATAAATTTTTATACGTGATTATTGAAATACAAGTAATGAGAATTGTTTTATAGTTTTTGTTATAAAATCTGTTTTTGACCAAATTCATGAAAGGCATTGAAATCATATGTATTTATTATGCATAAAAATCAATATTTTAACTGGTATTTATTATGCATAATAAATACATATGATTCCATAAAAAATACATTTATTATGCATAAAAAATACATATGATTCCAATGCCTTTCATGAATTTGGTCAAAAACATGTATTTATTATGCATAAAAAATTGTAATAAAATATAAAATATTTTCATGAGTTTACGATTTTTTGCGTATTTAGATTTGATATTATCTAAAAATATTTAACCTGACTTATCCTTTTTTGATTCCAAAAACCATAAATCCATAAATCATAAGAACTAACAAATTGTTTTTGATTATTCCAAAAATAAAATCGAATATTTTTAAGATGGAGATGATGCGAATATCAGTCAAGTTGGTTTTTGGTAGTTCCAGATCTCCTCTCTGGAAATATGTGTGAATTGTGCTTAACTTTTTAATGTCTTTCAGAGAATTATTATTTCAGAGAAGTATTATGTGTTAAATTATTTTACAACGCGCGCGCGGTTGTCAGCTCCTCTCCTCGATAGAGAATGCAGTTGTGTAAAATGAAAGATAATTTCCCCCCTTTTATAATTATCATTGTTAATGTTTTTTTTTAAATTTTCATTTAATATGTATCACACTAAATAAATTAATTAAGATTCCTGAATAAATAATAATTATCAAGAAAATTGTGAGTAAAATTTTATCTAGCAACAAAAAACTAATTTTTATACAAGAATCGGAAAATTTATCTTGCTTATAATTTGAAACCTCAGTTATTCATTGATGAAAACTTCTACCAAGTGAGTAATATTCTAGTATGTAAATCAATCATTATAGAGGCAATTACTTTAATATTAATCTAGTAAATTGTTGAAATATAAGAGCAGTGAATTACAGAACTACATAACTCTTATTAAATATTTGCTTTAACAGAACATAAACTTCAAATGTTATGCAAAAGACTAATCTTCGAGAAAGATATTACGTACTAATTTTTAAGATATAAAGGACATTTAAAAATTAAAAATGTGTCGAATTCTGCTAAAACTAAGTCTTAGTTATAAATGTTGAATAACAAATAAGAGAAAAGGAGTTAAATTTGTTTTTCATTAATTGTTATTGTTATTGTTGTCGTGTGACAAGTACAAAATGAAAAGAGAAGAAAAGGTAAAAAAAGACAAGTCATATGGGACCAAAGGCATGGAGCACTGCCCTGGTCACATCTGCAGCTTTTTCCGTATAAAGGGTGTCAAGGCAGCAATTGGGATCAGCAACTGAAGAGCGTCGAAGCTACAGAGATGCAGTTGAAGGGAAGCCTCGGATCCAGCGGAACTCCCGTGCAGTGACTGCATTCTGCGTAGGTTCTAGATCCGTTGGGCTTGATTTTCCTATCCCTTATGTGCCCTGTCCGCATTCTGCTGATGGTAGAGGTGATACCCAGGGCTAGGGAAAACATAGCCCTGGGTATCACCTCTCTCTTTCCCTAGCCCTGGGTGATACCACGGTCAGGATTAAGCACCGGTAGACACCATTTTCTCCGCAGTCCCCCTCAGAGCTGATGCCTTGCGACGGCGTTTGTATTGAAGCAAGTGGTAGTCGTGGGAGGGGGATTGATATTTCTAGCCTCCTAGGGACGAGGGTGTCCGCCTGTTCATTTCCCTCGATGTTAACATATGCAGGGACCCATTGGATGGTGCAGGTTTTCTTCCTTGCAACTATGATGAACAGAAGCCCGTTGATGTCTTGGGCAAGTCTCGTTTTACCTCCTTTAATGGCAATTGTATCTTAAAAAGTAATAATGCGAAGTAGATAATTTTACACTTCTAGATATTTCATTTAACAGTTTTTGTGAAGACCACAGTTTATTGCATAGTTACGACTTAATAATTCAGTACTGCCCATTTTCTGTTATTATTATTATCGCATATCAATCTAAATTTATCAGTATTTCTTTTATAATCTCAAATGAGCATTAGTTTATGCTTTACAAGAAGAGAAAGAAAAGTAACTACAGTGTCAAATTTTTGATAACTGCTTTTATACTAGTTTCAGATACAACGAAACAAAAATCAGTGTTAGTCATTGAAGCAAATAAATATTGATACTCATTAATTAATGATGACTATGGACATGAAATTTTGGGATCCCAATGGAATAATTTCTATATTTGTAGTCATTCACTAAATTTTGTGTGTGTTAGTAACTCGTATGAATATAGAATTTTAGATCCAGATGGAAAAGTTTTCACACTGTTTATAACGTCTAATAAGTGTTAACTTTAAATTAACTGCTGACACTCTTTTTTTAAGATATCATATTTTATAATTTAGATCGAGTATTTTATTTGTATATTCTATAAAGTCTCAATACAGATAAATAATTTGTTATTTTTATAATTAACAATAATAAACTGCTAATTTGTTGATATCAAATTTTGGGTTCAATATGGAATTTTTTCCGCACTATGTATTAAGTCTAGTGAGTGTTAACACTAATTAACAGCTGATATATACTTTTCTAATACCATATTACATCATTCTGATGTGATAAGATTTTTGTACTTCCTGTAATAAAATCTTATGAAATCAGGGAGTCAGTGATTGCAATATTTTCACATTTTATAAATTGCTATCAAATGGGTTGGTCTCAATACAATCAGCAACTTTCAATTAAAATTTTTTTTTTCTATATGTGAATATTTGAACTCAGAATCCATTGGCACAAATTATACGAATCAGTTGTTTCATTGGTCTTAATATGTTTTAATGTAATTAAAAAAATTATTATGAAACAGAAACCCTTGCTATATTAAATTGACGTATCTTTAATATAAATATCGATATTTATTTAAAGAAACAATAACATAACCTATTCGTATCCTAAAAATTGATGTGATCATTTTTTGGTAGAACAACTTATCGGAAGTTTAAAATTATTATAGCTGATAGGCAAATTAATTTAAATACTCACTTTTGATTTTGCTTATCCTTTTTTTATTTATTCAAACTCATTCAAGCTGAACTAGCAAGTGAATGGTTACTACCCTTGTATCCCATTTAACAGCTACTGGATTAAATTTCTACTTCAGACGCTTTTAAAGGTTTGGAGTCCCCACTTTAAACTGTATTTTCCTATCGAATTAGCTCTCTTTTGCCAATCAAGACAGTAAAACAAATTGATTACACTTATTCGATTAGGAGGCACAACTGAAAATGGTTTCTGAATTACTTCAAACTTCTAAATCCAATTTAAGAATCAAAACCACGAACTATTTAATCGAAGACAAAGTTTTTGACAGCTTAGCTCACAATGCTTAGTATTTTGCGCTCTGCATAATAATAACCGTTACATTTTAATGAATTATAATAATAACAGATACTTTATAATAAATTTTTAAATGTGAGTACATGCTTAATAATTTTCAATTAAAAATAATTAACTTCTAGAGCTTACGATAGTTTAATGTCGTGTTCGCGTTCTGTGAAGTAGAAGGTATTTAATCTGAGTTTGATACTATTTACTGTTAAACAAAGAAAATGGTTGCTTATATTTTTTCTCCTTTCATCATGCGCAATTTTGAGGGTGATGGCTGGAAGTCCACCAGTTCGATATGTGAATAACAGATAATTATCAATCGAAAATATTTCAGGAATTCAATTATACGAGGTGAATTCATAAAACTTTATAATAGCCTTCAGTAGTATGTCTGTTCTTTAAATAACGGCAAATTGATTTTACATTAAGTTTTAAGAGTGAAATATACAGAACTTTACTAGTAAAGTTGTCTGTAATGAATATAGATTTATTTGAATGCTTGATATTAATTTTTTTTATTCATTATCCCCATTACTATAAATATTTTTTGCAAAGATCGACGCAAGTTTATAATCGATTAATGTACAATCTTATATCAATAAATTTTAATTTTCATCTTTATTCTGAACTGTAAAGTATTGTAAACATAGGTGTGTATCTTTAGAACTTAGTAAAAAAAAAAAAAAAAAAAAAAAAAAACAAAACAACCAACAAACTTGGGAATTTGGTGTGAAATTTAGAAATCAATTTTTAGTTAATCCGTATAATTTGGAAATTCCTTAGAAACAAAAATTTTTTGAATAATAAGGTCAAATAAGAGGAAATATTACTATAATAAAAAATTAAAAGAAATTTCACTAAATTATTGTTACTTATGACACTTGGACAAGCTAAGCTCGCTATGCTTTAGCAATGCGAGTTTAAGTCAACAGGCAGCGTCTTTCATTTTAACCAGAGCACCACGGAGGTGTAAGCACGTCTTTGCTCTTTTTTTTTTAATCCTCCGCGATAGATGGCACCACCAGAGTATCCACTCCCTCAATTTTGTCATAGATCTGAAGGGAGAGGAAATCTTCTCCAGACCATGGTAACTGCTCAGCGAGTGACCACAGGACTTTCGATTCCACAGATTTAACAAGCAGGTACATCGCGTGTACTCGGTGGATCTTTGGTGGATTGAGAATCGAACCCCGCCTTTCCGGATGGAAAGCCGATTCCCTAACCACTAGGCTACCACCTCCTTTTGGGGATGCATGTTCTTATTTCCAAAACAAGATCTTATTACATATATTATAGAATAAATAAAGCATACTAATGTACACACATGTAATCCATTCATAATTTAAAAAAAATAAATAAATAAAATAAAATAAAATAAAATTTAGAGTAATTATATTGCTGTTAATTATAACAAGAAAATGGGGAAAATGGAAGCGTAATTTATTGTAAACGTCTAAAAGAGCTGCTTTACAGCACAATCTTTTAATCAAATATTTTTCAAAAAATACGAAAGATTTTTTTAAAAAAATTTCAAAATGTTGTGATTCATTCCTTTATTTGCTTAGAAACAGGAGTTTTGATATTTGATGCTTTGTAAATATCTTTACGAACTCTTAAAAAGAGTTAAGAATGGACTGAAATTAGAAGTTCTAAAGTCATTTTTTTTCAGGCATTATAAAACCTTCTTTATTAAAATATACCCGATCTCGGATATCTAAAAACGTAAATTTCGTCATGTAAGTAATCATATCAAATGTCATTAAATTCTAAAATAAAACTGTTCAATCAGAGGTTTTTGTATCCAAAATATATATACTTATACTGTTTTATGAGTAAATAACAGATAAAAGTGATGTCTATGCTCCAATCTTCTTCAAAAGAATTTGGGGGAAAAAGCGATTCCTTGAATGTGTGTAAAAGTTATTCTAAAATGAAGGAAAAGGTAACATTTTTATTTTTCTTCAATTTTAGTTCATGAAAAATACGAAAATATTTTTAATGAAGGAAAAATATAGAAAAAATGTTCGGGAAATATTTTTTTTTAAATTTAGAGTATTGGAATTTTATCTTTATAACATTCTGAAGTATTTTGATCCTTATTTGTGTTCTTCATAATAAACAAATCCTCCTCTTTCTAGAAAATTTTTTCCCTTATGTTGGGGGCGTTTAGATGTGATAGCTTTGTTTGCCCTGGTGTCATTTTAGTTAAATTGTTAAAAAATATCTTTACTATTGAATACTTATTACACATATAGTATAAATTGTAAATTAATATATTATTATAATAATGTATAAAATAGTATATCATAGTACTCATGGTAAAATCCTAGTATACCTAACGCGTTTGGCGGTGTTTTCAAAAATGTCGCCAACAGCAAAATTCATGCGATTCATATACGCCAGCATACGCGAGAGTTTCATAATCAAAAAAATTGCGAATCCAAAATAGCAGTGCATTCAATTCGAATCTTAATGTCGCCAAATCCAAATTTGGGGATACTAGGATTAAGCTCTATGTATTTTTGTTATTTATATTAACTAAAAAAGGATGTATCATTTTATTACCTATGAAACAATTAAAAAGACAAGGAAGATGCATTAAAAATTCTAACATCCAAGGTTTTTGCAATGTCTTCAATGATTCATATACAAGTAATTGAATCATTGAATACTTAAAATCAAATAAATGAAGCTTTCCCAAACTAAAACTATTTTTGAATTGGAAAATCTCCCTCAGAATATCGAGACAGTCCGTTTAAAAATAACATAGTATTTCTTGTGCCTTCAGCTATTGCCATTCTCGCCATCGTTGAAGTCATACAGAAGTCAACAGCTTTAACGATGTCTGTGACTGTTAGTCTCTCACGATCCTCAGATGTGCTAGCTGCCTTATCAACTGCCACTTCGCACATTTGCTGCAGAATAGATGCTATGAGTTTCTTAGCTTCCACATGCAATCTCATTTCCGGATCCACGATACCTGCCAGAACTGCGATACTTTTCATATATTCTATTGGCGGCGCTGATCTGTCTCTTTTTGGTTTAGCTTTGATTCTTTCGTTCTGCTTGTAGTTCAAGATTCCAGCTTCATATTTGGCGATGCACTGATTGGCATTATTACAGGCAAAATCTCCAAGTCTTCCTGGTACTGTAGATTTGACAGCTTCGTGTGCAACCTGCACATTCATCGTATTTCCGTGATAAGGCATTGGCGCTAAATTCAGACAGAACTGGATCAGGTCACTGTTTAAATCAACAAACACCGTCTCTGCTAGACGCAAGGCACGAGTAGATATTCTGAGGTTTGGATGATTTTTTTCAAGAACTGTTTTCAATGCACGGCGTATGCCTATTTTATATTTATCCATGCATTAGTTCTTATATTAATATTGTTTGTATTTTGCTTATCATAATTTTGTTAAATAATCATTGATAAATAAGTGAAAAGTTTTTATTTACTTTCATATTAAAAGTTGCCAATAAATTAAAAGTAATTGTGTATTAATAGACATTTCAATTTGCAGCACGTGACTAATGGTTTTAATTAAAATAAAGCAAACTTCATTTAAAATAAAATAACTTATATTTGCTTGGTAATCGTTCCTTTCAAAATGTAGATAAAAATATTAAAGTTAAGGTTATTGATTTCACTTTTATTTTAACGCCATTTTCATATATTATATTGTTCACAAAAAACATCTTAACGCTTCAAAAAGACCTACAAATAGTATAACTTTTTCAACATTATTTAAATTAGGACTCAAAAGTCAAGGATTGTTGTCAATGGATGCTACCACTCACACACGGTATATTTATATCATGAAATCGACACCCTGAAAGAGAACAGTTTTTTAGCTATCCATTATGTATTACTTTTTAGAAGTAATTTTAATAAATGATATTTCGCCTTTACAAGTCAAAATAGGAACATTCTTAAACCAGACAGTTGTACATGCAAAAGTCAGAAATGTGAAATTATCTCCTTTTATACAATAAAATTCAAACTGGGATTTCTTATTCTGAAGAGCGTTTTTCTTTTCTTTAGAAAGAGTGAGTCCTTACAGTGGCACAGGGGCCATGTAATCCAAATTCTGAGATTCGCGTTTTTTGGTGGATTTTCTTATGTATCTCACAACCTTGTTTTTATCACGGCATACATATGGAGACCTATAAGAATTATGAAGAAAATTCTATTTTGGCAATGTTAGTATTTACGCCATCACGTACGTCACGATACGTCATCTTGGCAACATTTCTTCATCGCCAAAAAAATTCAGAATTTGGAATCATGGATTATACGGCACCTGTGCCCTTACAGTTTTCACATGTGAATTAATAATTCTCAAAACCAAAGAGTACCATTTAATAAAGGCATTTTAATATATTTTAATTTACGCATTTAGAAATTCTTATAATAAAAGTTTATTCACTTTAACAGATCGAACTTAGTGCTCCTTCATTTACGAGGTGTGGAAGTTTTGAGAATGGGACAACTCTGGATTTGAATTCGTCTTTTGATCGTAAATGTCTTTTAAGCAGTTGGCTTTAGTCAACTCTTCTGAAGCACGAAGTTTAATGCAATGAAACAATAAGAAATCTGGATATAAAAGAGAGAACTTATGCAACTATAATTTCTAGTCTCAATAAAAAAAGATTCCCTATATCACATTGATTTGCTCATGTTTTTAATTATATTTGTTTGTACTTACTTTCATTTAATACAGATAATATCAAGCAACAAATTTCAGAAAGAGAAGCTAAGCCATTGATATTTTTATACTGAGAAATGATTTCGGTATCGGCTAAATCTTAAAACTTTAAACATAAAAATTATTTGATATTCTACAAATGTTGACAATATTTATCACTGCTGAACTTGACGCCAAAAATACGAAGCGAAATAAGTTTTAGGGAATTCAGAATAAGTTTGCATCCCCATTTATCCCAAAATGTCAGCGAAATTATTTAAAGTTAAAATCACAAACTATGAGAAAGAAAAAAAGAATGGGTTTTATTTAATAATTTTTTTTACTAGTGGTCAAATTTTTGTTCATTTATTTACAGGGTGAGATTGGAATAAAAGCAGAGGAAATGAGTGAATTCGATTAGCATCCAGTGCATGTGCTGTCTATCACTGGAAAAGCACCCCAGGCCCTTCCTGAGCACGTTACCCCCTTGGCAACTAAAACCAGAGACCGCGATCAATTCAGTTCATTAAAAATTTTTCCCACCATCCACCCCTCACTGCATCCCAGTGCAGGAAGGTCTTATCCCGGTTCGGGAAGGACCCGAAAAACAGAGGAATCCCACGGGTCTTGCACACAAACACATCGCAAGGGTGCAGAATAGACTAGGGTTGCTCCTTCCTGGAATGGAGGGGAGAGGGGGAGTCGTGACATCCCAATCAATCTCTCGGATCCCTCCCTTCTCAATTTAATCAGGCGATATTCATTTGAGATAGAAGGAATCCATTCAGATTCAGCTTCTCGATGGGAGAGGGGATGTCCCCGTCCGAATTCAGAATGCCCGATAATAACTTATGGTTATTTTCTACGCAGATGGGTAACAGAGAATAATTTATGGATAGGAGAATAAAAAGGGAAAAAAGGAATTCTCCCAAAATCAGGAGCATTCCTCCTCTATAATCTGTTATTAATCTCTTGTCATAAAATTCAAATTAGAATAAGGAGAGAAGGGAGATCACTATCTAGTGATTAAAACGCTTCCACACCAGCCATCTTCATTTGATTAAAGTGTAAGACGATAAAATTAGCATTCTAACCCCCATTCATAACATCTCTAAGTATTAATCTCTCTCTACGTTCTATTTGAATTTAAAACCAATTTTTTGTTTCTGAATATTGATTGTAAGCGAATTAAAAAAATATTTTGCATTACTAAAGAAACTAATTGTTTTATTGTGCTCATTTCCGGATGCCTGTTATTATCAATCGAATGTGAGTGTCACTTTTTAAATACGACCAAATGATAAGATGGGCAGTTGAGCTCCTTTTCAAACTTCCACCCCACGACAACGGAGGAGTATAAACTTGTATATTTCCTATTGGTTGATAAACCTCAGTTGTTGTTAAAAGAGATTGTTTACAAATATAGCAATTATTCATTTAAAATTCTATTAATTAATGAAATTTTTAAATTTTCAAATTATCCTTGCCTATTTAAACCAACCATAAATTGGATGCTTTATCTTGTGTTTTTTATTTTGCTTTTTTCTGTTCTATAGTCAACTGTTGATGACTTGAATCAATAGAAAACGGCTTCTCAAACCGATGCTTTAGTTCTCATATAATAAATGGTTTTATTAAAAAAAAATTAACTTTGACAATATTCTCAGACATTCGATGGTGTAACATCGCATTATTTGCTGCTACTCGAAAAATGCGATTTGAAAGTAGACTGTAAATTCATCGACAAGTCGGATTTACAATGCCGTATCTATAATATGTCGTAATTAATTATGTGTGACGTAGATAAAACGTTATCTGACAACATAGATATTTTAAACCAATGAGAATTGTAATGAAGGGGCGTAATTATGATCTCAACTGGAACGAAAGTAATAACCTATGACTAATTTTGTTTTGATTGTCAAGTCCCCTTTAGAGTGATTCTCGGCATAGTTATTTATTATTTGGAAATTCACACAATAAAAATAATTTCAAAGAAAGTAAGTTTGTCTTCATACTATCAAACATTATATCAATTTGTTAAAGAAAGATTATCCAAATATTAAACTACTAGAAACATGTATTACAATTTTAAATTTCCCCGGATATAATGATAATCCAATGAAAAGTGAGCATGATGGTTTTGGCGATTCATCCTCCAAACTCAGGTCTCCATAATTATCGAAATTTGGTAAATGACATAATTATTGATTAGCAACACTAATATAGATGCGTTTTAAGTGACAGAAATCTTAGGTACAGGTGCCGTGCAATCCATGATTCCAAATTCTGAATTTTTTGGAGATGAAGAAATGTTGCCAAGATGACGTATCGTGACGTGCGCGATGACGTAAATACTAGCGTTACCAAAATAGATTTTTCTACATAATTGTTATCGGTCTGCATATGAATGACGTAATAAAAACAAGGTTGCCAGATACATAAGAAAATCCGCCAAAAAACCGTCAATATCAGAATTTGGCATCCTAAATTATACAACACCTGTGCCAAATCTTATCTGGAATAGGGAGAAAAAAATGGGAGTATTATTAAATTGGTAACCCTAAGAAGATAGAAGAATACAATTACAATAACAATTGATTAATTTTTTAAAAGTATAATAAATAAAAATTTAAGAAAATATACAAAAAAAAAAAAAAAATTGTTTGTAATTTTACAAAATTGTAATAAAGTAATAAGCTAAATTTCCCTAAGAGATTTCTTATTTTGAATTTTGTTTTAAATATATTTAAAAAGGATTTTTTAAATAGAATTCCACTACTTATTAAAATAAAAAAATTTTTAGATTATACACAAAAATTTTTTCTGTTTTATTTTTGTGATTTATAAAATAAAAAAACTCATTTTATCAAGATTCAACATTGTGGGGTTCTTAGTAAGAAACAAAGCATTAATTTAACATATCTAATAATAAAATTATGATAAAATACGACAGGAACTAATATTATCTAGTTTAATTCTTTAATAAAATTAAACAAAATTCGATAGTTCTTATGATGAAGGAAAAAAGTATTCAAATATTTGAATATAATTCAAATCTTGACAAAAGTTATTTGAAAAAAGAATTCTTTATTTTTAATTTTCGACTTAGGGCCGAGATAGCCTAGTGGTTAGGGTATCGGCCTTCATTCCGGAAGGATGGGGTTCGATTCCCAATGCCGCCAAAGACCAACCTAGTACATGCGATATACGTGCTCGTTAAATCTGTGGAATCGAAAGTCTTGTGGTCGGTCGTTGAGCAGTTACCATGGCTGAAATCGTCTGGAGAAATTTACTCCTCATTCAGATCAATGCCAAAATTAAGAGAGTAGATCCTCTAGTGCAGCCATTTATCGGATAATTTGTAGAGCAACAGTCGTACTTTCACTTTTATGATTCTCTGATTAAACGAAAGACGCTGCCAATTGACTTAAAATCTTTAGCACATTAGGATTTATAAGACAACGACCTACAATTAAACTTAGAATCCGAAACAATATTCAACGATATTCAAGTCAAAGGGGAAGTCGAGCGAATAAATTACTGACTGAACCGAAGAAGCCAGTGACTAGACTTCAGTGAATGCAAACTGTCATCATATTTAAATCCAAGAATAGATTGCAATGTAAAATTTCAAGTAGCTTTCCTATTTTTATTGTTTTAAATTTAAATTTATCTGTACTTTGACGCTGCTTAGTAGATAGGCTAACTGTCTAAGGCTGAAGACAGAACTGCAACATTTACCCTCCTTTGTTGAACAGTAACTGTAGCTGAATCCGGGATCTTTTCTTCTAAAAATGCTACCCAACCACTGGGCCACGGCGAGCCCTGCATTCATTTATAGTATTTTTTGTAGTTAATGGCTAATTCAAATGTCTTTCGGTCGAATTAAAAGTCACTATTATTGCCGTAAATATTGTATATTATCAAATTAAAAGAAAAAAATTGTGCTGTAACTTTTAGTTTTTTTTTTTTTTACCTTAGTAAAGTGAGAAAAAAATGATATTTATAAGCAGTATCATAAATAGTGTTAGATTTATTAATGATTAAATACCTTCAGTCTTAGAATTTTCGTCATTCATTGCACCTCTAAATTCTTATATCCATTTATTACCATTTATTATTATTTATTATTCCATTTATTACCATTTATTATTATGCTATCCATTTATTTCATTTCTTAACATATGTGAAATTTATCGAGGATGTTTAACGTTGAAAAGGACAACCAACTAATCTCAGAAAATGCATGCAAATGGCTCGATTACCTTGAATAAAACATCCAACATCAAATTTAAATCCATCTCATAATAAATCAAATTATTTTTAAATTTCACCGAAATGATTACAGTTATATACATGGTTAATTGCTTAAAAGGTGATTAGAAACTGCATCTTTTCATGGCACACAAGAACATAAATGAGTTTTCATAGCATTTCTTTCGAAGACAAAGAATAAAACTTGAAAAGGAATCGAGACTTCAAATTCTCAAAGTTTACATAAAATAAGTTCCAACAAAACTGGTTTAGTTTTGAATTTTTCTCACTACATCAGCCTTAACATAAATAAAAAGCTGTTAAAATTCAATGGTTTTTATTTTCAGAAATTTGCCTTTTAAATTGATTAATCTTCAATTGAATTCTAGATTTAAATTTACTAACAAGACAGAAAAAAAGAGTTTGAATGCGGTAAATAGTTCCAGACATTCTTCAGAAGGAAGAAAAAATTGTACATTTTCGATAATTATTCCTTGAAAGGATAATTTCATTTCAATTATTAAAGGTATTTTAAAGATTTCGAGTCGGAATTTGTTTTCTTTACTGATGAAATTATTTACAATACTTGGTCGTAACTAGGAAGTGGTTATGAAAATACATATTTATAATGCAAATGAAGCTTGTCAAAATTTACTTGATTTGAAAGCTTGTCTGTAATCAGAAATGTTAGTGTTTTCATCATAACGTTAAAAGAATCGTAAATATGTTATTGACACATGTATAGACTGATACACACACATACATACTTGTATTCATAAGTACTCATATACATACACGTGTAGTGCTATTTGTATCAATAAGTTAGGCATCGAGTCTTTAAAAATTTAATATTAAGTTTAAATTTTACGCATTAAGTGTTTTCACTTATTGGAGCCAACACCAAGAAACAAATATGTTTTTATTTAAAATTACGATGTCTGTACAGATCACTGATAATTTCTCTTTATTGCTAAAATAATAAATAATTGATAGTAAATATTAACCAATGAATGAAAGAAAAAATGTAATTTTCCAATTTTTCATTTGAAACACTATTAAGAACTAGTAACTTGGAAAATTTTTAATATTGTGCTATTTTAACAATAGCTTATAGAAATTAATTCTGTGGTGAATAGAAAGTCTTATATTCTTTATTTCATTCACTGTTTGTTTCGAAAAACTGTGCTATATTCATAAAAATACCAAAAATATTATGAACAGTGTCTTTATTTCATTCACTATTTTTTTCGAAAAACTGCTATATTCATTAAAATAGCAAAATTATTAGGAACAGTATTTTTATTTCATTCACTATTTATTTCGAAAAACAGTGCTATACTCATTAAAAGATCAAAATATTAGGAATAGTGTTGTTATTGCGCTTCCCTGTACCATGCCTTGAGTTCGGCTCTACCAGTTAGATAGAAGCAGCGTAGTATAGTCTTGGTAATTATGAAGCAGGGATTAAGCAAAAGACCCTCAATATTTGAGATCACCCTCAGAGGTATTATTTCACCTGGGGGGCATTGCGATCCCATCTAGTTTTAACGTGCCCCAGCCGCCATTAGCTAATATGATGAATCTTCAGTCGGTTTTGGATTCTAACTGAATACCTTCCAATAATGAGAACGACGCCCTAATCAACCAAACCACCACGGCCTTAACTTTTCTAATTGTTGCACCAGCTTTCTAACCTGTATCTAGCACTGAGTTGGGCTATACCAGTTAGATAGAAACATCCGGGTGGAGTTTTCGTAAATTTTAAAGCAGGGAACAAGCAAAAGACCCCAATATGGCCTACCATCCTTAGAGGTATCATTTCACTTGGAGGACATTGCAACCACGTCCAGTTTTAACATGTCCCAGAGACCATCATCGAACACAACGATCTTCGGTCGGTCGGGATTCGAACTCACTACCTTCCGATATTGAGAACAACGTCCTAACCAACCAGGCCATTGCGGCCCCTCATAGACAGCGCGTCCTATTCAAGCAAAGGTGTCAACCCAGTAATCTTTCTGGCAATTATACTGACAAACTGGAGTGAGAGAGACAGAAATACAACATCCACCTCTCATAGTACATTCATTTATGGCTGGGATAGAGCCCGAAACATTTACTTGCGATGAGCATAGTTCTTCTATTAGGCAACGGTGAGCTCTTAAATTAAAAGCCGAAAAACTGAGCTTCTCAGTTGATTTGATGTTTAAAATATTTAAAAAAAAAATGGTACATTTTGGTACAACATAGCTTGAATTAATTATTTTTATTTTTATTCATTTATTTCTTTATTGCCTGATTAGTTTAAATAAAAATAAAATTCAGATCTAAAGTTTAGTCTTAATGAACTAATATAAATTTTTGAAGAAAAAGTGTTACGTATATATCATTTATTTTTTTTAATTCAAACCTATTTATTAGTCAAACTGAGAACAGATATAATTTTAAATTCATTTATTACTTAACAATAAATTATTATAGATTATAATTTATTACTGATTAATTTATTACTTATAAATTACTTGATTATTATTCAATACAATAGAAATATTTTTATAGCAATCTTCAATAGACATATGTGTAATGAAAAGAGGTCATTCGATTTTCAACTTATATTTCACTCACATAATATATAAATGTGTGTGTATTCGAGCAAATTTGGTTTTATTAGAAAGCACAAAAAATACACCCATTTGTTCAAATTTCAGTATCAATAATGCAATTAATTTTTACATTTGACAGAAGAATTGTTGAGTTCACTTGAACTAAATTTTTGTTATATAAGTTTGTATTCAAAATATCTTTTGGAAAATTATTTTCTAAAACACTTGCTTCTCAACTGAAATATACTTACTGTTGTATATTTATCAAGATTTTCTAAATTTCGAATTACTATTTGCATTTTATTACCACATATAACTTTAACATTTGTTTTAATTTAATTTCGACTTCTCTCTGCCTATACTTTGGTTTATTAGATAATAAAGCTAGTTTTAATTACAATGTGATCAAATCGAATCAAGGAAAGATTCCGGAGTTTTTGACCAGTGTTGCCAAAATGGAGATTGTACTTAATAAAAAAAAGTTTTAATTTAATTGGTTCAAATGCATCAAAACAGAACCAATATTTTTAAATATAACTTGAAAACATTAAATTAAGATTTCTTTTTCGCAAATTTTCAGCCAAAAATATTATAATAGCTCTTTTTGAAGAAACAAAAATAGTATAAGTTATGTTAGATGCAATATTATTTATACATTGAAAGATCATTAAAATTTTATATTAAAATAAATTTAATATTGATATAATAAAAGTAAACCGAGACTTGAAGTGATATATGTATATATATATATACAACTAAATGAGATTTATGGATAGCAGACGTCTGAAGATACAATGAATCAACAAGAATTTTTATCTCATTGCTATTTAAAAATTATGAGAATATCATTGTAGGGAGATATTTTTGAGCAGCTTGTTTATATAGTTTTGCAAGTTCCAATAGAAAATTTGAATTGAAAAAACTCAGACAGTGCGTGGCGTGAACAAACATGCTGCTTAACTTAAATGCATTGTTTGCAAATTGTCTGAAAAGGATTCTTTTTATATATATATATAAGGGAAGATTAAATTTTAATTTATTTCCTCACTTTAAAAAAGTCCATAAAAATAACATGCTTCAAGGTACCTTTATTATAGTATATTTGCAAAAATTTCTTTTTCTGTATATAAAATCTAAAAGAAAGTATACTTTTTACATAATATTGTTACCGATATTAAATAACATTACTTATTACAAACTATAGGTAATGGTGTTATAGACATTTTAGATGAAACCAATAATTTACTATTTATTTAGGAAATATGTGACTTATAGACTTTTAAAATATTGTTTTACCTGTCTAAAAGTGCTATTTTCAAATATGTTTTTCTATAAAAGATTTTGAAATTTTATACGGTTAAAAAAATTATTTTTTGATCTATATTGAGAAGTATATATGCTATTAAAAGTCTTTGTCTTATAAATTATGTTAAAAACACGCATTATAGATGAAAATATTCTCAAGATAATGTTCGAATGTTAAATCAATAAATATGAAAATAATATAGTATGCAAAGTTTAACACTAGTAACATGTGTATGTTAATTTCTTTTATACATAACGAGATTCAATAATGCTCGAAAAAAAATGATTTTTGTAAGAAAAAATAAATTTCCCTCAAATTTGCTAATTTATCATCGATATTCATAAATTCTATTTAAAAAAATTGAAATTTTAATGTTTGCGTAAGAAAGGCATTAATCTTAAGATTTAAAATAGATTGTTTGCAAACATTGAAATTATATATATTAATATTTAGAACTTTATTAATTAATGAAATTTAAAAAAATTTAAATGGTGCCTGCTGATTGAAACTAACTATAAAGTTTATGCTTTGTCTTTTTCATTTTACATATTCTTCTATCTTACTGTCAACACGTTGAATCAATGGAAAATGGCTTCTTAAACCGACGCTTTAGTCTTAATATAAGCAATCGATTTATTAACAAAATGAAAATCGACTCAATTTTCAGACCTTCGATGCTGAACTTCTTGGGAACAGGTGCCGTATAATCCAGGTTTCCCAATTTTGAATTTTTTTTGGCGATGAAGAAATGTTGCCAAGATGACGTTTTGTGACTTGCGTGATGACGTAAATACAAGGGTTGCCAAAATAGAATTTACTGCATAATTTTTATGTCTCCATCTCTAAGACACAATATAAACTAAGTTGCTAAATACATAAGAAAAAAATCCACCAAAAAAATCGCCAAACTCAGAATTTGGCATCCTGTATTATACCGCTCTTATGCCACTTCTTGTTTCCTGCCGCTCGAAAAATGCAATTTGAAGACACGCAGCAAATTCGGATTTACGACGTATATGATGTCAAGAAGATGAAACCTTGTCTGACGTCATGGATATTTTAAACCAATGAGAATTTAATAAAGTGATGCAATCATAATCTCAACTGAAACGGATAAAAAAAAAAAAAAAACACTTTATGTTTAAAAGAATAAAAAACCCGAATATTTATAAGATTTTGTGGATTCTGTTGGCATAAGAAAAGGAGCCAATTGAGTGAGACAATAGAAAGTATAACAAAAAATACCATCAGAGCAGCTCCAAATGATAATATTGAATTCAGATGTATGATAATCATATGGGAGTTGCATCATATCACGTTGAGGAGGAGTTGAAAGTATTATTCAGAGTTTTAGAGAATAATCATCTGGCTTGGGTTCGTCTGTCGTTTTAGGTTAATTTTTATCTATCATTTGATTGGGGCTTTCAGTTAAAAGTAAATTCAGCAGAACTTACAACATCCATACGCAAGGTAGAAATCGAATTCATATGTACTGTCAGTTGTAGATCATAGTGTAACCATTCAGTTGATGGCTCTGCCATTATTTTTCTATTAATCTGTCAAACTATATATTTAGAAGAACACAATTTAAAAGTGAAAGAAAACTACTTATACAGGCACGGAAAACTCACGCAATCCAAAAGTGAAACAGATCATAGAATAGGTTTATGTTATGATTAAAATAATTTATATTTTTAGAAGTATTTGATGTAATTTTAAATAGTTATGTGAATTAATTCAAGCTAGTAGTTAATTAGCAAGCTTCCTGGTATGTTATTTAGCTGTTCATTCTTCCATTATTTGTGATGTATTTCAAAAAGCATCTGTGGAAAAATAAATCAAACAACATTGAAAAAAAATTATATTTAGTACATATATGTGTTTTTTGTTATTTTCCATAAAAAGGTTACGAAAAAATTATTAAAACTTGCTAGTTATGAATTCTTTTAGAAATCAAATTCAGATTTACGAAAATTAAAGCTTATGTTGAGATCACTCTTTTCTGGAATATCAGTTAGATAATTATGAGTACTTCATTGAAAAAAATAGTTCATTAATGTGTTTTTTTATTCTTTGCATTGTTCGACACTATTCCTCAGCAACTCCTTTTATGAAGTCTTTCCGATATTTCTGTTCAATAATTAAAGTCTTCACACTCAGATTTTCCACGTTTAATTCCGTTCATTATCCTAATAATTTCATTAAGTCATTTAACGAAAGATGAGCCGGCCAACTTGTCCAGTGGTCAGCGTGCCTGACTACGGATAGGGAGGTCCTGGGCTGGAATCCCGGTTCAGGCATGCATGTACTTTCTCTCTCTTTATCCTGTCTTTATCCTTTCCTTGTGTGTGAATGGTTGCCTACCCTATAAACGGGTCCCTAGGGCATGTGTGTGTATTGAAGAAGTCGGACTCCACACCAAATACGGTTCATTTGGAAAAATGGAGCAGCGCACCCCAATTTGCCAGCCTAGCTGTCACACGACAACAGCAGCACAAACGAAAGATGAATATGTAAGATAGCTGTGTTCTTATTCATTAATTTCAGTTCGAATATCTTTAATTTTTAAAATCTAAAATTATGTCAGGAAATGAGGAAATTTTAATCACCGAAATTTAAAATATTAGAACTGAAATTATATATTTTTATAATTTCCAGATTGTTAAAAAGAAAACTTACCCCAAAAGAAATTAAAAGTGTTAAACCTGCTAAAATAAAAGGGAAAATTTTTTATAAGAACTGTGGTTAATAAAATGTGATATATGATTATTTTAATTATTGTTGTACTAATGAAAGAACAAATAAATTGCTTAATACTTTTTAAAGAAATTGGAAATAACCGAAAGAAATGGAATCAAAATGAAATATCTGAATTCAAGAAAATCTGGATACCAGCATATTATTATTAGCATGCTAATATTGCAATGTTGTTCAAAAAATATTCGAATGGTAGTTGATGAGGAGGATATCATGTCCACGGAATACGTGCAAAAACTCTAAATGTCTCCGAAGCTCTCGAAGATATCCCTGGAGATATCTACAGCTTTATCTGTAAAAAGAAGCTCCACAGGATGCAGACGTTAAAAAGCTTGGCCAGCATTGCTGGACAGCTGAAGATGTGTTGTGGAGTGGATGTTATCCTGTCAGTGAGGACAAAGCCTGGTTTATCTCCTATGACCGTCTGTAGAAATTCTCATGCCTTTAAAAGGTTTTGTTCTAAGTCTGGCTATTATAGTTGAAATAGTTCTGCTTGTGTTTAATTCTGGAATGGAAAAATTTTTGACTTGCTGGAAAATTAATTTTCGGCTGGCAACTGCATTGAACTCAATGAGGATCAAGTATTTGGATGGCTGAGGAGAATCACGGGCAGAGAGGTCATCGGCTATTTCGTTGTCAGGGATGCCAATCAAATGGCAGTTAATATAGGTATTAATTTTTAAATCATAAATCTGATACATTGCTAAAACTATATAAAGTTAATTTTTTATACAGTATTGTTTACTTACTTTTTTCACTAAATATACTTTTTAATGAGAGAACATTATATGCAAGCATGTACTCAATTTGTCAAGAAAGTAAAAACATTGTATGCCATAAGAATTCAATGCAATAAGTATATAAATATGTGTGCTATACAATTTTTTCTCTATCAAAAAATCCTTACTTATTCATAATAATTTAATTCCTATCATTATATATTATTAACATATGTATGTGAAGTGTATCTTCAAAATACTTATATTATCGGAAACGGAATTAAATTAATTTAATTCTGAATAGCATTAGAAGAGACGTAGGATTCAAAAGTACCTATGCTTTTTCATACAGTTATCAATGTTATGAAGTCTATATCAGCAGTTATCCTAGATAAAATTATGACATCATTTGTTTTTTGTTGCTTTTTCAATAATATTTTAATTTTTGGCTATTAAAAGCAAGATATTGTTTTGGAGACCAAAAGGTAGCGGGTTCTATACCAACTTATGCCTGTGACTGCCATGTTGAGTCTGTGCACATGAAAGTTTCCGTGAGTTTTCAATGCCTATTGACTGATATTGAATGAAGACAAAGGCGTCAACTGATTCATATGTCTTCAATGGATTAAGGATTAATATTACTAAGCAATAGTGTTGTTGTTGTCCTGTGCCAGCTAAGCTGTCATTATGGGGTGCGCTGCTCCACTTTCCCAACTGAACTATATTTTAAATGTGGAGTCCGACTTCCTCAGTACACACATGCCATAGGTACGCGTTTATAGGGTAGGCAACCATTCACACAAACCCATTCATACAAAGAAAGGGCAGAGACAGGATAGATAGACAGAGAAAGTACATCCATGATCACACCGGGATTCGAACCCAGGACCTCCCGATCCTCAGTCATGCACGCTGACTACTAGACAAGTTGGGCGGTACTAAGCAGTATTTATCAGTATCAAATAATAGAAATATGTTGCAGAAAATGCATTGTAATAATTGAATATAACAATTCAATATTTTGAGAAATCATTACACTTAGTTAAAGTATTAATTACTTCTTGCAAATTTATTTTAAAGTGATAAATATAATTTCTATCTATTTTTTAAACAATCTAGGTTTTCATTATGAACTACTTTTCTGCATGAATAATTTTGCATGATAAAATGAAAAATGGGAGAAAAATAATGAAATATTAATATATAAGACATGATAAAGAAAGCAACAAAAAAAAATGAATTCTAAGCTCCAACGATGTTTTAAGAATAAAGACTATATATCTATATCTATCTATCTATATATATGTATGTATGTATGTGTGTGTGTGTGTGTATTTCGTTGTTAACTCCTTGCCTTGATGCAATTAAGAAGATTATGGAAGAGGCAGATCTTCAAGAATAATTTTTATTAATACGTGAACAATTTCTTTGTGTGAAGACAACCATGACTCTTTAGCATGTCAACTCGATAGGAGAGCTCAATCAATGAAAGCCTCGATGAAACTTAACCCTCTCAGAAGGTTAAGGCATACTGGGGTCATTCATTTGTTAAGAATAGTGGCAGAGATGACATCAACGGTCAGTTCGAAATTCCTTAACATTATTTGGTAATTTACATTTTGGATTTTCACAACAGGGGCGATGTAACTCTAACTAATAGATTTGTTAAAAGGGGCCATATACACAATAAAAAGGTACAAATTATACAATATATATACATATTATTATATGTTCCGCTATTTCTATTTTGGTTTTTTTTTGGCTGACTAATTTTTCAGCTCGATGCTGCTAAGCATAGTGGACCCCTTTGTTATTTTGAACCATCCAGTGATTGGACCTGTAAGTTGGAGCTTTCCTCATCATGTTACACCATCTGAAAGATAATGGATCGCTTAAAATAGAATTTTAGCAATTCTATCCACAAGAATTTGCGATTATCTGAAGGGAAAAGGCTTTGCTTTTGCCACTGGAAGGTTTCAAATTCGATACTTCTTTCTGTCAAAAACTCGAACAGAAATGAAATATGCATTTGAAAAGCTCCGTTAATGACATGTCAAATAAGACAGTATTTACTCCTAATTGTAATTCGGTGCTTACGAAAACTGCAGGTCATGTTTTCTGCTTTTATGATTTTCTTTAATGTAAATCATATGAAATGTTTCTAGTAATTCCTAATGTACCAGTGTTTTCGTAAATTCTGCAGTTACATTTTTCGGATTTTTCTGATAAAAATAAGTTTGTAAAACTTTTATTTATTCTAGAAATTTTTTTAAAAAATACTAGCTTATTTTTAATTTAAGACTTGTCTAGTGGTCAGAGTGCCTGACTGGATCAGGGGGACCTGGGTTCGAATACCGGTTCGGGCATGGGTGTACTTTCTCTTTCTATTTATCCTGTCTTTGTCCTTTCCTTGTATGAATGGCTGCCTACCCTATTAACAAGTTCCTATGGCATGTGCGTACTGAGGAAGTCGGACTTCACACCTAAATATGGTTCAATTGGAAAAGTGGAGAGGCGCACCTCATAATGCCAGCCTAGAGGGCACACAACAATTACATTTAACTTAAGTGTTTCACAGCTATTAATTATATAGAATGAATATAATACGATTTTATAATAATTACCACTTCATTTGCCTCATTCCTTGAATGAAAAACTGCCCAAATGTAATTGATGCTTGAATTCTTGATGAATGAATCTGAATAAATCGTTAAAAAGTGGCTAGATTGTCTTAGTACTTGTAGATGACAATATAATTTGGTATACACAATTTTAAAGTCGCACACAATATTTTAATACATTTCATAAAACGGAAATAACAATTTTTGCGAAATGAGTATTTTGCAGTTATATTTAATTTTTATTTTTGTATATTTAATTTAAACTTAAATATAAATATTTTCAAATTTATTCTTGTAAATTTAATTCAGTGTTATATATTTTAATTAAATTAAAAATTCCTTTTTTATATTACTTAATAATGATGTAAATTTTATTAGTCAAGTGTTATATTTTACAAAAGATATCTTTTTAATATTCAATAATTATTAATAATAATTAACATTTCATTTAGCAACTCATATTTTGTTTGAATTAAGAATTTTTATGTTTTGTATTTGCTTAACAATTCATTTTTTATTTGAAATAAGAATTTTTTGTTCAGTAGTTATTTATTTAATTTAGTTTTTGTTTGATATTTTTTATATTTTATTTAAATTAAGATCTTTTATTATTTTGAATAATTGTTTATTATTATTTAATATTCCCTGGTAAATTTGTAAACTTCTGTTATTTTCTACATTACTTAGTTATTTTTTAACAATTTATTGCTTATTTGATAATTTTTATATTTTATATCAGCAAGGAATTTTTTTTATGTTCATTATTTCACTTAATATATTTTTAATTTTACATTTTATATATTTTCCACGAACGTGCAATTTTTATGTTTAATTATAAACTTAATTTAATTTTCTTTGTGCCGACCGCCCTGTTTAGTATTCAGAGTGCCTGACTGCGGATAAGGAGATCCTGGGTTCGAATCCTGGTTTGGGCATGGGTGTACTTTCTCTTTCTATCTATCCTGTCTTTGTCCTTTCTGTGTATGAATGAGGTGTGAATGGTTGTCTACCCTATAAACGGGTCCCTATGGCATGTGTGTACTGAAGCAATCAGACTTCCCACCAAATATAGTGCGGTATGATAAAGTGGAGCAGCGCACCCCATATTGTCAGCCTAGCTGGTACGTGACAAAAAAAAAAAAAAAACTGTTAATTATAATGATTTAATTTTCATGTAAGTATTCATTGGTTTTATTCGAGCTAAGACTTTTTATGTATTTATTTAACTTTCTTTTTGCATGACAATTTTTATATATTATTGAAATTATGAATTTCTTAAATTTAAATGTAGTTTTCATTTGATAATTTCTATATTTTACTTATTAAAACTGTAACTGAAAATCTAACAACATTAAATTGTTACTTACTTAATTCAATATTCGCTTGGCAATTCATATACTTTATTTGAACAAGAAATTATTCTACGCTCTATTGTCATGTACTTACTTCCATTTTTTTTTTCAATTCCTATATTTTAGCTGAAAAAAACTCTTAATATTAGATATGTTTTTGCTTGCTTTTTTATTTATGTATAGCGAAAGAGAAAAGGAGGGAACAGGAGAGAAATTTATGACAATTGTTATTATTTAACGAGGTTTTCAGTTGCAGCTAAAGGGTATTTTCTCACTGCAAATTCGAACGTCCAATATAAATGTGTGCTCGTGCAAATGTGAATACAAATTAATATACTAATCACCTTCTCGTCATCATTGTTTTGTGTGCAGATATTACAGGAAATTTCAATGTCATGAAATCATCTTCTGTCAATGCTACTCGCCAAGGATAAAGGGGTGTGTCGAAATCACTCTCGTCGGAATATTTCATATCAAATTTCCATGGGTTCCGGATGCTCCACACTCAAGTGAGAGGGGGAGGGAGAAATTACGGTAACACTTTAGCTACTTTCATTTACATCACTTTTTTCTGTCAGATCAATTTCAAGAACACGCTGCTCTGAGCAAGTGACAAGTACAAGGAAAACGCCCAAGGCTTCTAATTGCCTCTCTATTTAAACCGATGATAATCACGAGCCAAAATGATGAAAGCAAACTTTCGAAATAATTTTGTTATCATCATGGATTACGTGTGCTAATATTTTTTTCTCCTTTTCTTTCCCAACACTGAAGATTCTATGAGATTATTAGTTTAATTTGGTGTTATATTTTTTGCTCATAAGAACTAACACAACCGGCATTTACTGGTAGAAGTAAATGTTCATTCATTGATATTTCCAAGTCTAGGAACAAAGACCAAGCAGTTTGATTATAGATTAGAGTTCTCGTCATTTAACAATTTTTTTCATTTAACTCGTCATTTAACATCGGTGCTTGGTATTAAAAGTGTACAAGAAAACTACGTTCTTTTTTAGCTATCTGCATCTTTATGAGAGTTTTTCCAAAGCTTCAATATGTATCCGTAGTTTTGAGTCAAGTGATTAATTAATTCGATTCAAAAGCTAACACACTCTACTCAAACTAACACTGTCCACCAATTAAGAGACATTATTCTAGTAAGTCATGATGTTTCTGTTACTTATGACATTCGAACAAACCACCTTGCTATGCCATCGGATATTGCAAATTTAAGTCAGAGTGTGTTTTTCGTTTAATTAGAGCACCACGAATTTGAAAATACGACTTTGCTCTAAACTCCTCCTATAGATGGCACCGCCAGAAGTTCCACTCCCTCTCATTGAAATGGAGGGGGAGGTAAAATTATGATGTAAGCAGAATCTATCAACATGAAATCTCCTTCCGGGAGCAGAATTGAATTCGCCAGCATCTTGCAAAATTTAAGCATTTAACGAATCACGATATTGTTTTTTCATCTCTCCACCAAAAAATGTTGTGATGAAGAAAAAGTAATGTTGTTTCGTATACATATTAAATTGCTACGAAATAATTGGGGAATAAAACATTGTAAAATGATGTATGTCACCTTATAATGAATTATTATAAAGTGATGTGTGTCGCTTTATAACGTATGAGCCATTATAAAGGAAATCACATGTGAAGTGGAATTGAAAAAATACCTAAGTATGAAAAAATTCTTTACTTGTTAGTATTTTACGACAAAAAGGAATAATGAAAATGTTCGGAAATAGCAGCACAGATGCTGTATAATCCACGAAGTCAAATTCTGAATTTGTTTGGCGATGGAGAAATGTTGCCATGATGACGTGCATTACATGACGTAAATACTAGGGTTGCCAAAATAGAACTTTCTGCAGAATTCTTATTTGCCTCCATATCTAAGACGTAATAAAAACCAGATTTCCATATTCATATAAAAATCCGCAAAAAGAAAAAAAAAAAATCACCAAACTCCGAATTTAGCATACTGGATTATATGACATCTGTGTCGGAAATAACGATACAAATAAGCTAGACGATGTAGGCTCTTCCTTCTATTTTATTCAATAGTGAGTAATGATAGTTAATAAATCAACATATTGATTATATAGGCGTGTGTTGATGTTATTTACTTAATTAGTGTACGTGATTTTACAGGTAGAAAAAGCAAATAAATATTCTTTATATTGCATTATTTGTAGTTTATCATTATCGTTGGGAGGAACTGAGCTAGTAAAGATCAGTTCCTTACAACAATAATGTAAAAAACTGTTTTTTTTATTTTTAATAAATAATATTTATAAAAATTCTTTGTTAACTTCTAAGTTACTTATTAATATTTAATGTTTAGTTAATAATAATTGGAACTATTAGTGTATCCTCCTGCCTATTGGTGACCATTGCGATTACGAAAAATATCGCAACCCAGAATGGGCAAACATCGGCTTAAGAAACTGTGGTTTTCCCCGATTTCGAATTACTAGGCCTAATACTACATAAGAAAACAATGATAACAACCATGTAATTAAAACGGCGTGTTCCCCGTTTCATTTACATGGTGGTTACCATCCCCCCCCCCTATTTAAAATTGGTCAGCCTAACGGTATATCAGAAAAAAGAGTAATCGTACTAAGAATTTATTAAAGATTCTATTTAAAAATATGACAGATTTAAAATAAAAGGAAATAAAGTAGCAAAAATAATTAAATTTAATAAAATCTAGTTAAAAATAAACAAAATAATGAATTTCAGTGATGTAAGATGGGAATATTTCAAATCATTACTACATAAAAGTAGACAAATCTAAAATAATTCCAAAAAATAGAACGATTCTATAATTTCGTTTATTATTGGAAATTTAAATACTTAATACACAATTCTAGGAATTTTATGCCTACAGAAACTAATTATAAAATTCTTACTTTCATTTTTCGTGTGGCGCTCTAAATGCACAGCAAAATCCAAAATAAATATAAAAGTTAGAGTTTAATTTCTGACTTTCTTCTACCCATAGTGAAATACAAAACGAATATAAAAGACAGAACTGAAATTCCGACACTATATCAACAGCGAAATAAAAAATTTAAATATAAAAGACAATATTTATATTACTCCCTACATCTGAAAATAAATATGAAAAAACAGGATTTAAACTGCCGCACTTCACATCCGATAAAAAAGAATAATAAAAAATAAATAAATAAAGGAATGGAGCTAGTAGGGTGAAAAGAAACTAAAAATGCTGTTGCCACTGAAAAGAAGCATATATACAACTCAAAAATTATGTAAAACACGAGCAAAACAAAATCTAGCAACTAAAAATTCTGAGAAGTAGCAAAAACTGCATTTGGCAACACTATAATAAAAACCAAAACTCGAATTGGCAACACTACAATCAAAACAAAGGGCACTATATTTGGCGATAAATCACTTAGAGGGGGATATCATACTTACACCTGATAATTTTATCGAGAATATTTTTAAAAATTTTAATGAATAATATTTTGATAAAAAAATTTAGCAGTTTTATAATAAAATAAGTAAACTTTTTTTTTTCTTTTCACTAATCAGTTGTGTTAAATCAGTTGATGATTGCAGGTTCTATCAGAAAACTGCAGGACTGAATAATTGTCACTCTTCATTAACATTTGACCATGAGATATTTTTTAGAAATGTTTTTTTTTTCTATACTATTAATGTTGTTTTCTCACCGAGATCATTATTTATTGCAATAAACATTGTCAATTTTTTTTTTTTTTTTGTAAAATCACTCTTTTTTTATATTTATACTTAAATTCTAAGGAAAAAGAGTGATTTTTCTAATACGATATAAAAATATCGTAATTTTATATCATATCAGAAAATCACTATGATGTTCTTAGTATTTTTACCTTCATCACTGAAAAATTATATAAAGGTCATATATTAGTGGCGTATGTCTCAAAACAAAATATAAAAATTTTGGAAAAATTACCTCAAAATTACTCTAATTCTTAGTAAAACAAAGAGATGAATTAAAAACTTTAGCTGTCTAACGCATTAATTGTAAATTAAGGTAAATTAATGCCCTGTGGTGTAAATAGCTAAGCAAAGATCGTAGTTTCTATTTTAATCGCGTGAAATTTCGTATTCAATGAGAATCATTATCAACAATACCGGTAAGTTCCACTGATTATTCTCATATAAAGGGTTTGCACTAAAACAAGAATATAGTTCTGAAATTAGGGGTTACACTGAAAAATATTTTATAAATTATATAAGAACTGCAACAATTTTATTTCGAAACTACATTTAATTTTAGTTCTTGAATAAGCTAGCACCACCCACACATAGAACCCCCCTATCTTTTTTAAAAACGGCAGCTACTCATTTGTCGCTACCCAGCGGGCACCTGTGAACCAAGTCACTGAGGAGAGTAGCGTTGCATGCGCCATATCACCACAAACCCGTAGGGTGGGACACATTCATACATCATCACAGAGGAAAGGACAGAGAAATACAGATAGAACAGAGAAAAAAAGTTACATCCATGCTCTAACCGGGATTCAAGCCCGGGACCCACAGCGCAGGAGACAAGAGCGCTAACCACTCAGCCATCGGTCGGCCCCCACAGAGTAAATTTAATAATAATAACCTGGTGATAGCACTTAATAATATCCACTTTTAATGTCATTAATTTTATAATAATACATACCATATTATCCATTAAATTTCTCTTTGTTAATAAATTAAAATTACTTTTTTCGATTAGCCCATTCATCTTGTATTGCAAAGACGTTATATTAAATTATGAGCAGGACAAATTTGTGTGTTAATTGACTATGAAAAATTTAAAGAGTTATTTTCTCTTTTAATAATTTAAACTAGAAGTTTTTTTAATTTATTATTTAAATTATGATTTGATTATTGCAAAAAGCAATATTTATAACTTACCCTATATTTTATTTGAAAGAAGGTTATTTATAATGCCAGATACAAATTGTAAGTATTTTTCTTAGTTGTTGTCATGTGCCAGCTAGGGTGGCATTATGGTGTGCGCTGCTCCACTTTTCCAATTCAACCATATTTTGGTGTGGAGTCCGACTTCCTCAGTACACACATGCCACAGAGGTAGGCAATTATTCACAACTCATTCATACAAGGGAAGGACAAAGATAGGATAGATAGAAAGAGGAGGTACACATCCATGCCTGAACCGTTATTCGAACCCAGGACCTTCCTATCCGCAGTCAGGCACGCTATTTTTAGTTTATTTTCATTATTAACTGAGGAAAAACATTTTTTAAAAATATTTACTCAGATATTTATAAGTAAAAGTGGCTTCGAATACTGAGATGAATTTATGTAATCTATTTCATATTTTATGAATTAGTTAACAGCATATTTCTAATAGGTATCAACATTTATATTTCTTTTTAAAGAATAAAGCTTTTAAGTTTTCTCAGTGTGATTCCAAAGTAATTACTTTTTCGACTGATACGAATTTGACGTATCAATACTTGAAATGTGTGTGATATTTTTACATATAATTATATAAATTATCTAACAATAACAATAAATACATTTTCACATTTTCTAACCTTGAAAATAAGGAATTAACATGTTCTAGGATATTACATATTCATTTTATTTATTTATCGAGACTTTTTACATTATGTAAACGTTCACAGAGGCTCTACAAAAGTTTTAGAAATACAAATAACCTAATGAATCATTTGCTAAAATGATTCTTTGATTAGAATCATTTTAGTTCATGGTTCATATTAAAGAGATGTGGTACCTAATTTTTTACCTAATTAGATGTGCTAATTTTTAGATATAGTTCATTAACTTCAATCTCAAATTCTGTATTTAAAAAACATAGTTTCATAAATTCGCTCCCAAGGAACAGATTTGAGGTTTGATCATCGGGCTGGGCGAGGTCGACTCAACCTTTTGTCCCCATAGTAGGTCGATAAACTGAGTATCAAGCACACTTGGAAATTAAACGCTGGAACTTTCGCAGTAGGCTGTCCACCTAATAGAGACATATGCTTCGCCCCCACGGTCCTCTCGGTCAGGAAAGCAGAGTTGAGCACTGTTAGCTTTGGCCCACATGGGCTGTCGTGCCACACAGATTAATTTAGTTTAGTTTTATAAATTGAAGCCCAGTGGCGTATTGGTAGCACAGTGTGCATCCAAACCCAAGGCTCGGCCCTGGGCTGGGCAAGTCGATCCAGTCTTTCATACCTTCAGTGGGACGATACAACTGGGTACCAAGCATGTTTGGGAACTAAACAGTGGAACTTTCGCGTTAGGCTGACCATCTGATCAGGACGCATGCTTCGAAATCCAGATCCCATGTCAAGAAAAGTCTTGGGAACATTGTCTTGACCCTCATCTAGTCTGTCTCGTGCCTCTGAGTTTAATTTTAGCAGTAGTAATTTTATATTCCAAAAATTAAATTAATTTTCTAGCGCTCAGCATATCTCTAACATTTATCTGCCAAAAGCCTGAGTTCCAATTAATAAAGGTGCTTTATTTTTTATATCATTAATTCTCTCTAAAAATTATCTTAGCTATTATAGTTCATTAAAATGCCTAAATAAAAGAATTTGCTCTGGGTGTGGTAGCCTGGTTTATTAGTGCGTTCACTCTCGTTATCGGAAAGTAATGAGTTCGAATCCCGATCAAATTGATTATCCGATATCGATAATATGATCGTGTGTGCTAATAAAGACAGGGAAACATAAAATATGTTGTGGTCGCTATATCTTCCGATTAAAAGGGTACTTATAGGGTAACTAGCCAAGTCTGGAGATTCTTCTACTTGGTCCCTCTTCCTGAATTACGAAGATCTTGCTAAGTTAAATGCTTGAATTACGAAGATTACACTTGCTAAGCTATAAATGCTTTGCAGGCTTTAGACAAAATTCAGACTTCAATCTTTAGTGACTCTCAGTCTTGAAGCTGTATTTCATAACCTTCATCATGTTCCGCTTTTGTTTTTGGACTTGATCGATGCGCCTGTCAATCAAGTAGGATAAGACAAAAATAACGAGACTATATTATTCTTAATAATTAAATATTAATATTATAATTATATGATTTTTATAACAATATAATACAGCAATATTGATATTAATTATACAAAAATATATACTTTTTAATAAGAATAAAAAATTGAGAGGATGAAACTAATTATTCGATCATTATTGTACTGCCACTAATAGTTGATATAAAAAAATATATATGCTTGAAATTTAACTTTATCGTGAAAAAAAAGTAAGTGAAAGCTTGCTATAAAAATATATTTCTATTTCCAATTTGTGTTTTAAGGCGAATCCTTCCTCAAAATAAATTTAGGAATGAGCTTCAGCGCCATCTAGCCAAGTTGTTTGGAGGCAGTCCCTCTTTCAAAGACATGAAAGAACTGATTGGGGAATTAAAACTCATAAACCACGCCAAAGCACCTGTTTACAAAGAAAAAATAGTTCTTAACTCAATGGGGGGGAGGGGAGAATTTTAAGACGGGAATGAGTAGACCACTTAACCGCAATAGGGGTAAAGTGGACAATATAACCCCCCCCCGCATCCTAATTTCCATCAGCATGTTCCCATACAGATTTTCTTCACATATGTGGTCAATTTGTCTTGAAGACTGTTTGTCCCCTGTCAACTGCCCTCATTACCGCCTCGAGATATTCCTTCCGGGAACTGTATGTCTGTAAATCTCATGGGTGAGGAAAAAGAATGGCTGCCTCAAATGCTTCTCAAATTTGTCACCGGAAATGTCCGTTGTGAGCTTTTAGTCAAGCAATGAGAGAGAAAAAGCTCTGCTCGGAAATTTTTAAAAGAAATATAATTCGATTTACTGTTTTGCAGAAAAGTATACAGATGCATAAAAAAAATTTAATACAATTTTGTTATTATTATTCATTAAATGATCAAAACTTAATATCAATATTCAAATCAAAATAAAAGTATAAAATATGCTTATTTTATTTTTCTTGATATGTTTCCATTTGCTTTGATCTTACGAGATTTGATTCTTTTTTAAGGGCCTTATGAGAAAGCAACAGTTGCTCTTCTCTCTTAGCACTTCATTTGTATAAATATTTTCAAAGAGAGAAAAATGTCAAATTTCTTATCTCTTAAAAAAAAAAGAAAGAAAATAAGGTAGTTTATTTATTAACTTTGGAATAACATTTCTTGCTTTATAAAATATTTCGATACAAAATTTACGGAAAATTCCATATATTTCGCTTATAATTTCTATCAATGATTTTTGTAGGAATGGAAAGTCTACCTCTCTATTTGCATAGATCAGGCATCACGACATTGTTTCTTGGTATATTTCTAAGCAAACTTTAAAAGCAATATAATCTATTACATAATCTGCACTTTTTAGTGCAGATATGGCGATATCATCATTCGTATCTGAAGAAATGAATTCACTTCAAGAAAAATAGAATTTTTAGTTTAAGAATTAAATAATCTTCACTTTGGGAATAAGCAAATGATTTGTGTTTGTGTGAGAGTAGAGCTTAGCCTCTCAACAAATTAAAATAGAATGTGTTTCTCAATAAAATCATAAACATTACAAAATACTCTAAATATTTCACTCCTCGAAATGTAAAATAGATTAGGGTCTCACATTCCATCTAAATTCAGTGTATATACCATTTTCAAATTTCTTAAATTTTCTACATCTATAACAAAATATCAGAACTCCAGGTATCCAACATCGGAGCTCCAGGCTTGCAGCCAAATTTATAACATCATCTTTAAATATTGTTTTTATATTGATTCTTAGTGTATTTATTCTCATTTTAACTAGCCAAAAATCATAAATTTTTGAAGATAATGACCTTATAGTGTTCATTTTAAAGTATCAAGTGACAATTTAGCTATAAAATTTTCTCATCTTTAGGTATATATGTAAATAAATTATTCTTCTCCATCACCCTCAAATTTATATTTTCTTATTAAGTATTTTTATATAGATCACTGTTTTTAATTTTTGTGCTTCATTTAAAAATGTTTTCTTCGTTTGATTTTAATTTCTTAATCGTTATCACACTTGAACTAAGCATTTTTTAGAGGATTTCAATTTTAAATCATTTTCAGCACATAATAATCTACTTTTTGTAATTTTTCAATGCTACTACTTTCAGTACTTTTTCATGGCTGTAAGTAAATCCAGTATTTATCAAAGTTTATTTAAAGCTTGAAATATGAAAATGCAACTCTGATTTTTCTTATATATTGCAATATATATTATATATTGCAAGGCAAACTGAATGAGAAAAGAGCAATCGCAGTTGATTCCTAAAGACGTTACACTACTATTCTGGGGGTCAAGGTGGGAAAGTATATGCGTAATTAGCCAACTTTTCTCTTTTTCATGGCTGTAAGTAAATCCAGTATGCAGGCCGTATTTGCTTGGTAGTTGAATTGTATTCCTGTTTGCACCCAGGAAACGAAAAGGCAGTTACCCTTTTATATTTATCCTTTTCTAATTTTCGAAAATTATCTGTTCTGTTCTCTGTTCTGAAAATCATAAGTGTTTCTGTTCTGCAAATTTTAAGACCTATTATTCTGAGTAAAATAGTGGCATTTTATACATTTTGTAAAAAGTATTTTCGCATCTCAGTAATTTTTTTTAAACTGATTTCGTCATAGTTTTTATTTTCGACATGAAATATGTTTTAGGACATGAACAACACCAATGTTTTATAGCACACATTTTGCATTTTTATTATTTGCTGGTATTAAATTTACTTTTCCATAAAAATATTATAAGTTTACTAACAAAAGTAGCAAAATAAAGATAATAATTTTCTAAACTTCCACTTGTGTATGCTTTAGACCAAAATGTATAAAAGATTATAAAAATAAAATTTATTTGATTTAAGTTTCTAAAAGAAATAAAATATTTAAATACGTTAGTAAATTCTTCAGAATCTTTAAGCTTTATGAAGAATAAATGTAAACCAGTATGTAATAACCAAGTGAAAGCATAATTTTTTTATCCTATTTATTTTAAAGACTATTGAAATTTGAAACACATAAAATAATAACATATATAACTACATTATAATACTACACACACACACACAGTCATTCAATAATGTATATATATATACATATATATATATATATATATATATATATATATATATATATATATATATATATATATATATATACATAATATCCTACATTTAACGATAGGAAATTTTTATTTACAATATGTACATATCTGGAAAAAAATTTCAATATTTTAGGAAGTTTTCTGTATTCAAAAATTTTTTGAGATTTTTTTTAATTTTAAAATTATTTAAACTTTATTTTGCCTTATTGTTTTTTATTTTTCGCTTCGATTATAGATGGAGGATTTCTGATTTTCATTGATTGCGTATATCTGGGATCAATTATCTCCGGCAATAAGCAATCATGATAAATTTTCTTAGTTTATCCTCCATTTCTTCTTTCCGGAATAAATCGTCCTTGAAATTTTTTTCGATTTTGTGGCCTTTCGGTGTCCATAGGACAAACAAGCAATATGTTTCTTTCGTTATATGTAACTGCCCTTGGACTTGGTAAAAATATTTGTGTCTTTTGCAATTTGTTTTTCTTTTGTTAAATTCCAAAATTTAAATTTTCTAATTAAAATTGCTTCCTCTGGGGTAGTATCTTTGCAAGAAAATGGACATTTAATTTCAAGGATACCATCATTGTCAATTAAACCATAAGGGCTTGCACCTAAACATGGTTCTTCGCTGTCTATATATATATACAAATAAGCCACATTTTTTATTACAATTCCTAAATTCTTACGACACAAAACCGCATCATCTGCATGATTTTTGCTATACCTCATCGCTTCATTGTCAAAATGAGAATATAGCAGAGATTTAACAATATTTTCACAGCTTGTATGAGGCAATTTGCAGCAAATACTTCCAAAATTAGAGGCATTTATTCGTTTTCGCCTTTCAAAAACCATTGAGGACAATCTCGTTAACCTTTTGTTGATGTTTCCAACTCTCTTAGCTAGATTTCATTGAGCTGAAGATCTTTATGAAATAATTCCCTTTTTTTTTTTTTTCAATAAATGATTTTTTTGATATATCAGGTTTTTCGGCTTTTTCCCTATAACTTTTTGTTATTTCATTTGGAAACAGAGTTCTTGGTCTTGTTTCATTTCCGAAACGAAATTTACTCAACTTGTTTCTTTTCTTGCTTTCTGATGTCAACTGCCTTTTCAATGACCTTTTACGCTCTGTAGAAGTCAAAATCTTTCCAGGGCTACTATTGAATAGCTCTCTATGCAGCTTCGAGTGCGGAGTTCTTGTGTTGTGGCAAACAGCAGCCTTTTCACACCTTCCTTGATATGAGCGACGGAAACAGTAATTAATCCGCTTTCCCCCAATAAATTTGGCAATTATTGAATTAAATTCTTCTACTGTATCGTTTGTGACATCAGACAATAAACTTTCAGCATTTTCTGCTAAAAAGTTTATCGCCTCCATTAATTTAAAATAAATTTCGCTGTTTTTTAGATTTGAAATTAAATCAGCAGAAATACTCTGGCGATTGCAAAAATAATCTTCGCATTTTTTATGGTCTCCAAATATATGGGCAGGGGCATTGAATATATCGGCGCGTAAATAAAATGTATAAAGCGATAATGAAAACTCCTGTAGAAGTCTTTTATGAGTGTTTCACAACCAGACTTTCGGACAGCACTTGATGAATTGCTTCCTCCGTGGAGCAGCACACCCCATGTTGCCAATCTTGTGGCACAAGACAACATTTCTACCCCCTTACGAGGAACCATTTTCTTCCGATCAAGTTTCTTTCTAGCAGTGGTGAGAGATTCCTGCTTTTTGTGTCCGAAATTCATAAACTTTGAATGTAGCCAGGGCGGCAGTGTTGTGCTACGGGCAACCACATGTAGGTCCAAGATCTCACCAGTCCCTACAATGTCTTACCATTTATATCCAAGCTTTCCCCGAACATCTGGAATTCCATATGCAAGTAATAACGGTAACGTTATAATATATAAAACACTATGTTAATTTTTTTGTTTTTCCTGTTGATATTTCACATTTCATTGCTGAGGAAGAAGGGTGCTTTAAGAATATTTGATTTATGATGGATATTTAAATAAAATTAAAATGTACTGGTATAAGTAGATTAAATGTAAAGTAATTTTTTAGATCAATTCTTGTAATTGAATAGATTAATAAAGGCAATATAAAATTTAATGATCATCTGAATAATTGATAGAAATTCTTGTTTTTTTTTTTTTTTTTTTTTTTTTTTTTTGAAAGAAAATGTGAAGATGACAGATTTTATAAAATTATAAAACTTTCAGAAAGTAAATTTATCAAAAATTATTAAGTTGGTAGATATAAGATTTCATGAATAAAATATAGGATAAATCTTGAGGAAAATTATAATTGTATATGGAGATTTCAAAAAATACTTGACTTTCCAAAAGTCTTATTTAAAGCTTTTTCTTTTTAATAAATTTTCCTGATTGTCATATCGATCCTATACATAACATCCGCTGAACCCTTCAATATCAGTAGTATAAATTTCGTAGGAAATGTGATACATTCCTACAGAGAGAGAGAGAATTAAAAAGGGGGATATAATTTTACAAAAATTTATTATATGTAATACATGTCAAATTTTTAGCTTTTAGAATACTAAAACTGCCTGCAATGACTCACAACATGCATTTTTTAAATGCTAAAATATATTTTGAAAGATTTAATTTTGGTGCAGTGATGTCATATTTGAATTAATAAAAATGACATTTAGGATAGTTTGAGAATGTTCAATGACACATTTGTTCAAGAGAATATCCCAATTCCCTACACTTTACAAGTTTCATAATAACTACTAATAAGAGGGATATTCTTCTGAAAATTCTGAATTGTGTAAGGCCAATGAACATAATTAAGTAGATATTTATTATTAACATATTTAATATCATACATTCTCAAACATATCATCGAAACCGATATATATTCCGATTTAAAAAGGAATGCTTTTACTTACCAAGAAACCGAAACTTAGCAGAAATAACCTCAAAATCAAACGAAATATATACATACACGCATACATATATATATACACACACACATATATATTTGATATTTTTAAGGGATAAATAAATATTCCGTAGGTTTTGTTGAAATGTTCAAGTTAATTCCTCATTCAAACTCAGTAAGCAATAAACTTTGGATCAAATATAAAATTGAAAAAACAACAAATTTTAGAAAGTTTTTATAAAACAAAGATTAAAAAATATGGAGTTGATGAACTTTGCAATGTCTATAGATATGTATTGCAATATCATATCTTGTAGTTATACTTCTTGAAAAATTACATCAAAAATATAAATAAAGAATTTAAAAAGTTTATTACATGAGTGAACTTTTTAAATTCTTTATATTTCCTCTTGTATATAGTAAAGGGGGAAAAATATCTCATCTTTACTATATACGAGAGGAATTCCTATAAGTCTCTCCTATAAAGGGGAAAGAAATGTCCTTTCTCGCGCCAATTTAGAAACATATTTTTACTGGAACACCCGCATCATTTGTTTGGGAATGAGTGAAGGGAACTTAAAAATTATCTCCTAGAACTACGAAAAACCAAACTTCAAATTTTAGCGTGTGAGGAGGAGCTTGCTGACTAAAGCATGCAATTGATTGGGTTGATTATTCAAACAACCATGTATTCATCCGCCATATGGGCGTTGCTAATTTTTGCAAAATATATTAATTTTTATGCATACAAATAAAAAAAATTCTATCATAGATAAAGTAAAAATAAAAATTTAATCCCATTTATAAATATATTTGCAATTTAAGTCAGTTTTTCAAATTTCTAAATTCTAAAACTTTTTTAAGTTATTAATGTTTTAAGAATATTATCAAATTACTGAGCCAGTTTAAAAATAGTTAAAATAATTTTAAAAATAAATTTCAAAACAGAATAAATTATTATTTTTGTGCATTATTAAAAACTACAAAAAGTGAAGGTCTAGTTATAATAGAACTTCAGAAATATGTTTTAAAATTTTTCCATAGACTTAACATTAGAGCTCGTTTTCAATATGGCGCGGAAGAAGTTCCCTTAATATAATAGACAAAATTTTGACCACAATTTATTTGTAAAAATTAAATTGTTAATATACAAACAATTACTATATTTAAACAACTGATACGAATACGAAAATATTTATTATTTTATTATTGAAAAAGTTTCAGTTATAACTGTAGTTTAAACTTATGTACAATTAAAATAATATACATACTAGTTTATAGCTCATAACTAATAATATAATAACTAATTGATGTGATAAGTTTTAACTTATCATATCAAACAATGGCATAATATTCTAAGCTCTTAAAGATTATAGGGATTTTTATATAAGATAAATAAACAGATAATATAGGCTTTTTTTTTTTATAAAAAACAGTTTTGTGTTTTAATATAATAGTATAAATAGTGCAATATATATATATATATATATATATATATATATATATATATATATATATATATATATATATATATATATATATATATATATATATATATATATATATATATATACAATATAGATTTCAAATTGGAAGAATAAAACAACACAATCTTAAGATTGCTTAAAACATAAAAATTAACTAAAACACTTTAGAAAAATAATTTCTCATCACAAAGACAACACTTCTCAAATACAATAAGAAGCACTAAGCCCGTCACCATTTTGACTAATGCTAGTTTCAGTGTGGTGCTGTTGTCTTCTTGACACTATCGCAACGCCACCTAGTAGTAACGTCACTGCACAGTTTGAGTCTATGTTGCCAAAGTCATATACATTTAAAGATAGGATGTAAAAAAAAGTAAAATAAGAAACAATTTAATTTTGCATAATTGGCAATAAAATGTTTCGTTCTAAAAACGAATATTGATAAAAATGTTAATAACTTATTTGGAATGTTTTCTTGTATTTATATTCCATATTATCCTTTCTTGGATATATATATATATATGTATATATATACATATATATATTTATATATATATATATATATATATATATATATATATATATATATATATATGTATATATATACATAATATATATATATATATATATATGTATATATATATATATATATATATATGTATATATATATATATATATATATATATATATATATATATATATATATATATATATATATATATATATATATATATATATATATATATATATATATATATATATATATATATATATATATATATATATATATATATATATATATATATATATATATATATATTAAACTATCTATAATTTTTTCAATTTCCAATTTTTATGCGATTAAGAAAAATATCGATCAATCAGAAAACTATTCGGCTGGGGATGAAAAGAAAATCTTAAAAAATGGAACATACAGGAAGATTCTAGTTTTAACCTTGAAAGACCCTGATTTTATTTCTGAAAGAAGTTTTGGATATATAGATATACTTATCTATATCTCAGCTATCATTTTTCTTCAAAAATGCATTGTGAAACAAACTAGATAGGCTGAGCCATCGTTTAAACAAATATCGGACCATTTAAGCAAATATGGGACCCAAAACATTGAATTACCCTTTTTAACCTTCACCCACCTGCCCCAACAGAATTTGAGACCACGTTGTTGCTTATCTTCATCTGGGGTTCTAATCAGCACTGTCTGTTTGCACGACCCTGGGTGGTAGAAATGAAGAATAGGGGAAAGGAGTAATCTCTCATCTGAGGAATATTAATAAAAGATATCCTCCCACAGGGTTTGACAAAAATTTCTTCTTTGAACCAAGGTTATATCGGACAAACAAAGTACCGCAATCCTAGTCTTGTTTTAACACAGCTGGACTTTCGTGAGACATAATCTATCTTTTGGGGGTGGGAATCCTGTATTTATGACAGTTGATAGGAGCGACAGGCTTTCATAATTATTTATTTTTCATCAGCTTGAACGTTGGGCACTTTTGTTCGCAGGTTGAGAGAGTGATTCACGTATAATGTATGGTATCTTCTTTAACCTTTTTAGATTAAGACAATGAAAACTATGAAATAAGCATTACCTATTTCATTCCCTACATAAAAATGAAATGAAATCATCATTCATTTTTCAATGTTTAATTGTCTTGTGCGAGAACCACACGCAATTTTTCTCTTCAATGAATCCAAAAATTAAACTATCCTTTATTTTTTGCTTAACACATAGTCGCATAAAATAAATAAATGTGGTAAAATTTTTTGTGTCTGGGAAGAGATTCTAAATTAACTATTCATACAATTTCGAATATCATTTTTGAACATATATGTTCTTATATTTGAATCTATTTAATATATACCTAATTACGAATATCGTAAAATAACCAAAACCTGTTATAAAGCTTAAGCATTCACCATAGGAAGTTAGTCGACTGTATTTATGTATCATAAAGTAGAAATCTTAGAGATTTCTCAAGTTCCCCCCCCCCTTCAATAGACTTGCATATAGAAAGCAGAATAAGAGCATTTATTTCTCTTTATTCAATCACAAATGTGATTGAAAACGGGAGTTACAGAAGGAGAGGCGATGGCCTGGTTGGTTAGTGCATTGTTCTCATTATCGGAAGGTAGTGAGTTCGAGTACCGGCTTCGTGTTCGCTAATGGCGGATGAGACGCGTTAAAACTAGGCGTAGTCGCAGTGTCCTCTAAGTGAAATGATACTTCTGGGGTTGGCAGGCCAAATATTAGAGGTCTTCTGTTTGGTGCTTGCTTCAAAATCACGAAGACTCCACTCGGCTGCTTGTATCGAATTGGTAGCTGATGCAACTTCAACGACGGGAGTTACAACTCCAAAAAATGGAATCCTTTTTCTTGCATGGTGAATTCATGCTTAATTAGATTATTTCTCACGACGTATAGTTAATTTGTCTGTATAATTACCAGACGTATATATTTTAATTGGCAATGTGTGTGAAATATTCTAACTAGGTAATTAAGTAACTTAGTTTAGCAAAACTCAAAAGGCCTATTCAATGTATTATAATGCTCTTTATAATGCTATACTTTTCATTTCTCTGTGCAAACTGTGAGTGCTTATTCTGTTCTGGTATTCATCTCTCTGTCCTAAATGTCCTTTTTGTTTCAAAATACTATAATTTTATCATACAAGAAGGTAATAATTTCGATGTTGGACAGAAACCGTCTATCTGGAAATTATAAATCTTCTAAAAGTATGGTGTTGAGAGATTGGATTTAGTATCTCTGACCTAAATAAATAAAAAAAATAAAAACAGTCCTTCTATTGGATGAGAAAAAGTTTGATAAAATATAAGAAATATTTTTAGAAAAATCAGTGGCAAATTTTAACGACTAAAATATATTTTGATTAACAGTCTGAGAATAACTTTTGATAAGAGACATTTTACACAAAGCTTTGGTATTTAAATTAAATACTCACAATATGCTAACAAACCTGTTTTAGCGTGAACCAAATGAGTAAACAGCATAAAAACAAATGTTTAGAAGTTTCATAAATACTTATAACAAATAATTTTTAATGGCAAATTAAAGAAGAGATTTTCAGTGTGGTAAGAAGGAAACACAAAGTCTCATTCAGGAAATGTATCAACAATTTACGAAATAAGGAGATCCATTTCTCCTGAAGATGTAGAACAACATATCAGGAAACATTTCTTTAAGGAAAGACACATATGAATGGAAAAATTGCAAGTAAGCTGAAGCGTTCACTCATTTCACATCAGGCGCAGCATGTCCGTTTCTGGACCTTGCGCCATAAAACCCAACCATCTCACATCTATTTGCAAAAATACATAGACTATTGATGAAATCCCGACTGGAAGAAGTATGGCTGGCTAGTGCTAGAACTAGATCTTTTCCTACCAATTCGATTCAATTTAGGTCTCCTCTCTGGCATACAGATCGCTGTCAAGGCATTGAATCTGTCAATGCGCTGTCAATGAGGAACCAATTACGAAAAAATTAGGAATAGGAGCATTATCATTCTCTTGAGTATTTGTGAATTATCTTCAAATTCTGATATTAAAATTCATGATTGTTGTGAATTTCTACGACCATCAAAAAGATTTTAATCTTAAGGACATAAAAATGAAATTGGTAACATTTAAAATCCTTGAACTGTCCTCTGTCACAAATTTTGTTGATCCGAATTATCCGCTTACGTCAAGATATGTTCTCTTAGTGTTCACCGATTAATTAAAAGACTTCACAAGACTTTTCTTAAATAATGATAGTCAAGTGAGTATAAATCATCTTCAAATGTCTTCAATGTGAGCTACAAGCATGTTAGTATAGAGCTCCAAAAAAGGGTCCGCTATTATTTACCTACCTAGTGAGAAAAAGTTTTTGCAAATAAAGTAAATAATTTAAAGAGAGTACATCTAAGAAACATTTTAAAAAAATTATCTTCGTATTTTACAAATAGAGAAATTTTCAAAACGCATTTGCGTATCTACTATAAGAAATAATAATAATTTAATTTTAATCTCACTTAAAGGAAATTCTTAACTAAGAGAGTTGTAGTAAAAATTCCGCTGACTCGAATTCTATAAAATTTTAATTCTCGTAAAAATTTTACTTCTCGAGCAGTATACTGGTATCTCGTCGTTTGAAAGTGATTGAATTAAATTCTTTGAATAAAATGATTGAATTAAAGTTTTTTTTTTTTTTTGTACATTATCAAAAGACTGACAATAACAAATGAACACACACAGTACCTAATCATATATATATATATATATATATGATTAGGTATATATATATATATATATAGTGTTTAGGCACTGCTTATATAGGCATATTATAGCATATATATGCACACAGATGGGAAACAATACATCAAAGTTATAAAGACGACATCGTTAAAATTCATATACCAAATAAAAATTGGTAAAAAGTATAAATCTCACATTTAAAGTCTCACAAAGTATGTCATACGAAAAAAATTGCATTAAAAAGGAGACAGCACAAAAACAGGCTTTACTGTACATGTATTTAGAAAATATCAACAAGAATTTGTTAACGTGACCATATTCACAATTTTCTTATTCTTTTTTGTGTGCAATATTTGGAGTTAAAATGCAAAAAATTTGTTTTGTTTTTTTTAAATTTTTTATCATTACCAGTAATTATTTTTAAAATGTCTACATACATATGATATGTTCCACCAAATATTTATTATAAAAACGGTAAAAATATTTTTAACTCAGATATTTTTTATTTTACTCTGTAAGCTTATTATTTAAAACTTATGTTTGAGTAAAACACATGTTGTTGTTACTTATGACACTTGGACAAGCCAAATTCGCTATGCCGTTGGCTATGCGAATTTAAGTCAGTAGGGTGAGTCTTTCCTTTTTCTAGAGCACCACGAAGGTGAAAGTACGACTTTGCTCTAAATCCCTCCGATGGGCCACCAGAGGATTCACCCCTTCAGTTTTGACATTGATCTGAAGGGGAAGGAAATTTTCTCCAGACTATTACACCCATGGCAACAACTCAACAACGAACCGTTGAACTTTCGATTCCACAGATTTAACGAGCACGTATATCCGCATGTACTCGGTGGGTCTTTGGTGGCATTGGGAACCGAACCTCGCCCTTCCGGACGGAAATTCGATGCCTTAACCACTAGGCCACCCTGATCCCTGAAAACACATACAAAGAGAATAAACAACATATGTTATTATTTTATTATTTTCGTCTTGTTAACATTGCAATCATTTATCTTCCATTCAAATAAATGCTCTTTTAATCCTAGCATGCAATTAGCAATCAGCTAAAACTGTGGGTCAGGTTGAATTATATCAAACGAGCCTTTAACTTTGAACGAAAAACAAATATAATTTATCTTTAACAAGGATATTTTGTCAATACCTCAATTTTTACCCCGAACGTACTTGATAATATAACAGCCGAATGATGCGCTCATGTTTATTTCATACCATTGATCGCATATCAATGTCTGTCAAAAGAATTTTTTTACAGATAGTGAGTGTGTCACATTGGAGGAAACCCCGAAAACTTCCAAAGTTTAGTCTATGCATGAACCAAACCAGACATCCATAAAATTTAATCCGATATATATTTAATATAGGAAACTATGTGATAATGTCTGTAACTAATTGTTCGCGTATATCTTTTACAATAAAGTTTCTTTTTAAATGTTGATTTTTAACGCATAATTTTTTTTTTTTTTTTTTTTTTTTTTTTTTTTAATTTTCAGCCTTTATTATAAAAAATGTGAATTGGGGTACATTAATTTTAATTGAAAGTTTATGTGCAATATATATATATATATATATATATATATATATATATATATATATATATATATATATATATATATAAATATATATATATATAAATTATATAAATACTTCTAACACAAGTTTTAATTTTTGATTTTTCAATGTAAAATGATGATTTGAAATGTATTGAGAAAAACCTATAGAGTGCGATATTTTTTTTAACAACAGAGTGTAACATAAACAACAGAGATAACAACAGAATGTTTTGCGACTCGATCGTGATTTTTTTACTTTTGAACTTTAAAGTATTAGTATTCTTCAGTATTTATGAAATATGAAGCATATACCGTTATGTATATAAATTGTTTTCAAAGAGACATTTTCTGAAGTAAAATTATCATGATCATTTTGCTTTGTAAAGTTAAAATTATATATTATGGGTTATTCCATATTTGAATGAAATCAAGCTTTTAAAATGAGATCAAAATTAATGACTATTATTAATATCGTTTCTGAAAATAACTGTATAAGCCTTTGGTTACTTACATTAATGTTTATCTATTAATGGTGTGGGGTTTTTCATGCTGAATTATTAAAAATTAATTAAGTAAAGTGAGTTATTAAATAGATTTTTTCAATATAAATTTATATATTTTGAAATACTCTCTTAATTTTGTTGAATTTCATTTGACTAGAAATAAAAAAATATAGTGTTTGCTCTGAATTCAATTATAATACACATTAAAATAGATTTCAAACCTCTTACAAAAAAGTTATTATCATTATGCATGATGAATAATAATCTATTACTAACTATATCGGAAATTAGATTTAAAATTTCTGATCATCCACTCGTATAGATGTTCCACATTATTCTTTAAAAATTTGGTTTTATCAATAATAGTTATGGATTACCTCTGGATACAAAATTATGATAATCTGGAACAACTTAGGAGACTTTCTTAAGTTGTTATTTTTAATTAACTAGTTGCAATGCGGGGACAAGTATTTATCAGATGTAAATGGATATAATAAACCTAATTAGCTAGATAGATATTTAAGGTTTCTAATCGTAATTCAGACAATGAATTAGGGAAATAAATGCAAGAAACGATGAACTGCCACTCTCATGTCTCAGTAGTTTCCATAAAAATACCCTGTGTATACATTCATTTTTGTAAAATTTCCCACACCCCTTATCACATCCTGGACTGTTTGGAACTTTTCAGAGAGGATATATACTCATCTCCCCTTCTGCTTCTCGATTTCCTTAGGGTCAGCGGTCTGATGGACATTGTCTGACTTCGTCAGGCATTTGGAGGATAAGCCACATCACAATACATGTAGATTAGTCATTATAGGTACGAATGTGTGTAGTATGCGATGCCATACAACCCCATGTCACTCGAGGTAGGGCTGCAAATTGTTCGCGTTCTTCATAAATTATCAGAAAAGGACAACGTGCATACCCCAAGCCTACGATATCAAAATACAATGCACAGTAAGTATTATTTCCAAGAAGGTAAGCAGGCTAGATGGATTCCTTTTATGGTCGATGAATTTCTTTGCAAAGGAAGGTGGAGCTTGTTATTTCCTCGCATGGGAAGAAGTTACTTGATATATATTAATCACATATTTTGTCTCATAACATGTGTGGTCTTTTTGACTTGATTTACTTGTCAAAATATCTACCTCACTGCTGAAAAACATAAAACGTATCATGGACAAATTTTTATCGTGAAATTGTGGACAAAAATTCATATAAATAAGACAGTTTTTACCACCTTAAAACTGTTCAGAGAAATAGAGATTCCTAAACTTTTTCAACACTGAATTTTTCTTTTTTAAATAATTTCATTAAAAAATTAACAAAAGGTAATTATATTTAGTTTTATTGGTATTAAGATAAAAAAAATCTTCTTTGGAAATCGTTATTTGATTGGTATTTCGTATATATGTATATACTTTTTTGTATTTCTTAATAATTTTAATGCAGATTTCTTGGTTTTGTATAAAATAAAATAAAATTTTCGTTCACATTTTTCAGAAAAATTAAATTATACGCAAAATTTACCACATTAATTATTATCATTTGTATAAATATTTTTAAGTTAATTTTTTTAGTGTTCCTTTATACTAATTTATTTTTATATGTGTTAAATTTTTTTTAAAAACTTTTTTGTGATCTATCTTCTTAATTATTTCCCATCAAGGCTCCTTTCAATAAGTTACTATTTTTGTAATATTTATTAATATTCAAAATGTAATACATAATTTTTACTTTATACTCTGACAAATAATTTAGTTACTTTTTGATGTTTCGAAAGACAAGGTAAGCACATAAGTACAATGCATTCTAAATAAAGTAAAACGACCTTTGAAATTGATAACAGTATTGACTATGATTACTCCATTACTTGGTTATTTTTCCTGTATTTCATGTTCTTTTTAATTACAAATTTTAATTCATTTCTTGAATAATCTCATTTGTTGATAATACGAAGGTTACTCTGAAATTTTTAGATACGCGCAGACGAGAATTTACAAAGTAAAAGTAACGGTTTAATTTTAAAATACAAAGTATTTTAACACAGAAGACGATATTTTACTGACTTACAACAACTTGTTTAGCGTAGAATAAATTTTAAACAGAAGAGAAAATGGAGTTGACGCGAGAACATTTTCGCGCTATGATTTTCTACGATTTCAAAGCAGGATTAAATCAAGAAGAATGCGTTCAACGGTTGCAATTAGCATTTGGTGATGAATCTCCAGCTCGTGCTACTGTATTCAGATGGTTTAGAGAATTTAGAAGAGGTCTCGATTTTCTTCAGAATGAAGAATGCAAAAGTGCAGTGATGCTGGAGGAGACTACTTTGAACACACCTAAAATTTATAAGTGTAACTTTAAAAACCTAGTTGTATCTCAAAAATTTCAGAATGACCCTCGTACTATTGTCATTGCATGGACTCACTTTTACTTTCCACTTCTTTGTCGTATACTTCGGTTAACAGTTCAGGGATTAATTTCTCACCTAAGTCTTGGATATTTATATTAATTCGGAATCAACTTTAAACTGCAGATCTTAGCATTAAAATAATTCCGTTTCTTTCTCTCAGCATCTAGCTTGGTGTATTCAGAAAGCTCACCCCCTCACGAGAATTTTGGTTAAATAATTGGGAAATTAAAATTCACACAAAAAAATGCGTAGGCATTATTTTTGGAAACAAGAGGAAATAAAACGGAAGAAATTAAATTATTCAACAAAAATATAAACTGGGAAAACAAAGTTGAATCTCTTGGTATTATTTTCTTAGTTCTTAACAAACATAATTCCTCATCTCTCATGTAACACGCATAAAAATATATATAATCTAGATATACTTAAATGTCTATATTTATACTAGTATGTAAACTATTAGACATCAAATATAAAAATTCATTATCTTATATATTTCCGTAACTTCAATTATTCTAACACAACAATATAATCAGAACAGTTCTTATTAATATATTAAATTATCATTGTTAACCAACATAATTCTTCATCTCTCATGTAACGCGCTTGAAAATATATATATAAGCTATATATCCTTAAATATCTATATTTATACTGGTATGTGAAGTATTGGACATAAATGTAAAAATTCCTTTGAGTACAGATATATTTAACAGTAATTTCCGCAACCTCAATTATTCTGACAACAATATATAATCAGAATAGTTCTTATAAATATATTAAATTATCTTTGTTAACCAACATAATTCTTCATATCTCAAGTAGCGCGCTTGAAAATATATATATAAGCTATATATCCTTAAATATCTATATTTGTACTAGTATGTGAAGTAATGGACATCAAATATAAAAATTCCTTTCAGTATAGATATATTTAACAGTAATTTCCGTAACCTCAATTTTTCTGACAACAATATAATCAGAATAGTTCTTATTAATATATATATTAAATTATATTTGTTAACCTACATAATTCTTCATCTCTCATGTAACGCGCTTGAAAATATATATATAAGCTATATATCCTTAAATATCTATATTTATACTAGTATGTGAAGTATTGGACATCACAAATATAAAAATTTCTTTCAGTATAGATATATTTAACAGTAATTTCCGTAACCTCAATTTTTCTGACAACAATATAATCAGAATAGTTCTTATTAATATATATATTAAATTATATTTGTTAACCTACATAATTCTTCATCTCTCATGTAACGCGCTTGAAAATATATATATAAGCTATATATCCTTAAATATCTATATTTATACTAGTATGTGAAGTATTGGACATCAAATATAAAAATTTTTTTCAGTATAGATATATTTAACAGTAATTTCCGTAACCTCAATTATTCTGATAACAATATTATCAAGATAGTGCTTAAAAAATTATTGAATTTTGAATTTCAATCAATTAAAAATTTATGTCTGGTACTAACTTAGTATATATATATATATATATATATATATATATATATATATGTATATGTATATATTAAATAGGTAGTATTTATATAAGTAATCTTTTATTAATTCTAAATCAATTCAATGAATGTAAGAGTAAGATTTTGTTATAATACTGAAATTTAAAAAGTAATTCTCGTACCCAAGCATTGTGAATGACGAAAGATAGATGTATTATATCTGCTTTCAACACACGCTATTGTCGGAATAAGTGATTTGAATATGTATTCTGTGTGTTTCAAAGATTCTTAAAATAGTTTACATGATTCATTATGGGATAAGATGGAAACTATGAAATAACACATATTATTCTTTGCTTCCCTCCATGATGGGATGTATTTTTCTAGAGAAATCTTACAGATCTGATCTTGTTGAATAACTCGGTATGAATATTAAGTTTCTGCTTTCCACTTGAACATTTGTCTCGGTGGGAATTAAAATTTTCCGAGTTTCCTCCTTTTTTACATATGGCATAAATAGAAAGTGTGGCAGAATCAACGTCGATGTTGTGTTGACCTTTGAATTCAACGCTGATCATTTTCTTTCTATCATCTAGGATTTAGATTTCAAAGTGGAGTTTTAGATTTCTGTGTAGTTTTTCAACGTTAAATAAGATCTACAATCACCAAAAGAAACATTTTTTTTTGATAATGAATATTAACTTTATTATAAAAATACATTTTCAGCAAATGAATAATTTTTATGGTTCTAAAGAAATTTATTCTAATATTTCCTTTAGTACCACGGTGATTTACTCCTCCTTTCAGATATAACAGTCGCTTGTTATGGTTCTTTATTTTATTACATCAAGTTTTTGATGCAACTCATCTCGACTCGTTCTCTCTACTTGTAGAGTAGAGAGTTGAACATTTCGAGTTAAGTTGAGTTGAGAGACATTTAGAACTGTAGAGTTCATAAATGTTGAAAGGCTAATGGCGTTATAGCCAAATTTCTGGGCATTTGTAATAAATAAATAAATTTTCTTACCGCAGTAAGATGTTGTGGTGTGAAGTCCTTTTGAAAATAGATTATGAGATTATCAACAGAGAAAAGATAGACGACATGGAATGATTGAAAGAGAATAAAAAAAAATAATAACAACGTATAGGTGAAAGCAAGCGCGTGCGCACATCAACCCCATTTCGCGTGGGACTGAAACCTCAAAAACTGTCAAATGCCACTTAATGGGTCGAAAAGGGAGTCCCAAACTCAATCAAAAAAGCCCTGAAGCTGCGAGGGAGGACAAAGATTTTTTTTTTTTTAAACTGCGCAGAGAAAAGAAATCTTCCGACATCGTTGGAAAAGTTCAGACGGGCAGACGCTCTTCTGGGTAACGAGCTTTAATTTACCGCTAGACTGAGATGAAGAATAGGGGCTGACTGCCTTTAATCAAGGTTTTTCCATCCTCGCCATTCCCCCATCCCTATTCTGCGTTTCTCGTGTGTCTGTTTTACGCCAGGAATTCCCCGAAAACACCCTCTCCTAAAGCCACCCACGGCAAGAAATGTATTCTTTTAACGCGAGAAAGAGCTGCTTTACAAGTTCTCAAATTTTAACAACTACTCGTGATGAGGAGCTAATCAAAGAATATTATTTCTCAACTTTTATAATTTAATAGAAATAATTTATTTTTGATACAGAAAGTGTTTTGTCGTATTTCAATTATATTGGCCATTTAAAAAAATTACGTGTTCTGAAACAAATTAATTCGTTTTGAATACTTTTACTATTTCCTTCATTACTCTTCCTTAATATAATATCATATATTTAATATTTTAAGACGAAAAACAGTTAGTCAAATGTAATATTCTTTACATCAATAATAAGGATTACTCGATATTCTAATAACTAGGTATTTTTATTTTGAGAAGGTAGTGGGTTCGATACCAGATTCATTCGAAAACCGTTGTGCAAAGAGAGCTTGAAATTGTCATCAATTTCATATCTTCGTTTCAATGGTCCGATTTATCTTTAATAAAATGATGAGAAGGATGTTGACGAGTCAGTCATTTGATGGCGCATTAAAATTACGAGGAAATTGATTTTGGTTCGAGGATTTGTTCCAACCATGGTGAATAATTCTAAGGTAAGACAATCGAAAATTCTTAAGAATATATTAAGTAAAAGTGTTTAAAAATAAGGCAGGTGTGTAAAACTAAAAATGTAAGAGATTCAAATTTAGCAAACTAAGATTGTTTCCAAAATAATTAGAGATGTGTTCCAAAGGAAGCGAGTTCGATACGTGATGAGGACACGTGAGAGGGCCTACTGACGTTGGAAATCTAATAGAATCTAAATTTATAAAAGAAATATAAGCAACAAAAGTATTATATGCTGATGGGAAAATATTATATCATTTAGGATATTGATTTTATCAGTTGGCCTTGATTTAGTTTTATGTCTGCTATTTTTCAGCGTGCAAGCCACCTTGTCTATTATGTGTCATTTTATTACTATAAAATTAATTCCGGTACTCTTTTCTCTCAGTACCGAAGTAACATTAAGTGTCATATTTAAATTTGAATCGTCACATTCATAAAACATAAGTTGAGGTAACATTCTCGATGTTAAGCAACATCTTTTAAAAAAATTGTTTTAAATCAATTAGATAAATTGATAGTTACATTTTAGATAATTAGATTACAAGATTGTTTTTTAATACAGTAAGAAAGAATTGTTCCTTTAACTAACTAAAGATTCTGTCATCAAAAATAATTTTATTTTGGGAAATTTAATTGAAGCATGATCAATTTATTGAATAATTTTGATGTAAACTGATATATTTGATAAAAAATAATACTGTAAGAAAAATTTACGTAAATTTTACTATAAAAATGAATAGATATAATAAAATTTATTTTCTTATTTCAAATATTTCAATGCATTTTATTTTCCTATCGATTATTTTTATTTTATATAACACTAAATTTTTATGATAAGATCTGATAGTAAAAATAATTTTTAAATGTATGTTAGGGTTATAAAAAAGTGATAATTACGTAAATTAATGTGATAATAACGTAAATAATGAGTAATAATTAAAATGTGATAATAACATAAATTAATTAATGCTCAAATTAATATTCTATAAATATTTTCATGATCTTAAAACTAACATTTGAAAACTGAAATTTAAATTAATATTTCTATTTAATTTACAGTGATTGCAATCAAAGAATATTAAATAATATTTTAGCATCCTCGTAGTATAAAGACTTTAAACTAAGTTATGTACCACTATGCATTGTTTATTCATCTATTTTTGTTGCATGTGCCACAATGTTCGCATATCGCAATTTGAAAAAAAATTGTTAATCATCAGTTTACCTTCTGAAAAATTCTCAAAACCAGCTCTTAATATTAGTAACATTGGCTTAGAATATTTAGCAATTCTCTTTCTACTTAATGATTTTTTTAATTTAATTATATAGATATCATTATATTTATTTTTAAAGTAAATTTCATTGATGTATATTTCTTAATTAAAGTTCGCAATATTTATAAATGCATTCGTATAATAATTCCTATTACCATTTAAAAAAACGATACCAAATAATAATAATAAGTAAAACTAAAGCTCTGATAAATTTTGTCTCCCAGAAGAAAATGTATGAATTAGATAAAGCGGTATTCCCTCCGCGTTTAACAATTCCATCGCTATCTTCATGTGTTTGTAAACAACTAGTGCAAACAGAAAGGGATAGAATCCTCGAAATGAAAGGCGTTGGCTTATCATTCCGACGGACCACTACGATTTTATTCCGAGTTGTTAGCCATTGCTGAAATTTAGACCCTTCAAAGGTTATCAACGATAAAATGTTTAGAAGTAACCTTAGAACATTATCTGATCACATCGTAGAGTTAGAAATAGTAAGTTTTGAGGTAATACAATTGTATTTCGAAGTTGCTGAAAAAAAATTCACTCGAGTCCATATAAAACAGAAGATGGCTCTTACACGATATAGCTTTTCCAGCCAAATGTTCTTTACTAAATGCCAGATTACGAGTAATCATAAGTCATCATGTTAGAAAACTAGCTTTCTGGCAATGAAGACCGATAGATTTGCACTGCATAATCGATCATTTAAAACCTTAAAGCAATTGCAAAACTTTCAAAATTAACATTAACTCTTCCAAAAAGATTTTTTTAAATAGATAATGGACTATATAAAATTTCGTAAATAATGGAGTATGAAAAATCTGTTGGAAAACCTAGAAAAACCCTTAAGTAATTTCATTTTACTGATGTGCATACAGAAAGCAGAAATGCAGAATCTGTCTTTGCAAAATTGTCCCAAAAGGCAATACTCGGCTGATGTTAAATACTTTACAATTCTAAACTTTGCGTTGCTCGATGTCAAACGCTTATTTTCAGTTGCTCAACAATGCAAATACTGACATCTCTTTAGCCTTCAAAGGCCTTTGGCTGTGAATCTATCCTTTACGTGATGTCAAAAGTATTAAGCTCCTGACCATGGATTAGTAGTTGGACAGAGCTCTTTGAAACACAGTGATCCAGATTTGATTAGCACCTGTTGAACAACGGGAAGTATGGATGTTACGTTTATGCCTTCTGCTTGCACGTCTGTTGGGGTGGATGCTTGGGAGATTTCCCTGATCTTTTTGCTTGTGACACGGAAATACCACTCATCACTTGAGAAAAATCCTCACGGAAGACAATTTACACGGAGGATATAAAAATGACTAATATCTCCTTTCGACTTCTAAATTATCTACTACACAGTAACTCATAATGATTTAAAATGGCCTTCCGTTATCCACTACGCTGCGTCAAAAATATTAAATTCGCCGCAGTTCATTTTGTTCAGCAGAAATTAGACAACCTCTTCTAAGTTAAATATCCCAGGTCTGGCTCTTACCATTGTTCAGTAATAGATGTTGCTCTTATTCTTTCGGCATGCCTTTCTGTTTTGGGTACTTTTGAATATGCCTAGTTTTTCCTTTGGGACATTAGCACAGACTATTGTTTATAAAAATTGAACTTGAAAGGAAATTTATGAGTAGATATTAAAATGCCTTACAATAGCTTTAGATCATTAGACTATTCACTATGCGATGTTAAAATAATTGAATCGATAGTGTTCCATTTCTAAGAAAATGGCATCGAAAGGCATCATGGGACCTTGGAATGTCCCATGATGAGAATAGAATGGTGAATATTTTGAACAAAAAATATGGAGTTTAGTATTTAATGTACATAGACTGCCAAACATACAGAGAATTTGCTCCTGATGTTTAAACATGATATTTAGAGCTATATATATTTTTTATGCTCTTGACGCTTTAATTCAATCACTTATAATCTAGATATATTTTATCATTTTTTTCACTCGAAATAGTGTAGTATAGATGATAAAGGTATGGTCAACATAACCTATTTCTAGCTCGAAGTTCATCACATCTACGTTGATTCAGGCTAAATGCTTAACTTGGAAGGGTAAAAGATGTAAAATAAATTTTCAAATAATCATTCCAAAGAATGAGGATTCTGAAATTAAATAAACAACATCTATTTATTATTTTTCCAATATATGATTGAATCCACAAACTGGAACCTCTAATATTTCATTTGGTAATCTTATCAATAGTCTATGTTGAGCTTCGGTTACAGTAATTATAGAAAACTATTTACTTTAAAGATCTCTATCTTCTGTTACATACACAATGGTAGTCAGAGAACTGTTTAAAAATTTCGTGGCAAAGGGCATTGATAATTTTTCTCGAGCTGTTTCAATATCAGCTCTGTTTAAAGAACAATGGCGAGAATCAGCACCCTGCTCATACTTTGATTCTTTTAACCTTTATTTTTACTAGACCCAATGTTAAGTTGATGGGAGCTGCATCCAGTTATGTTATTTAAATATATCTCAATAAACATATTCTTCAACAGGGCAAAACTGTAACTACATGTTGTTTATTATTGAGAACTGTTTGCGTGGAATTAATATTCTATCATGATTTTTCACATTTCTCGACTTTTTACTCAAAGAATATTATTGGAACACCATATATAGATATGTACCAATCCCGATAACTTTATGTGATCGATCGCTTACTGTGCGGAAAAATATTCCTTAGACCACCATTATTATTTTTAGTGATAACGTGACAAGAAACATACGTGCGCAATCTTACTTTCCTGCAGAGCGGTCATATTCTGCTCTAAGTAAATAAAGATATGTATATTTTGCTTTTATGCCTGCCATGAGACATTCGCTTTTAAGTCACCCTGTCTTTATCTTTAGGACAATTACAATGTTGAGTAATGCATATGGTTTTCGACTGATAGAAACCATTTCATGGTACGTTTTCATTCTGAGAAACATAGTTATACAACAGTCTCATGGAAATTAGTCACCTTGAAAACCGTTTCAGCCTCAGCAAAGAGCTGTTCAAAAGACTCTTTGTAGGGTGGGCCTTATCTGTTTGGATGAGACAATCATGTCATCTGCATCCATGAGCAACATAGTAGCGTAAATAAAGTTCCCTTTTGAACAATAATGAAAAATTATTAGATACTAATGGTACGAGGAAGAGTGATCTTTACAATGTTATACATATAACTTGCAACTGTGAAAACCCTCTGGAAGGAATATTAATTCTGATTCTACTTGTTGTAAATCAATATCCCACTTCAATTATTTATTACTTCCTTCTTTTCTGTAATTAACAAATATTGACATGAAACTAGTGGACGAATTTCGTTGATATGCATTCCTAGCTCATTCGGTCACTGTGTGACAATTTCAAGCATTAAGTTATATCTGCTAGGAGCAAAATCCGGTTTCTGCAAAGAGATGTGTGAGGAGAAGTTGCATACAAAGCAAAATAATCATTAAATTACTCTTAAATATGTAATTTTATCTCTTCTTTCATTTATATTTTCATGCATTTTATTTACGTTTAATCTTTAGGTAAAGAATCAAATATGGAATAAAAATTGTACACAAACAGACATTTTTAATGACAGTAGACAATTATATACAATAAATAAATTTAACAAAGTAATTATATTTAGACTATATAAGGTTGCACATTTACTATCGAACAAGGCAGAAAGAAACTTGACCAGAAAGTTAAGGTTTGATCTCCAGAGGGCGCTTCATTTATTCTAAACATAATGAAGAAAGAAAGCAAAGACTGATATTTTAATATCATTTGCTTAAAATGATTGAATAATCAAGAGAAATTCACTGGATTAATGGATATTTTAAAATTCTGTCTTAGATTCCAATCACATTTATTTTCATTAATTCCATATCTAATTAAGAATGTTATTATATATTTTTGGTGAATAATTTCGGTAAACGCCAGAAAAATTTTGCATAAAATTTTTTGAATTAAATCTTAAATTTAGAAAAGTCAGAAAAAATCTTCGAATTAAAGAAAAACTCTACTAGAGAATATTTCAATTGAATCTTCAAATATGTATATACCTTTTCGTAAGTTCAGCTGTGTATTTATTTATATTACTTTTCTTTTTGTAATATGGCATTTCATAAAATGAAGTTGTTTTTTAATTGAATTCAAGCAAGATTAATCCTTTATCAGAATGTTTCTCAATGACAGCAGCCGGTCATTCTTGCCTACGTGACCATTTTCTCTCACTTAACTCCCTGTTATCTTTTCAACTACGCTACGAACGAGTGTTTCGCACGTTTCATTCAAGAAAGAAGTACTAGAAAGTATTTGTTTTTGTGAAACCCTTTATCAAATTACGTACAATTTAGATATACTGACAGTTGAATGAACTTACAAATTATTAATTAATTAAGCAGATAGTTGAAACATGTTTATACTTATTATATAACTTTAAGAAAATTTTAACAGTTAAATTTTTTTGATAAATTTGGAAAAAAAAAAAAAAAAATCAGCAGACTATGTGAAAGGAGTGACTACGAAGAAAATCGTCAATATATAGTAAGAGCTTACGAGGTTTAAAAAAAATTTAGAATCTGAATGTATGTGCATATATAGATACTTAAAGAATAAGAGAGGAATGAATCAGTAAAAAAAATTATAAGAACTGAACAACTAATATAGGCATAATGTGCAAGCATTGAAACACGATGCGAAAAATAACGAACAAAAACATTTGAATAAATTCTTTCATTCTTTTGAGCCTGTAACAAAATTCTCTAATTTAGGTGTGAATTTCGTTCATTTATTGTATACATTAATTATTTATTTTTTGTGAATTCCTATATTTAAACTGCTGGCCACCGTAAATGCAACACCCTGACGGTAGCATGCAAATCAGATGAAATTTACAACATGCATTAGAGTAGTGAGGTATGTAAATGATTAGAGAATTTTCGCGCGGACGCACATCACGCGCACTTGTGGCGTAATATCAAAGCGCTATTTAACGCTAGGAGATTTCGATGACTTCAAGTTCGGTAATGAAATCGGTAGCCGTGTTGGATGAAACGAAACAACTGTAATGTGCATATGATATGGGACGGTATTGGATATCAGTCTCGCTCTCCTTTATTACGCATTGCCTGTACTTTAACAACCAGCGCTACATCTTCGAGGTGAGGTGTTGGAACCAGTTGTCCTTCCTTACCTTCAGGGCTTGCCCACAGCCATATTTCAACAGGATAATGCGAGACCACACATGGCATGCATTGTTTAAGTCTTCTTCATCAATCGCCAGATTGAATTAATTCCCTGACCGGCTCGATCTCTGGATATTTGGCAAATAGAAAACATGTGGTCCATGATTGCTCAATGATTGACCCAGATTACATCCCTAGATGCCACACCAGATCAACATTAGCAACGTATGGTAGCTACTTTGTCTGCTGTACCCCAAAAACTCGTCCAAAGTCTTTTTGAATCAATGCCGAGGCGTGTGGCAGTGGTGATCTCGAACAATGGCTTTTACTATGGCTACTGATTTTGACAGTTTACACAAATCAATAAATTTAATCATTTGATACTTGGTCTCTACATGTTAACAACAAAATAAATTTTGTTGTGATATCTCTTGTCTCTCTGGGTGTTGCAATATGGGTGGCCAGCAGTATAGTTCACTAGAAAACATTTCCAGGTTCTGAATTGTAAAATGAAATATCCCTATAATACTTGAGTGAATGTTCTACAAAATTTTTCAATCGAGTTTGAAACAGAAGAATCTGTAGCATCAGGATGTATATCGACTCAGAAGAGTGTATTATATATTGTTTCAGACATGAACATATGAAGTTAAGTCGTATGAGGTCTCAGTCTATGTTACTTGAGCTGCATAAGGTACCTCACTTCACTCACATTAAGTTCCAAATATTTTGCATTTTAAATTCTAATTCTTAAAACAACCTGTTATTTTCCGGTCAAAAGGGTACATATCATTGACCGAAGTATACAATCACCTTAATGAAATCTCTTTTAGATTATTTGCCGTGACAGTCTGGTCAAACTTATTAAAAATACCTGTCTTTGCAGAAATTACGATTGATTGTTCTGTCTCGAAAGCTATTATAAAGAACTATTTTTCAAAATTTATGTGAATGGCCTTGCCTTTGCGTTACTTAAATGTCTAGTTAAGACATTTCAGAATGTTTTGGAATGTATTCCTAATTTTTCCCGATTTTTTCAAGATCCTTAAATTCACTAGATAGCATTTTAGCTAAGATTTTTTTACGTAAATATGCAAATGTTGCATTGCATTTATACATGATCAAATTTCTTAAATTTTATCGTAACTCTAATATAGTTAAACGCAGAAAACTTATTACTTTTCGCCTTCTGTTTTTATACCGATTACCGGAGCAATTTTTTATCATTTATTATTCCCGTACTGGTAATTTCATACTGTTTACCATTTTCTTTTAATAATTCCATTACATTTATTTAAAAAATGTTAAAACAGTTTAAAGCTTTTAAAGCAATTTTCTTAATATCAATCAAAATTCGCTTTTAACTTTACATGGTCGCATATAATTTTTTTAATTAAATATAAGGAACCAAATTTCTTCTACTTTTATTATTTTCTGGATGCTTTTTGCACTTCCATAAATATTTATATGATAAATTGAGGAAAAATATAGTATTTCATGAAACATATATTACATTTTTTATGTTACATTACATTTTTTGTGCAAAAGGCACAGGAGCCTTATAATCCAAAATGCTAAAATCAGAGATCGGTGATTTTTTGGCGGATTCTCTTATGTATCTGGCAACCTCGTTTTTTTACATCATACGTATGCAGACCTATAAGAATTATGCAAAAAGTTCAATTTCTATAACCCTAATATTTACGTTGCAGAGCACGTCATGATATGTCATCTTGGTGACCTTTATTTCATCGCCAAAAAAATTTAGAATTTGCAATCATGGATTATACGGCACCTGTGCCGTTCAAAAATATAGATTACATTTTTGCATTCCTTCAAATTTTAGGGCTCGTTTTGTCCGCGTATGTATGCATATGCATATATCCTTTCAAATTTGAAATTTCTAATGTAGAATGTAGTTTGTTTAAGAACTAGATTTTGTATAATTTTTTATCATATGTATATATATTGCTATTTGAAAATTTTCTGTAACAATGGTTTTTAGAATAATGGTCTGATTTAATTAAAGTGGCAACTGTTCTTACAATATATTGAAACGGTACATTTTTTTAAAGTAAATTCATGTTCTTAAGATTATGATTAAATTATAAAATACTATTTTCTCATAGTTTGATATTTTTTCATCAAAATTGTTTAAAAACACTGTAACTTATAAAAAAAATGTAAATTACATTACTTTAAACTGTTTTTTTATGATAGAAAAATAAAATTTTTAGTTTAAATGCCATTATAATTATAGTTATTCTCATTAGCTTTTACGTTAATACATCAAAATGTTGCATAAAGACAATAAAGTGAATATATTAATTTCCCACAAATTGGTTTATTTCTAAACATCACAATGACCTAAAAGAAATGAGACCAAAGTGATCATCAAAAGAAACAAGTACTACACTAAGCAAATCATCAATGATAGCTTGTATTTAATCGAAATGGCACAGGAGCCCTATAATCCATGATTCCGAATTCTGAGTTTGGCGATTTTTTTGGCGGATTTTCTTATGTATCTGGCAACCTCGTTTTTATTATGTCATAGATATGGAGACCTATAAGAATTATGCAGAAAATTCTATTTTGGTAACTCTAGTATTTACGTCATCGCACACGTCACGATACGTCATCTCGGCAACATTTCTTCATCGCCGAAAAAATTCAGAATTCGGAATCATGGATTATACGGCACTTGTGCCATCGAAATAGTTGTCAAGATATGTTACACTTGTTTTACAAACTATTTCAATTAAATATTGTTATAATTATTTTAATATTTTTTCTGCATTAAGACGTTTGTTAGCCATTAAACTCCTACAGGTGAGGGAAGAAAGGATATAATCAAATAAATGAATTTAAGCATTTTATTTATTTCTCACTGTGAAATCCTTCAAAACCCTCTTTCAACAAAATATCGCTTAAGAAAATCGATGAATGTTGCATTAACAGAATAAAAAAGTTAATTAAAGAATTTTAAAACTTAAATCATAGTTTATTGAGCTAAAGCTTTCTTTACTAATATGTATAAAAACAAATTCCAAAAATGTGGGTGTGGTTAATGATTAATTAAATTATAATAAAAAAACTAATTTCACTTATTAAATTATTTCTTTAAAATTCATTCCAATTCAATGTTATTTACTTAGCTTTTAAATCCATGAAACAATAAGATAAACACGTAGTTTCAATATTTTAAAAGTTTTTATAGGTCACGGTACAAGTGTTTTGAGAATTTGTATTGGATTTAATCATAAAACTAATTACATGAAATTCTGATTTCTGGAAATTCGCGTTCAATGATTTGAAGAATCTATCAAATTAGTTTCTGGAAAGGGCTTACATGTTCTTTAAAAAATGGCTGCCAGGTAAACACAACTTCTGGCTTATAATATTATGTGTAGAACTTTATTATCATCATCAAAAACTCAGGTATTAGAAAGTCCTTCATTTCAATTCAGTTTTTATTTGTATTGAAGTTCATATAATATTTCTTAAAAAAATTATATAATATATACTTGAATAACGTTTTTATAGTAAGATAGCCTCAAAAAAAGTCTTATATTATTGAGTTTCATTCATGTATAATTTGATACTCTTTTTATATTCAAAACAATAATTTTTATTGACCTAAATGCTCTAACGGTCTTAATATCTTAACTATATTATTTTTTAACAAGAATAGTATTATGTTAATTAAATGAAATTATGTTCTTAATCTAGTTCAAATTGTTTTTTGAAGGAGTTTTCTTCTTTATATAATATTTCCTAATTCTTTAATGACAGTAAATGTTTATTACGCTTATAATTATTTACAATCTTATAAATCACTCCATTTCAATGCGAATACTTATGAATGAAATGGAAAACTTTTTACTATTCCTTACCATTGATTGCAAAAACAAATTTTTATTTCAAGTTTTTCAAATGAGCCTTAAAAGTCTTATAAGTAAATCAATAAACAGTTTAAACAATAGGAAATAACACCGGAGGAGAAAATTTACTGATAAGAATTTGCAAATACATTTATCGGTAAAACCAACTGAAAAGGAAAAAAGATTATTTACTTATGAAAGTTATCGGCGTCGCATGGATTTTATTTAAGGAAAAAAACTTATACAATTTTTAATTAAATAGGCTTATTCGAAATAGAAGAAATGCTTATTAGAAGAGCTGAAAAGCTATCAACCAAATTTTTTTTATAAATTTATTTGAAAATTAATTTAAATTATGCACACATAAGCTTGTATTTTCTACTTATACCTGCATCGACATTTTAACATATTATGTGTTTATTACATAATGTGCTATATTATAGAGCTTACCCAGGATTTCATATGAGAAAATGTTAAAATCAAATCTGTGGAGTTGATTTCATTTGTAATAAAAAAGAGAGTTTAAAAGAGTATGGCATAAAAATAACACTATTCGTTTAAAAAGTTCAATTATTTTAAAGAAAAAACATCTTGCTCTATTTTGAATGCCATTTTTCTCTGTATAATGTAATAAAATATGAAAGAAACTATTCACAGTACATAAATAAGTAATAAATATGATAAATAATTTCATTATAAACAAATATGAAATTAATATCTGTGAAAGTTATGTGAAAAATAATGTTTTCTGAAATTTCCACAATATATTTGAAAGCACTATTAACACCATGCACAAATTAAAAATTTTGTATGATGAATATAGAATACAAATTAAGTTGGTTAAATCAAGCTTTATTTATTTTACCAAATTAATTTGTATTCTGTATTCATCATACAAACTTTTTAATTTTTTTTCAGTCATATTAGATTTTAATTGTGTTTTCATTCGCCAGCACTTTGGAAACAGGTCGTCCAATTATAAATGTGCTAATTTTGGGCAAAGCCAATTTTAGAAATTCTCTTTTAATATTAAACGAGAAATAAAAATTTATTTTGAGGCATTTTTTCATGAGTTACACTTTATTTGGTCTTGGATGTAGTGATCTAGATTTATCAGTGGTAATTTAATAAAATAATTAGCAATATTTTTTGAAAAATCAACTGTAATCAATATAAATAAAACAACTGGATTTATTTGATTTTAAATTATAGATTTTTTTTATAAATTCCAGATTTGAACCTGCATAGATATGTAATAAAATTATACAAACTTCATTATAAGAACCATTACTTTTAAAATATGCCTCATTTTTTTTAATTTTGATCTTCAAAGGCATCCAAAATCTGTAACTGTAAAAAATAATACCGTTCAAAGATGTTTAAAAAAAATTCTCACAATTTAAGAAAGTTTTAAAGAATAAATTTTTTAATCGAATTCCAAATCTTTAGAAGAAATAAAGCTTCAATAGAAATATTAGTTATAAAATAATAATTTTCAATTTGTGCAATTAAATTAAATGATTTAATTATTTGATGTAATTTACTAGTTTTGAAAACGCAAATGTTTATCATTAGAAATAAAATTATTGTTTAATTTATAATGTACTTCTGTTATGCTTAATTTAAAACATAACATTTGTTAATTGAAAGCTAAATTGAGTAAACAAAGGACAAAAAATCAGAAACTAAGAAATAGTTATTTAATTATTTGGTAACCATCTATTTATAAAAATTGTTAGGTAGTCATATTTTAATAATTTTATTTTACATTGATGTAAAGATATTTTTATTATTTTCTTGTAGATAAATTCATTGATCACTTATTTCTTCATAGTAAATGTAAAGCAAATTATTTCGAAGTTTTAATTATAATATGTGAAATAAGGATTTTCAGGTAACGACATATTTTGGACTCATAACTAACGTTTCATATTTTCCCTTCTTAACTCAAAAATATGGAAATCTTTTCTTTCTTGTTAATAAAATTATTCAACACAATTTTATTAACAAGAAAGAAAAGTAACAGCCAATAAAATTTATTTTTATTTTTAGTTGATAATAAGCCACTCCAATGAAAAATATGAAATATAACTTAAAAATAAAGAAACATTTTGACACTGAATAAGTTAAATTTCCATTGTTTCAAATTAGTAATACGAGGTTCACTCTGAAATCTTTGAGATACAAGTAGGTTTTTAAAATTATACTTACAAAATTTTAGGTGTGTTCAAAGTAATTTCCTCCAGCATCAATACACTTTTGTAGACGAATTTTCCACAGATTAAATGCCTCAAGCCATTTATTTCTTGGAATAGATAAAAAAAAAATGCATTTATAGCCGCAGCAATCTCTTCTTCTGAATGAAAACGACGTCCACGTAAGTTCTTTTTAGATTAAAGAATAACCAAAAGTCGCACATAGCTAGATCAGGTGAATACGGTGGATGTTCGATCACTTTAATTTGTTTTTGTTTAAGAAACTCAGCTGTTAATCCAGCTGTATGTGAAGATGCATTGTCATTGTGAAGAATTATTCCCCTAACATTCAGTTTTTGTAGAATTTCTGGAAGGCATTTAATGGTATACCAGTTTGCTGTTACTGTCTTCTGTCCTTCCAAATCGATGGCTTTGACAAATCCCATACTTCTGAAGAAATCGTCATACATCATTTTTTTTTTCAGTGCGCGTTGTTTTTTCACCATTGTCGGCGTGGGATCATCTTCAAAGACCCATACTTTGCTTTCTTGATGTGTTGGAACGTCAAAAAACAGTATGTACGTTTCATCACCTGTTTCAATTTTAGAAAGGATGCGGTGGCCACCATCATTTAGCAATTTAAGAGTTTCTTTACTCATTCTGACACGCTCCTCTTTTTGATGCTGACTTAGATTATGGGGAATCCAACGGCAAACTATTTTTTTCATATGTAATTCTTTATGAATGATTTTGTGTATGGCCGCGGATTCAATGTTAAGTTCCTTATGTATCATTTGATAGGTACAGCGATTATCATCCATTACTATTTTTCGTATGGCAGATACATTATCCGGGATTACTGCCGACGGCTGCCTTCCTGTGTGTTCTTCATCCTGAACAAAATTGCGACCTCTTCTAAATTCTCTAAATCATCTGAATACAGTAGCACGAGCTGGAGATACATCACCAAATGCTAATTACAACCGACGAACGCATTCTTCTTGATTTAATCCTGCTTTAAAATCGTAGAAAATCATAGCGCGAAAATGTTCTCGCGTCAACACCATTTTCTTTTCTATTTAAAATTTATTCTACGCTAAGCAAGTTGAAGTAAGTCAGTAAAAAAATCGTCTTCTGTGTTAAAATACTTTGTATTTTAAAATTAAACCGTTATTTTTATTTTGTAAATTCTCGTCAGCGCGTATCTGAAAAATTTTAGAGTAACCCTCGTTTGAATTGTTTAAGATTTTATAATATCGCATATTTTTATAATTTAAAATAAAAGAGAAATTTTTTTAATTTCCAGCTGAGACAATCAAACATGATAATTAGTTTAAAAATATTTCTCTTTTTGTTTAAATACATTGCAAAGAAATATGTAATTTATTTTTTCACATTTATAATCATTATTCTTCTTAATTACATTCTCTCTATTTTTAAGGATTATTATACATACATAAGGAGAATATTCTCTGCATTTTTTGGAAATAGAATTATAACACACAAGAATTTATGTTTACTTTCAGATTATAGAAAGAAACTTGTTTTGCTGTGCGCTGTGAGATTAAAGGTTGATAGATTAGTATATATCTTTGAAATTTTGATTCGATGAAGATTAGGCTAGAAAGAGAATATAAATTAACGGCACAGATAACCCAGGATGCCAAATTCTGAGTTTGGGGATTTTTATGGCGGATTTTCTTAGATATATGGCAACCTAGTTTTTATTATGTCATATATATGAGAGTTATGCAGGTTTTGTTTTGTTTTGGCAACCCTAGAACTTTCACGAATGTCACAGTATGTCATATTGGCAACATTTCCTTACTGCCAAAAAAATTCAAAATTTAGCATCCTGGATTACGGCATCTGTGGCAACTTGACAACACTATATAGATTCTACGAAATTAAAGAACATAAACTTTCATTACGTCTAAATGTATATGCTGTTATATTTCTTATGTAAACTGATTATCAAAAATGTAGCAAACTTTTGCCCTTTTATATAAAAATTAGCATAAATTTCTTCAAAATATCTCTAGATATTTAAGATGATCTTGTTTATATAAAACACTATAAAAAATATATCGCTTCGTTACTTTTTATCCAAAAGTTTATCAACAAATATGGAAGTTATATAAGTTATATCTTAAATATGAAAGGAATTTTATCATAGAAATAGATGAAGATATCGAATGAATAATGATGGAAAAGATAATTCTTAACTGTCGATAAATCTTTTTTGAGTAAGATGATATAGATAAACCTTCCCAAACTTTATTCTGAAAACTAGAAAATTTTTTTAAGTTGATTTGGTAAGCTCAAATCAATAATAAAGATTACCGAATTTTCTTTTCTTTAAAAAAATTACTTCAATATATGTTCATTATGTTTCTATTTCGAAATTATTCTAATCAATGTTATCCTCAATCTTATATTTATTTGAAGTAGAATAAACTGTGTAAAATATTAAAAAATGAATGCAAACATATATTTTTTTAAATTTCTGAAATTATAAAGAATTAATTACACACAAGAAATTATTAAAAATAATAACAGCTGTAGAGGCGTAAATTCTACATATTATTTCTTTATAATAAAAAAATTCTCTTAAATATTTTTCAAATGTTTTATTGTCCAGTGAATTAAATTACAAACGGCGAAACAAAATGTTGTTGAGATTAAATTTATAACATTTTTTAAAATATTAGATAAAAAAAACCGATAGTTTAGAGATTTAATGGAGAAAAATTGTAAAGGTTGAAAAAGGGTGTGCTCAAGCGGAATTTGAAAAATTTGATTGTAATGAAGTTTTTACATGTTTTTATATATGTCAACTCAATTTTTAAGAAAAAAATGCTGCTCGTGAATAATTTTTTCCCACTATTTGGCTATATTAATCTTCGGTTAGTTTAATTTCTCTTACAATTAGGATGTCTTATTAAGATAACATACATATAGTAGCTCTGCAAATACATTCATATTATCATCGAGTAAATAAAAAAGAAATTTTAATAAAGTTAATATCAACAAAATTTTTATAATATTATAATTCTGAGAAGCTATTTTGTAGACGTTTAATCATCAACGAATATATTCTTTAGAATTACAAAAACTCTTGCTTATTCTCCAAAAATTGCTTAAGTAAAATAAAAAAATGCTTTTATCAATGTTGAGATCAGATTTTGCTTCTTATTTATAAAATTCTTATTTCTCATGTTTGAAAAAATTTATCTATATATATAATATTTTTACAATGCATTTTGAAAGTAGGACACTAAAATTATACACATAAACTAATTTTTGAATAAATGAATAATCTTAAAGCTTTAATATTGAAAAAAATTTAGTATAAAATATTTAATAGACATTAAACAATATGGGCTGTGTGAATTTGCTGGTTTTAGGAATAAACCACGTATAACAAATAAAACTGATTTCTGAAGCCGTCACCATCATTATAAGGGGAAAAAAAAAAAAAAAGTTCCTAAAATCTAAACATATTTTTTAATTTGGAAATAAAAAATTTTTATTCTCATCAATAAAAATACTATTAAAATTCTTATAATTTCACAACCTCAATGAAGATCATCCTTAAAAACGATAACATCTTTACTAAAAAAAACTTTGTAGAAGAGTTGAGAGCCTAATCAAAACGAAAATTCAAAAAGCACATTCTCGTTCATCTTTGCGTAATAGTCGAATTCAGTTTCATCATTTTCCTTACTTTCCAGCAGCATATATATCATGATCTTGTCATACATCTAAACCTATTTATAGGAGGTTAAAATCTATTTAATCAGACATTATTAAATAAAATGTTAATTATAACTGAATAATATTTCTGTTTTGGTTGAGTAAATTTTTTAAATAATAGTTTCTTTTTTCTTAATTGAGAGTAATATCTTCATACATGAATCACGTAAAAGATTTTTATACGGGATTAAAATTTAATTTATTTTAATGTTACTGAATAGTAATGAAACGCATATTTGCCACATATAATATATATTACATATTCTTTCATAATGCACATCATCTTCTTTTGCAATGCATATTATTTTCAATGACAATATATTTTGCTTTATCCTCAATTATATCTTTTCACATCATAATCCTGAAAAAGATCTTGCATTCTTCACTCGAGATTAAAATCTACTTATTTAGACAGTGTTTTACTAAATTTTGATTATTCATTCGCATGAACAATAATAACATATTTCTGCTTTCGAAAACTATCATGTGATAGCTATAATTTTAATTCTAAATTCAGTGGTTTAAATGATATTCAGTCCCTGCGTTTGAAAGTAAAAATGTATTTAAAGTTAAGTTAGTAAAAATTTCCTGTTAAAAAAAAAGCAACGTTGAAACTATTGCGACTCATTTTAATGCATAACATACTTTCGTGATAAAGACGCAGTGTGGCCGGTATCTCTCATATCACTTTGTGAATAAAATGTAATTTATTATAAATCTAGAAAATTATTGAAACAGCTGACAAATATTTTTGTTTATTTTATCTAATTTGAAATATACCCACGAGACAATAATTTCAAAAATTGCATTTTTAAGAATTTCTTAAAAAAGAGTGTGTTCTTACACAGTAGAGTTTATATTTTATTAAATGAATTAAATCTTTGTTCGTGCAGAAAATTTGCATAAAAATATAATTACACTTATATTATATACTGTTTTGGATAGCTTAGTACACAAAATATTTTAATAAACATGACTTTGAGATGAATATTAACATTGCAAACATACTTTATCCATCTAAAAATTAAATATACGCAATTTTTTTCAACAAATTAAAAAAAGAACCAAGTTTAATTAATACCAACCATGTTACTTTCAATTTATTCATGCTAAATGATAAATGTGGTCGTAGAAGTTTTAAAAAAGCATGGAAATGGAATGGATTCTGAAACCTGTGTAATCAAAAATATGTAAAATACTAAATTTTTATTTATATGGCTATATATATATCTACAATCATTTCTTTCATAAAATTTAATTAAAATTTTTCATTCCTCGAATAATCGAACTGCAGCGGCCCAGTAGTTTCTCGCTGATTTTCGTAAGATCAGCATAATAAACCCTCGCTCTCCGCAGTTGATTGATAGGGTGACCACATATTCCCGCACTGGATTGCGGACCGTTGTGAATTGAGAAAGTGATTCTGAAGTCCTTCCACTGGTGTGGCGTGGATGTAGAGAAGTGTGAATGCCAGCTCAAGTATAAATTCGTCACTTTACCATGATTTAAAATTACGAGACGCTTATATATATATATATATATATATATATATATATATATATATATATATATATATATATATATATATATATATATATATATATACATTCCAACGGTGGGCACTCAGGTGACGAACCCTATGCCAAAACAAGGGCAGAAACTGATACTCATTTGTCGTTACCCAGCAGGCACCAGTGAACCAAGTCACGACGGCGAGTAGCGTTGCCCGTCTCATACCACCCCAAAAACATAAAGAGAACAATTATTTCAATAATTATTTCAGTCTAATAATTATTTAATAATTATTTCAGTCTAAAACATTCTTGAACATCTACTAATCATGGAGAATTAACAGTATAAGAACAATTCATATTCAAAGAAATGCTGTAAATTATCGTTACCTTTAATAAACTTAATTAGTAAATGTTTTTAAACCATTAATTGTGAAAGATTACCCACTAAAACTAAATAATATATAATAAGCATGTTATTTATAATTTTAGAATATAATCTCTCATGGTCATTTTTTAGACGCGGATTTCTTAAAGAAACATGTCTTTTCTCATATTCCTCCGTTAGTACGTTAGTGTGTATATATATATATATATATATATATATATATATATATATATATATATATATATATATATATATATATATATATATATATATATATATATATATATATATATATATATATATATATATATATATATATATATATATATATAGATAGATAGATGGATAGATAGATAGATAGATAGATAGCGTGTACAGTCGAAAAATAAATTATATTATTTGAAAAAGTCCAATATAATTCCTTTCATTACAAAGCTAATATTGATATCTCTATATTTTCTTGTGAATTTCTGCTTGGATATGTAAAAAAATAACTAAAAATTGAAGATGAAAACTTTTTGAATTTTTTTCCTAGCACAAAAATAAATCTTATTAATTAAAATTCTTTATTTAAAATGCGATGAAGCTCACAAGGTAGTCTGAATTTCTCCAGCACAAGTATTAGGGAGTAATAAATTAATTTAAACCACTAAATAACAGCAATAGAATAAACCATTGTTCAAAATAAAGATATATGCATGTAAAGCTTGCGTTCATTTTTCTAAAAACTTTTTTTGCGACTGCTGTTTGCTTACGAAATAAAAGATGATGAAAGTCGGAAAATTCTCAGGCTATCTAATTTCGTAATATTATTATTACGAAATTAAAGGAACAAACTTTATTGAATGTACTTTCTGTTGACAAAATGCGCCTCTCTCTTATTAAGCAAACTCTTATTTTAAATTGGATGGAATTCACGTGCTGATTTGAATTTCATCCAATTAATACTTTAAATGTCGAATAAGTTTGATCCATCAAATATTTTAACGCAGAGTAAGTCACAGTAAAATAAACAAATATTTTGTTATAATTTAATTATCCATACAATTAAAGTAACAATATAATTGTCTGTAGTTTCCTCTGTTATTTCGCCGATCTGGGAGCCGAATGGTTAGACCGTAGACTTTAAACCGTAGGTCTCAGTCTAATTAGCCCTCTTGTGCTAAAAATGACCGTTGAGCGACGCACCAACCAAACCTCCGTTATTGCTTATTGTTTTACAAGTTGCCTATAAAAAGGAATTTTTAACATTTTATGTACCATTTTTTTATATCATTCAAATTAATAGAAATTCACATTTACGCGGTTTATTTATGGGTCTTTAAGACGAGAAAAAAATGTTACTGCTACGCTGGGATTAGATATCAGTGAATGTAATAAAAAAAACATCTGCAAGTAATAAAAGAAACTGATTAAACAAATCATTTATAACATCTTGCCATCTACCTATTATTCTGAATTAACGTATCTTTTTTTCAAAGTCTAAAAATTGGAACATTTTATTTTAAAACAGGCACAAAAAGAAGTAATGTTTCAGATCATAACTTATTACACTTATTCTACTATATCATATTTAAAATTGAACACAACAGTATTTGATTATTTGTTCTATGTGACGTAAAGAAATAAAATATAGACATGTGTTTTTACACATGTCTCTATTTTATACGCATGTCTATATTTTAATTTAATATATATGTCTCAAAATTTAAAAAGCAATATTAAATAAAATGATATTTGCTTAACAACAATTTTTAACTTAGTGGCTTGTTAAAAATAGCTTTCTTTTAAATATTGAATGTGTATTTTAGTCAACATTAAATCTAAATATGCCAAAATAAATTCATGAAGGAAAATATGAAATCTAAATGAATGTAAATAATTTTCTGCCTTGCAGAAATTAAATTATATATTTCACATACTATTCTTTCAAAGCACTTTTTTTTTTCTAATTCTGTTACTTCCTTTTGGTGCTGAACATTAATGTTCGCCATACAGATCTATTATTAATAATTAAAGAGCACACATATAGCCATAAGATATGTTAAAATATAAAAAAAATTGAGTCGTTTATAAAATATTTTCTATTAAAACACATAAGAAGATTAATTTATTTCATAAACTTATTGTTTGATATATTTTCAAGCAATTTTTTAAAACAAATTAAATAATATTTTTCAGTTTCTGTAAACGTTTTAATTAAAATATTTAAGAAGCAATATTATTTCCCAACCACTAATAAAATTTTGGAAATAAATTTAGAATTCAAAGCTTTGAAAAGAATTTTTACATCTATGTGAATTAAATTCATAACGAATTCATATCTATATGAATTAAATTCCCAACAACACACATTTCTTGTTATTAAAATTATCTTTAAATTATCAAATATTAAAAATTTTATTGATTTTTATAATTATTAAAAAATAATAATTATTATTATTTTTTTAACATAAACGCGATGAAATTTTTGTATAAAACAAAGAAAGAGTATCTTCTTGCTTATTTATGCTATTATGTGTGCTCTAACATATAATATCATTTTCTCGGTAATTTGTCTGCCTTAAATATTATCATAGTTTTCAAATTAGTAAAAGCTCTAGAAAACTGGAAAAGGAAAAATTGGCACATTTTTATGATGGTACATTTTTATACCACAAAATTGTAATGGTATTCTTGTGCATCTTAGGAAATTTGCGAGATAATGTAAATTATCTTTTAAAAGCTTGTAAATTATAAGAGTATTTCTTACTAATATATATATATATATATATATATATATATATATATATATATATATATATATATATATATATATATATAAAGACACACACACACATGTACTAAATTACAGAGAATTTAAAGCCTTAAATAATTTTTTATTGTATTTCTTTGACTGTTGACAACTTGTTTTTTTAACTTCTAATTTCATTGCTTTACGTGTTTGATTATTTGAAAATAAGCTTTGTTATTTATATATAAAAACATTAATAAAATACTAATAATTAACATATGTAATTTTTACATGATTTCCTTGTATGTTAAATATTATACATGTTTCATATCTTCACACTTCTTCAAATCCTAATAGCTTTTAATAAAATGAATATCCATTTTAAAGTATTCATTGGAATACTTTAAAATGAAATTGCCGACCAGTGCCTAAGTGCTTAGCGTTTCTGGCGCCTAAGCTGTCATCCCTGGATTCGAATCCCGGTTTGTTCATTATTCCCTAACTTTCTGTGTTTTCTTGTCCTTGCTGCTGAAATTACTAATGTATGTAGCTACTCTATAAACATTTGTGGTGGAGGGGCGCGGGTAATGCTACCCACCTCCGGGATTGGTTCACAAGGGCCCACCGGTTTAACAATAAATAAGTGGCATTTTTTGGCCTTGTTGTGGCGAAGGGAGAGCCCGCCACTTGAAGAAAAAATACTAATAGAATTAAAACATATTTCTTTTTGGAATATAATAAAAGGATTACATATTTCAGAATGTAATATTTATATTTAGAATTAAAGTAATATTAAAGTAATTATTAAAGTAATATTTATATATATTTAGTTATTATTAAAGTAATATTTATATTTAGAATAAAATGTGGAATAATATAAATTTTAAATAAAAAACATATTACTGGTATTATTACATTAAAAAAAAATGTTTCTTTAGATATTTTCCTCTTTCATTGAGTATATTTATATAGTATATAAAAAATTTAATTGAAAATATATAAGCATTATTTCTAATACTTATTTAAACAAATAATAATGTATTACCTACTGATACCACGGAGACTTGGTTGGCACTGTTCTCATTACCAGAAAGTAATGAGTATATGTCCTGGCTTAACCGAAGATCCATCGTGTTCACTATAAGTGGATGGGGCACGTTAAATAGGTCGTGGTTGCAATGTCCTCCTAGTGAGATGATATGGGGCGGAAGGCTAAATATTAAATGGTCTTCTACTTGGTCTCTGCTTCTAAATTGCAAAGATTCCCATCTGTTTAATTCAATCTAACTGGAAGAGCCCAACTCCGGTTTTAGTACCAGGAAGCATGCTGGTGTAACAACATTATTAACTAAACATGAATAGTTTTTGTTTGAAAGTGTTGTATACAATGCTTTTTATTTCATGTACTTTACAAATATGCTGCAATTTCAATGAAGTAACATATTAATAAAAAAAACACATTTGATCAAAATTATTCTTTAAACTACAGTACCTTTATCACTGAAGATTCTACCAATTTAATGATAGTTAAATATTGCATTATCATTTGATATAATTACTGCTAATTCAATTACCAAATCATTATTGCTTAGTGGTATGCGCTGAGTTTAATTTTACCCAATAAGAAACATTAGAAAAAGTTTTGCGTTTCTGCTCATTGGAAGAATACTTTTTTTTTTTTTTTTTTTCGCTTGCGACAAATGAATGTTGCTTAATACCTTTAAAAATTTCTTCCTGAAAACAAAAAGTTGCGGATGTTGTAGGAATCCTCCCAGTATTATTCAGCCATTTATATCAAACATAATCACATTGCAATGGACTTATGTGACATGAAAATCTATCGATATCCAAGACCACCTCGTCCAAGATAAGTGATTTTTAAACATTTACAGAAGATATGTGGCGTAACTAAATTGACTTCCTATTTTGTAAATATTTCTCTCAATTTAGTTATATAATTAAGTTAGTTAATGACAAAAAACTGAATGTTTATTAATTGATAATATATTATGAGTATTTGGATTATGCTTAAACTCAAATTCAGCAAATTGCAAAAGCCCCGACCTTTGTGTGAACTATATAAGCATCATCTCATTATGACAGAATTAAGGGACATGGTAATACATAAAAGTACTGGGAAATTTGAAAGATTTTAAATACTTTTGCTTTATGTTAAATAGCCTGTTTAAGATGCCTTAAGTTTTGATTACTTTATATAATTTTTACATTAAATTTTATTCTTAGTTGCATGATGATATCATGTATGATATCATCATGATGATAGTAATTTTAGTTTTAATTAAAGGCCGATCATCGAAAACTACAAATTTTGATGAAGCCAACTTTAATCTTAAGCATATCCAATCATTCTGAAACTGACTTGAATACCATGTGAAAGCTTTGACGTCAAAAAATTTGCGGCATTTTGAAATTTTTATGTTATTGCCACGCCTTAGGTTGTCAAAAATTTCTACTAATTTATAACTATTTTCTTCGTTTAAATTTTACTACAGTTATATAAACTGCAAGTAACATTTATATTATTATTTGCTGTTTATGTAAACATTTTTCTAGTGTACTATGATAAACTAACTTTTTTTTTTTTTTTTTTTTTTTTTTTTTTTGGCATTCCCAATGATTAAAATGCAATAATGCAATAAAGCTACGATTTTGTGTATACACCTATCACATTTTTGGTGTTGTTAAAAGTTGCTACGCGGCATTTTTATGTAAAGCTTAAAAATGATTTTAACGCCCTAAAAAGAATTTTCTCTGACTTAAATGGGAAGTGTTATCACTAGGTATTTGTTGACAAAAATTTGAAGTAACCTTGAGTCATATAAAGTTATGTCGCTTACTGCAGACACAGTTTAAAAGAACAACCATTTTGTAATGAGGAATTTTTTCCGATATTTGTCTAAAAATATTATGTTTTACTTTATAATATAAATCGTTATTTTATTTCTTATAATAGATTTGAGGGGTTCTATAAAGTATTGCTAATACTATAATTCAAAGAAAAAATAATAATGCGCTAATAAATATATTTTTACAAATAAAATATAATTAAAAAATTTTTTACAAAGCTCAAGGGAAATCTAAAAATTTGCTAAATTTAAATACATAAAGGAAAACGATTATTAATTTTTGTCAAAATGATGTGAAATGAAATAAATATTTGCATTATAATGTAGAAATTTGCATGATTTTATTCCATAAAATGGGATTTTCTTGTATATAAATATTACATAGCTGTTTCATTGACAAAAATTGCTTTATTACGTAAATTATTTTCATTATGGTCTTCTCTGCCTAAAAGGGAGAATAGCTGAAGCTGCAAACAAATAAATAATCAATTTTTAAGGGTTTTTTATACATTATTTTTAATTTTTATTTACGCAAATATTTCAGTTTTAGTCTACTTTTATATGAATTAAAAACATTTCCTGTATATGTTTAAAATTTTTGGATATGATATATAACCTTTTCTGTGAAAAATTGTAAACAATAAATTTATTCAAAGCAGGAAAAGTATTTAAAAAATGTATAATCACAAAAATAAATTCTAACTTTGATTCATTAATATATTTAAAAGTTATTATGTCTTTTTTTTAATTTTAGTCAATTTACTTTACACCGCAACTTAATAAATAGTTATTTATTATGCCGTTATAAAGATTTTTTATTAATTATAATTACATATTATATATATTTATTTGTTTCGAATTAAAAAATTATTACAACCTTTTATAAATAACGAATTAAATCTTGTGATAAATCAAACTAATGATTTTTAATATACTTTATTTGTGACTTCTCACAATATAGCAGAAAAAATTTAATCTTTTACATGGACTATTCATAAAGAAAATAAACTCTAATAATTGAGTTCTTTGCAATCATTGCCATTTTAAGTTTCTTTAATTCAAATTTTATGTAACTGCTTTTTTTCACTTTTATTTCTCTATTTATTTCCCTTGTTATCTATGTAACTAAAGAGAGAATTTTTCAAAGTATTTTCTTTTCGTGGGAACACACACATCTTATCTTTCTAAAGATAAATCACATTCTTTAAAATCTAATTTTTCAAATACTTTCAATCGATCATAAATAGCAATTCAAATCAGCAGACAATTCTATAAAAGCTGGTTCAAGCCCTTTATTGTGATCATTTCTATGTCAATGAAGGGGCGTAACAATTTTGAGGGGAACATAATACGGATTAACCTACCAAACATTCCGTTTGACGTCACATCTACGTCACGGAAACAGCCCACAATTTGGCGATAGGGCCAGGAAAGAATCAGCATAATGTGATAAATTGCTTCATTGTCGTTTTTTCTATAGCAATGGTGAGACATGTCAATTTTGAGTCTACGAAACGGAGAAAAGGGATAGCTTAACTCCTAGTTAACATAGCTAAAAAATCCAGCTTTTACTCTTCTATACTTCTACCAAATATTTGAAACTTGAGTGTGTGCAGGCATCCATACCTAGAAAATGAAGTGCATCCAGCCTGGTTGCTCGCTTAAGAAATAGCCCCCCAGCTGAAATATCTATTTTCGAGTGTAATATACAACTCTGTCTGAGAAAGCAAACTAAACGGCCAAAATATTTCAATAAACTCTATAGTTATAAATCTCAAAATCGCCCTTCTCCTGATTTAACCTTCAATCAAAAATTAAAATAGAAACATTCTTTTATCTTTAGGCATATCTTATGAGCTTAGCTGATACAATGTAGAGAGCCACTCTCTAAAATTTGGCATTAATCTTTTGAAAGAACTTCCTAGTGTGCCCATTTTCATCAAATCTTACTTTTTTTCTTAAAAAAAAGGGGGTGGGTTTACCGGATTACCATTGATAGATTGCTCTGGAAACACTCAATGTCATTCCCTTTAATAAACTTCAGATTTACATAAACGGCCAGCAACGTCGAACATGAAAATAAAGGAAGTGATGTTTTTATTAAAACACTTTCTAGTAGCTTTACCATCAAGATTAGAAATTCAGACCATACTTCTGTTTTCCATTCAGATATAATAGCAATGGAAGAAGGTCTTAAGATTGCTTTCAATCAGATAGCAAACCGATTCTAAGAATGCCAGCAACCAAAAATATCAAATTAATTTTTTATAAGTGGTATTTTTTTTTAAATTTATAACTTTTACTTAAATACAAATATAATTTTTGATATAAATCAATCTAAAGTAATCGCTAATTTCTTTCATTTTTGGTTTATTAACACTAAAAATGAAAACTGCGCAGTTTTCACTTAAATGGAAATTTAAATAATGTTTTGTTGAATCATAGATATTATATCATAAAATGTTACTTAATATGAAGAAAAAAAAAACACTCTACGTACACCTAAAAATAAGTCATCAAAGCAATATAAGCACGATTTTTAAACTGTAAATAATGACAATAGTTTTAGAATTAACAACTTTCGCTCTCCATGGAAGTTTAATTTTGTTAAAGTACATGAATCCTACCAGAAAATTTTCATGTTTAATTCGATGCAAATAAAACATAAAGCTTCATCAATAATAAACATTAAGAAAAATACTTAATACGCTTAATAAGAAATTTTTTTTATCTCCAATATAGATTATATTAAATATTTTAACTAATAGAAAATCAAAGCTAATAAAAACAGATTAAAAAATAACCCGTAAAAAGCAATACTAAAATCAGTCAAAATAATTACAATTGACTGATATATGATGTGAATTGAAATTCAATGCCAAAATAAACAATGTAGAACCTAGCTAATGTTAAAAAAAAAAAAAAAAAAAAAAAAAAAAAAAAATTATTGAAAATTTGCTTTTAAGTATGGTAATTTATGAATGCTTAAATGTTGAATATACGAGGGTCACTGTCTGAAATTTTTGAGATACAACTAGGTTTTTAAAGTTATACTTACAAAATTTTAGGTGTGTTCAAAGTAGTCTCCTCCAGCATCAATGCACTTTTGTAAACGAATTTTCCACAGATTAAATGCCTCAAGCCATTCATTTTTTGGAATGGATGAAAAAAATGCATTTATAGCCATATCAATCTCTTCTTCTGAATAAAAACGACGTTCACGTAAGTTCTTTTTTAGATTAAAGAATAACCAAAAGTCGCACATAGCTAGATCAGGTGAATACGGCGGATGTTCGATCACTTTAATTTGTTTTTGTGTAAGAAACACAACAGTTACTCCGACTGTATGTGAAGATGCATTTTCATTGTGAAGCATTAGGCTCCGAACATTCAGTTCTTGTAGAATTTCTAGAAGGCATATAGTGGTATACCAGTTAGCTGTTACTGTCTTCTGTCCTTCCAACTCGATGGCTTTGACCAATCCCGTACTTCTGAAGATAACTGCATATATAATTTTTTTTTTCAGTGCGCGTTGTTTTTTCACCATTGTTGTCTTGGGATCATCTTCAAAGACCCATACTTTGCTTTCTTGACGTGTTGGAACGTCAAAAAACGGTATGTACGTTTCATCACCTGTTACAATATTATAAAGGATGCGGTGGCCATCATCATTTAGCAATTTAAGAGTTTCTTTACTGATTCTGACACGCTCCACTTTTTGGTGCTCAGTTAGATTATGGGGAACCCAACGGCAAATTTTTTCATATGTAATTCTTCATGAGAGAGAGAGAATGATTTTGTGTATGGCAGCGGATCCAATGTTAAGTTCCTTCTGTATCATTTGATAGGTACAGCGATTTTCATCCATTAACATTTTTCGTATGGCAGACACAATATCCGGGATTACTGCCGACGGCGGCCTTTCTGTGTGTTCTTCATCCTGAACAAAATTGTGACCTCTTCTAAATTCTCTAAACCATCTGAATACAGTAGCAGGAGCTGGAGATTCATCACCAAATGCTAATTGCAACCGTTGAACGCATTTTTCTTGATTTAATCCTGCTTTAAAATCGTAGAAAATCATAGCACGAAAATGTTCTCGCGTCAACTCCATTTTCTCTTCCGTTTAAAATTTTTTCTACGCTAAACATGTTGAAGTAAGTCAGTAAAAAATCGTCGTCTGTTTTGAAATACTTTGTATTTTAAAATCAAACCGTTATTTTTATTTTGTAAGTTTTCGTCTGCGCGTATCTCAAAAAATTCAGAGTAAGCCTCGTATATATTGAAGCTTTAATTAAAGTAATGTCGAATATTTGAGCGTAATTATATTCATAGTGGTTAAATTCGTATAAGTTTCACCGATGCAAATTCTGCTTTGCTTGGAACTGCAGATAAAGTTATTGAGATCAATAAACAAATAAAATTTTACTTAATTTATTTATATTAATATTAATTGAAATATTATTTAATTTTATGATTTCAATAAATTTATATTTTGATATAAATTTATTGAAATCATAAAAGTAAAATATTATCACTAATTTGTATGACGGCGCCATAGAAGCGACTTGAAACGCACCCCAAACTAAAAGTTTATTTATTTATGTATTTATTTTTTATTTATTTTTATTTATTTATTTATTTATTATTTTTTTTTTTGAGCATCCAATGCATTATCTTAAACCTAATTTATATAAAAACAACATGATAGAAACATACACAATTACAATTATTTAATTTTTTTTAATTGAACAATTGTTTTTTTCTTTTTGCAATTATTTTTACTGTAAATTCCATTAGAATTTCTTCTTTTATAAAGGCTGTATCAAATCAATTACAACACTCTGATCGTTCAAAACATTAACTAATATTTTTATATTTTAGCAATAGGACAGAAGATTTTGTGAGTCTTTCAAATATCCATACATTGTTCAAAATATTTTATATATTAGATAGTTATTCTATAACAGAGGGGGGGGGGGCAACCTGCGTCTCTCTCTCTCTCTCTCTCTCTATATATATATATATATATATATATATATATAGTTTTAATGTTTAAATTCATTACTCATTTTTTGTACTTTTATTTATGATTTCAATAAATATAATTTCTGTAAAAAAAAAAAATTAATACCTTTTAAATACGTATTTCATTGCGGCTCTCGGAAAATTTCAAATTTTGAAAACCGGCTCAGACAATTAAGGTGCTTAGTTACATCTGTTCTATAATATATAAAAAGTGCCTATAAAAACACAATTCAATGAGAATTTTTTAAGTTTAAAATTACATTTTTAATGTAATAAACGAATTCGAAAAATTTATGATTTAATACAAACTTTTTTTTAATACATTGATATGATAGAAATATTTTATCCTGACCACAAAATATTACAATTATAATAAAAAAAATACTTCAGTAAATGGATATCTCTTGGATATTTTAACTAATTTATTATTTGAGAATTCCTAAATAAAAACCATCGAGTCCTACGTTTCGATACAACAATAACGGAAGATGGTTATCCTCTGTTCATGCTAAATGCATTGACTTATTGTACTAGAACAATATAATATATATATATATATATATATATATATATATATATATATATATGAGCAAATGGTTTATCATTTTTGATTTCAAAATTTTATTAAATATACTATCATTGGATTATTCTGTTATTTGTTTCTGTTTTGTAGGAGTTGGAATTGGTCTCCTCAAAAATCTTCTTCATAGATAAATATATATTTACGATATAAAGTGATATCAAATATGATAATGAATAAGAAAGCTGATGAGAGATCTTTGATGTAGGGAACTGTAACTAGAGTAAGCCGGAAAAAATGAGTTGACTTGATTTATCAACAAAAAACTTTGAAATGGAAAAAAAAATTTAAATGCTTTGTTGGCAATATAGCTGAGGAAAAGTTTTACAAAAGAAAGCATGAATAGCCCAAGCTTAATATCGTTGCTTAAAACAATTAAAAAAGTAATAAAGTGATTTAGATTAGAGATAAATTCACAAACAAATATGTTCTGTGGAGGTTTAGGTAAACATATTCGCTCTTATCAAACAATCGAAGGGATGAGAAATGTCACTATTCCAACGACATTAGATAAATCTTTTGAAAAAAAATGAATCAGAGTAAAATAGGTAATAAAAAAAGAAAAGTTTAGAAATAAAAATTAACAAACTAACTGTTCAGTAACAAAAAATCGGAATTTTCATGATTTTACTATATTTGTCCATTATAAAAATTTTTGGGTGTCATAAAATATATTCGTTTTGCATAAAAGTTATTTCTTTTTCAGTCCTTTTGTACTTTAAAGTGTATAAAAGATGAAACACACCTCGAAATTTTTTCTTAATTTATAGAAGCATAATCCTGACGTGTTTAAAACATTAAATTTCTCGAAAAGAAAGCTGAAATATATCTTTAAGTGAAACACAAATTATAAAAATTGTTTTAGTTATATTTAAATATTTTGTTACAACTAATTTATCTACTTTACACAAAAGTAACATAGCACACAGAAAATAATATTTTCATTCTTTTCTATTTTCACTTTCATTTATTTACAGATAAAATTTTATGTGCAATCATTTTAACTTACACAATGGCTTACAAAGAAGAAAATTTATATTATTTTTTTTTAATTTAAGATAACGGGGAAAATAATTAGTAATGCAAACAGTTAAAATTTTTATCTGATATGTTTATCCGACAAAATAATGATTCCCCTGTAACACTTTTTTAGAGAAGAAACTAATTACTTTTTATAATAAATAAATTAAAATTTATTTTCCTTGTTAATTTTTTTTCTTCCTGTTTTTAATATTTTTTAACAAAACTATAATTAATGTAACTGTTAAAATTATGTTTCAAACATAGTAATTATGTATATTTCAGATCTAAATGGAAATATAATTATCATTTAATCTATTAAATTTAGTAAGATAGGAAAACATAAAACAATGTAATTTAAAATCAGCATCACATTTTAATGAATTATCTTTATTTTTAAAAATGCAGTATAAGTTGTTAACATTATTCACATTAAATTCAATACACTTAAAAAAATTAATTAAAAAAAGCTATCAAGTTTAAATAGACATCGGACTTATGAAAGTATTTAATTACATTGTAAAATTTAGCTTTTTTAGTTATAGAATCTGTTTTCATGTTTAATATTAATTATTGATTAATGAATACGCCCATTGTTACTATAATTGAAATTATTTTGATTTTCTTTATGAATCTCTCTTTCTTTGTAATACAAATGTGTTCAATATTAATTATTGATTAATTATGAATACGCCCATTGTTACTATAATTGAAATTATTTTGATTTTCTTTATGAATCTCTCTTTCTTTGTAATACAAATTAGTTTTTGAAGATCTTAATTAAAGAACCAACGATTAAAATAAAGCTTAATCAAAGTCATTAAACATCTAAAAAGAAGACATTAGTTTTCAGCGCGCCAGTTTTCTAGTACATTTAATACATTTGAATTATATAAATATTTATTGCAAGAAATATTTTTTCTCAAATAGAAATTTTCTTCTTAAATTATTTTTTACAAAAATTTTTTAACAAAATGACTTTTAGTAAACACTAAATTATATACATATTTTTAAATGAATATCAAAAAAAGGAATAATTTTAATTTTGATAAATTTTAATTTAAAACTTCAAAGCCACATAAAAATAGGAAACTGTAAATTGAATTAAAGTTTACAGTAACATTTTAAAATAATAGATATGTAAAACTTCAAAACAATTAGGATTAATAATTATAATAATTACGGCTGAAATATATTTTTCTCTCATCCAAAATTTGAAAAAGAGAGCGAATGATTTGAATCTCAGATTGTACTAAATATTATAAAATCTATTGCCAAAAAATTCCCTCGTAATAATTTTTTTAAGACATTTTTAAGAAAATTTCGAAAGTTTGTTGAAAATTTATAAATATTTAAAAAATGTCGAATAAGTTTTGGGCTTTCTGTAGACATTTATCTTTAGAAAAATTAGAAAATTAATTAAAAATTTGGAAGTTTTTAGAAAAATTAAATTAAAGGCTAGATTTTTGCTGAAAAATATTATTTAACACGAAACTCTGGTTTAAATTAGGAAAATCTTTTCATTTGATTCTTTCATTTTCCTCAGTTATTGTCACCCATTTATTTTTTTATATACATGCTTTTTGGATTCCTAGCAAGTTGCCAGTTATTTTAACAAGCCCTGATCACATTACGATTTATATTAAGCAAGAGAGAGAGAAGACTTAAGTCAGAATAAATTACAACATATCAAAGAAGTTTAAATTAAAGATCAATTTACATGAAAAACTGATTATAAATAAAGAAAAAAAAAGTTTTAGTCACAATGACTCGGCCCCATTAACAAAACAACATTTCTCACTTTTAAATAAAATATTATAAAAATTTAATCTAAGTATTGTTAAAAATTTTAATAAAAAATATAGGGTTAAGAAATGCTGTACATATTAACGAGAAATATAGGGTTAAAAATATTGCTCGGTTATTTTCTATACGATATAAACACAGAGTATTTTTATTAATCGAATCAATGAATTGAATCAAATTAATAAATTAATAAATACTCTAAGGAATTTTTTAATTTATAGGGACTGTATTTATAAGAAAATTTGTCGTTGTTGCACTAGGATAATTCTCTATACCTAACTATATGAAAATATTTGTTGAGTTATTTCTACAAGTTTTATTGATTTGTTGAGTTAATATACAACTCTATCTTTGTCGTTTAATATTAGAACCATGGGAAAATTATTTTTACTCAAAAATTTAATATTATTTTTGACAAAAATATTATATTCATTCACAAACTATTTTTAATTAAATGATTCTAAAAATATTTAATGACAAATGAAAAAGGGAACAAAGAATTTAGGATTTTTTTGGTGTGCGAGCTAGTGAACGTCGGTGTTTCTTTATGAAGATAATAAATAATAATGCAAAATTTGATAAAAAGTTTATAGTTTGATCAAGAATCTCTTTTGACAAATACTGTTATAATATTAAAAAAATTAAAACTTATAATGAATATATTAAATTCACATGAAAATGTTATATTCATTTGCATATATTACTTCAAAAATACTTATGCCTAATTCTTAACCTTCAAGACACAATCAAATCAACAATCAAAATTCCATTTCAGAATCTAAATTACTCATCAAGAAAACTTTTTTCTGGCTATAAATAAAACAAAGATGCTTTAGGTGAAATAGTTTTCATGATAATAATAATAGCTAATATTAACGAGTCAAATTATTTAATCAAAGTGGAGATTAAAGGTTTGAAATTCTAAAATTTATGTATTTCAACTCATTTTCTTTTTTGAAGTAATTTTTAATTTGGTCTGCGCACATCTTATCGATTATAAATTTATTATGACATTCCAGATTGAAAATAATAATAATTCCAGTTTAAAATAAAGTATACAGTTTGTGGCTTAATTGAAACAATAATGATATAAAATATTTTTATTAGTTAATTTTATTTCAGAATACACTAAATTTAAAATAAATATATGTATGAATAATAAAAAAAACTGTAGATTCATGAAAAAATCGGTGGAAACATGCTAAAAAATTTAAAAGAGTCAATAGACATTTATTTGTCAGTTAACAAATAAAATTCTAGCAAGCGATAAAAATTAAATCCAAAAATATAATAAATAAAATAAAATAAAATTTAATACAAATAGTTTTAATAATTTAAAAAGCAGATTGAAAATAATAATTTATTCATTTTTCAAAAATAATCTTTATTGAGTAATATAAATTAGACTACATTAATCTTTAGTCTTAGTTTTAATTATTATTTATTAAGGGTAAGTTACGTAAAGAAGCATCTAAAACAATTTTATGAGCATGTGTAAGTGAAACTAAATAACTAAAATCTATTATTGAGGAAAAAACGTGCAAAAGCTTTAAGTACATAAATTTGCATTTTTATGTGAATTAGGATGCCGTTGTCCTATCGAAATTTTAGCGGCCTCGTAACCACACAAACAAATCGTATTACCACGTGGCGACTTATGCCTGAGAATGTGCAATAGAGGGAAATAATAGTTTTGTCTTTTCAACATTCGCGAAGATGCTATTGACCTTAGAATGACAATATCTACCCGATACGACTGACATTTCGTTTGCTTGGAAATGTCATTAAAAAATCCACTGTCATCTGGCTCAACAGACAGCAGAAACTTAGCCGTTCGTTTGCCTTTCGTCGCCACGAACTTCGCTGTTATTATTTGGCAACACTTCAAAAAAGCGTGGAATTCGACCTTGAAGGAGACTGTCCCGTGATCGTCAGGATTGCTTCCGAAGAAAAACAGTTATTCAAAACATCTGGTAGAATACCGCGAAAAGTTAAATAGAGGAAAATAAATTGATTGCACGATTCGCATGCGAATTGAATGGATTGGCGCGTGGAATGAAAACATCTATTCATCAAAACAATACAAGACACCTGAAAAAGACTCTCTTAAGGAAGACTTCAGAGAAAAAAAGGGGCTTTCCAAATTTTTGTTCTTTATAAATACACTTGCTCTGTTGAATGTAAAGGAAATGTAACACTAATTAACGAGTGCATATTTATGACTTCAAATTTCATTTTTTGTTGTAAAATAATATAAGTCATTCCTCCGATAAAATTCATTAATTATATAAGATATCTACCTGTACATAAAATTTGTTAAGTCGAATATCAATATTTGTTTGTTTCGAATAGTAATTTTCCATTACATTACATTTGAAAGGGAATCGATATCAAATAAAAAACCTTTAAAGTGAATAAAAATAATTTATAAAAATGTAATAGACGTATTTTAAAATTCAGAAATTAAATTCAAATTCAGACTTAATGTATAATATGTGTGTAAGACAGAAAGATTGATTTTCTGTGTAGTATATATCTCTTTTTAAAGTCAATAATTTAAATAAAAATTTATGTTTAAAAGTTTAGAGTTTATTCGCGCTTATACCGATCCCTTATGGATTGTATGCGTAGTTTATTATAAAATATAAATTATTTGGATCCGTACACGAAATAGATTGAATTATACATTTTTTGTTCTTTATTTTGATTTTTCTATATCTTCGATACCTTGCTTATTTAAATATTTTCAAAGCACTGAAAAAGTATTATTCATATTTTATGATATATATTTAAAAGAATCAAATTTTAAAATTATTCAGTTTTTGAGCTTCTTATTAGCACTTATATATTTTTCAAAAGAATAATTTTCCCCATAAATGTTAGAACTTTTTCTTTTAGATTTCTGTTATGTTGACCATCATTTAGCTCTTAATGGATCATCGTTGAAAAAAATGAAAATAAACATGTGACATGTAGAAAATTGCATGAAATATTATTTTTAATGTTTAGAAAGTTTTTAAAATGCAAGCGCTTATCGATACTTCAAATAAGAATTCTTTAATCATGAAATGTCGAGCTAATAATTAAACTATTGGCTCTGTGACTTTTAGTTTCACAGCTTATATATTTTATTCTCTTATGTAGATATTTAAAAAAAAATTTTTTTTTATACTTATAGTACATCTTAGATGACGGTCGAAATATCTTTTGTGTGTTGAATTTGGCGAAAGAATGACACTCCTAATATTAAACAAAGTGATTTAATATTTCTTAATGTACTTTCTATTATACTTTAATCACTGGACAAAGCTCTCTTTGAATATTTTCTTTTGCCCTACTGTACAAATACTTTTCAAAATAAAAGGCCTAATCATTTTCTAAATAAATAATTTCATAAATATTTGTAATTAATTCCGGAACTGTCGACTTTTCCTGACTAAAATTACTAAATATGACCAACTGATTCTTAATGTCAAATCGTCGCCGTGTCACGAAGTTGACGTCTAGTAGGAAATTCTTTTCTCCACTCTGCTCAACAATGGAAGCGTGGTGTATTTTACTTATATGTACAAAACCCTCCCGTCAGACAGTTTCTTCCGTCGGCAGAATCTGCTATCGACCTTACAGATAGAAAATCATGGCTTGCACATTCTAAAATTTTCCATTTGAATGATATATTCTTTTCTCTGTTTGACGTTATTTGATTTTCTTTCACAAGAAAAAATTTCTATAACTTTACACACATTTCCTCATGTATAATTCTTTTTAGATAAATATTTACTGTTAACGAATTATCGCTTTATTTTCCATTATTTTCGTATGGTACATATTTGATTATAAGTACGTATTCTAGAGGCTGTAGAGTTTGCCTGTATCGCAAAATGTTCATTATGAGACCAATTTTAGTGAACTTCATTCGTTTTCAGTTTGCGAAAGATTCGACTGATAAATGGACACGTAATCTTATTTTTGGATATATAATATTCTACAACACGATTTAATTAAGTAATCATCTTACAAATGTATTTTCCTATCACTGAAAATCATTTCTTTCGATAAAAAATTTATTATCTGTACAATAATGTCTGAAGTGTTTCACGTATAAATCCTTAAAAAATATAGAATTTTAACCATAAATATTTCCTTTTATTATTAGCAATAAAAAATTAATTTTTTTAAATTCTTTCTATACATATCATTTTTGTCCTAACAATAATGCAATGTTTACTGTTGTTTTTCAATATTTAGAATTAGAGACGTATTCTGTTGATTTAGATTCTCCACTGAAGATTTAAATTCAATAATCATATGAAACAGCAGATAATGATTAAATTTTTTGTTTTCGCAGCTTGATGTAATTGATGAATGGAAATACAATATAAAAAAGCTCATTGCAGAAAAAGTTTGTGCTATTTTTAACACATCTTTAATATGAGCAAATTATTTATTTACAAAATAGTTTTTCTTTTAAATTTATTAAAAAAAAAATAAATAAATAAAATTAAATAAAATAAAAAAAAACGATTTATGATGGGACCAGGGAAAGGACCCCCCCCCCCATCGCTGACTACACAACATGCTTCATTTAAGCACAACTAAAAATAATTGTGTTGCTAACTATTCAAATTGAAATCATATAAAAAAATGTCCCTCTGTGAGTAAAGGCGCAAGGTGAAATTCAGACTGATTTACTCGAATATATTACACAGTTACAGTGAACTTCTAAATACATTTTCAGCAAATGTCCAAGATTTTCATCGAAGGCACAGATCTATTGAGATATAAACTCAAAAATTCAAATATGTATTTGAGGTAAATATAGAATATAGCTACAGACAATTGTCTAACTACATTTTAGTATATATCCAAGATTTTCATCGGAGGCATAGTTCTATTTGTGATGTAAAAACAAAAATTAAAATATGTATTTGAGATAAATATAGAAAACAGTTATACAGACGATTGTCTAACTACATTTTAGCATATATCCAAGATTTTCATCGAAGGCATAGCTTTATTGAGAGGTAAATTCAAATTTCAAATATGTATTTGAGGTAAATATAGAATACAGTTATATACAGACAATTTTCTAACTACATTTTTAGTGTATATCCCAGATTTTCATCGAAGGCTTAGCGCTATTAAGATGTAAAATCAAAAATGGAAATATGTATTTGAGATAAATATAGAAAACAGTTATACAGACGCTTGTCTAACTACATTTTAGCATATATCCAAGATTTTCCTCGAAGGCATAGCTTTATTGAGAGGTAAATTCAAATTTCAAATATGTATTTGAGGTAAATATAGAATACAGTTAGAGACAATTTTCTAACTACATTTTTAATGTATATCCTAGATTTTCATCGAAGGTTTAGCGCTATTAAGATGTAAAATCAAAAATGGAAATATGTATTTGAGATAAATATAGAAAACAGTTATACAGACGATTGTTTAACTACATTTTAGCATGTATCCAAGATTTTCATCGAAGGCATAGCTTTATTGAGAGGTAAATTCAAATTTCAAATATGTATTTGAGGTAAATATAGAATACAGTTATATACAGACAATTTTCTAACTACATTTTTAGTGTATATCCCAGATTTTCATCGAAGGCTTAGCGCTATTAAGATGTAAAATCAAAAATGGAAATATGTATTTGAAGTAAATTAATACACTTGCTTTATTAAGTCATATTCTAAATTTGGAAAATAATTCTCTCCAGCTATTGAATAAACTAATAAAATACTTTGTAACAAATAATTAAAAAATTTTTAATAACATATAATTGAGGTCAAGTGAATGGAATAATTTCATCTATTTCCTTTTACAGAGAAGTTCAGTTTATCATAAAAATAGATACTGGGAAACAGACGATTAAATTAAAAACATAAATGAAAGATTTCATAAAATATTCATCAAAAAGATTTCACGATAAATTTTTATCATGTCGAAGATTTTTTTATTTGCTTTTAAATCAAGGAGAAAAAAAACCTTAGACACCAGAATCACAAATAATGTAACTTCGCACAAGCTTTTCCAGTTTTCTTTTTAATTCTTTACGAGAGTATTTTGTTCCTTGACAACTGTAGGCGTATCTTATCTCCGGTAGTAAGAATTCCTCACTTAACACCTGCCATTCCTTCGAAAGCGTTACTTCCCGAGAAATCGCAGATTAAATTTAGACACATCTCGCACTTTAGGCGCGAGTGAAAAAAATAGAAAACTTCACACTAAGGGCACGTTAGAATAGCACGAGTTTCTACGCTGTCTTAAGAAAAAGATAAGTCACAATGAGTTAGAATTTTATATATTTTAATTCTTAATATTTTTTAATCCCGTAATTCATACTTGGAAAGTGAAGTTTTTATCCTTGAGATAGAGTAAAAGTGATGCAGTTTATCGATAATTCAATATAAGATGATGACGTACTTAAAGTAAATTCAATAACAAGAGCTTTTTTTAGGGAAAAAGAATTTTCATTACAAATTTTTATTGCTTATTTTTTTTTTTTTTTTTACAGTATTCTTATTCAAATTAAAATGAAATCTTCAATTTGCCAATTTTCTAAATTAAAATTGTTGTAAAATACCAATATTTGAAAGAAAATCACTTTTTATTATTTGTGTGTGAAATGCGAATGTTGAAAAAAAATAAAATTCCGTAATTAAATAAAGGATTTACAATGAATTTTTTAAAAAAAAGTATTTATAATTAAATTAATCTAATAATTACGAATTCCTCACACTTAATAATTAAAAACTAATATAGAAATTTTTTAGTATACCAATTTTTTAAAAATGCTTCTTATCATTTTCTTTTATAATAATGTTCTAAGAATAGAGAATTTATTTAAGGTTATAGTAAGACTTAAAAATGGAATTAAACTGCATTGTGGTAAAATTTGGTAACATTCTATTATCAATAACAGTTCTTCATTTATACGCAGTAGAATCTACAGAATTGACCTATCAAAATATGGAATTTTGCAATAGCTGTGAATTTCGGTATGTATGAATTACACACAATATTCTATACACAATTCGCACATTTATTTATTGTGTATTTTGTGTATAGATATAACAGTATATCTATACACAATTAAACTATACACAAATACAGATATAGATATAATGTAATATAGAATATAGAAAAATATAGATATGATATAATAGAGTAATTGTGTATAGATACACAATTAGCACATCTATACACAATTAACACACAATTCGGAAAATAAATAACTATAATTTAAAATATATTATAACACTGTATTATTTTAAATGAATAGCAATTGCAATTTAATTTAAATTATTCATGCAATATTTAACATTATATTATGTTTTTAATGATAAAATCTTTTAAGGTAATTTAGCAAACCTGCTCAAAATGTTTCTTTAGTGTATTTTACTGGAGATTACATGCTTAAAATAATTAAAAATGTTATTACACATACAAAAAAGTAAAAGCAGAAAAACAATTATATTAGAATAAAACCGTCGTTTGTATTTTAAACAAATGGTACTAACGATGGGTTAACTGTGGACCACGCGATTGGAAGTGTTCGTGATTAAAGTTCGATTGTAGCTACGATCGAACAATAAGAATTAGGTACTGTATTTCTTAATTTTGTAATCACATCTATCAGGTAGACTGGTTGAAATTTTTTATTACTGTTTGATAGGAAAGAGAAGAAGCATGGGAAATGTACTCACTATCTGTAAAATACTCTCGGAAAAGAGAGTAGTGAGTAATTGTGCTCAAAACATTACTAACTATTAGCGAAAACTAAGGATTGTAATTTTTATTAGCTCGGTAAATAATCAAACAAGAAATTTAATAATAGATCTTTCTTTCAGTTATTGTGTTATTCGTTATACAAATTCAGAATTAGAAAGTAAGAAACAAACTTTTTTTATTTTTTATTTTCTCTTTCACTGGAGATTTAAATATATCCAACGTGTATCTAATTTTACGATACTAGAATCTTACTTTATATATATATATATATATATTGATATTATTTTTAAACATAGATTCTTATTAAATGGCAAACTACTTTCTTAAATTAACAATATTGAATGATGATATTATGTTTTGCTAAAATTCAAATTTAATGAAAATGAGGGAATTTTTAAAGTTTTTATTGATATTATGATTCAAAACTAAATTTTCAGTGACACGACAGGTCATACGGGAGTGCAGTGATCATGTGTGATTTCATGACCGAAAATCCTGGTATGCGAATAATATATCCTGGTTTGTTGGTCAGCATAAGCCTCCCGTGTTTAGTTCCCAAGAATGCTTGGTGCTCAGTTTTATAGACACATTAAAGGGATAAAAAGATGAGACGACCTTGTGTAGTCCGAAGATTGAACCTCGAACTTGTACCTTGGGAACGCGAAGCGCTACTACTACTACTCCACCGATCTTCGATACAATTTTTTATGCCGTTCAGAGGAACTTTTGTGTTGTATAAAGCAATTATGTCTACAGTAACTTTTATGTTGTAAAAAGCAATTATGTCGTTCAGAGCAACTTTTATGTTGTATAAAGCAATCATATCGTTTAGAGAAACATTTATGTTGTATAAAGCAATCATGTCGTTTAGAGTGACTTTTGTGTTGTATAAAGCAATTATGTCTAGAGCAACTTTTATGTTGTATAAAGCAATTATGTCTAGAGCAACTTTTATGTTGTATAAAGCAATTATGTCTAGAGCAACTTTTATGTTGTATAAAGCAATTATGTCGTTTAGAGCAACTTTTGTGTTGTATAAAGCAATTATGTCTAGAGCAACTTAATTAATTCAACTAAATTTCAAATAAAATAAATTCATATATAATAATTTTCTTTATTTCTAATCATTCAGAAAATAATTGCCGCTTTGTTCCAGCTACCATATCATCATAACGAAGATACTACACGAGGCAATTATAATCCACTCCAAAAGATAAAATTCTTAAGGAAAGATGAAAATTATCTTCCTTCATTTATGTAACCATTTTTTTTATCGAATAAACCAATGATAAACTAAAATAAAGACTGCAATCAGGTTGATGTAAGTGTGCAGGCGGCGAAATTATTTGAAAAGACCGCTGCATCATAAAACCGCTTTGCAGGTGAAACGACGCAAACTAAGTAAACGTTCATTTTATTGCAGCATCCGAAAGGTGTACTGCTGATTAATATTTAAATATACATTGAAGAAGTAATAAATTCCACCCACACACAAGCTTATATATAATATCAAGTCTATGAAAGTTTTGGAAATATACATTATAATAACATAATTTTATTTTTATTTACTTTAGATAAATTTAAATAGAAATAAATTCAACTTTGTATGAAGCAAAATTTGTGTTCATTGACGTAAAATTAATTAAAATTTAGAAAAATTTATTCATTTTGAGATTATATTTATGAATGATACTTTATTACATAGAATAAACTAATTGTTTTATATGTTCTATTAGTTTTTTTTTTTTTTTTAACTCTCAACTTTTGCCTTGCTTTAAAATACAGAAGTAAAATTATAAGTGGAATTTTCCCGTTCCTCTTGCTTGGCTCTATGCTTTTCACAGCAAAAGTAAATGTATAATATATGTAAATATTATCCTAAATATTTTATTAAAATTTTCGTTTCTTTCCGGAGCGAAATATAATTGCGCTCTGGGAAGAATTATTTTTATTACAGTTTTCACTCAATATCTTCTTTTCGAACATAATTTTACAACAAAATTATTTTAATTAATAACAGTCAATATTTTTATTCTAACATAATATATTGCCTGTTTTCTTGGAAAAAAAATCAAAACTATTCAGAAAATTTAGACTCTATACGTTATCCATTTTAATTGAATAAAAAGCAAATAATATCTCATGAAATTTTTTTAAATAGTTCTTTTAACTAGATAGTAAATTTAATTTAATAACACTAATTGGTAAAAATAGTTAGAGCACTCATATATAAATAACAGATTGATGTTTTTATTGTATAACTCTTTATTAGAAAGATGTAAAATAATTTTATTATATACACTTAAATTAAGTGTCCTTCAATATACATTAAATGAGGAAATAATTAGGAATTACGAAAGTTAAAAATCAAAAAATTTTGAAATCGAATTATCCGAAAAATTTGTGATTATCAAATTTACCCAAGCAAGCTAACATGAAATCCTATCAGTATTCAAATTATACAAATTTAACCTTTTGTTAGTAATTTACAAAAGGAATCTGCTCCCGTCCAAGTAGCACTCTATGAAATGTCGACTAATGAAACGATAGTTAATTGGGAAGTTGGCGTATTTCTCTGCCTAAATATGAACTCTCTCTCTCAGAAACACAGATATGTTCTAGCTTCGTACATTGCATCTTTTCAATCGCAAATACAGTGGGTGTTAACACATTTTTAGAACGATTTCGATAACGAATTAAAAAAAAAAGTAGATTTCTTAGAATAAAACTTTTTTGGCAACAGCTTATTATTTGAAATGAGATATATCGTCAGCTACTTTTAAATTTATTCTTCTTTCAAAATGTCACATATAAACATGCTGTGAAATGAAAGATGTTTTTGCGCTTTCCGAAGATAAACGTTCTTATTCCAGAATTCAAAAACGTTGTGAAATGCATGGTATTAAAATTTCTGAGTGCAAAATAATCAACATTATTAATCGAACTGGTAAAAATCGACAATTGTTTCTTCATAGAAAGAAGACTCGAAATGAACATCCGTACTGTTTCAAATGTTTCTAAAGTGAAACTGCTGATAACAAGAGAAAATCCACCAACATAGATATCAATTGCTAAGTCTTTAGATGCATCTGTAGCATCAATAAATAAAATAATAAACCAAGATTTACAACTTAAAAAAACTAAAAAACCATAATGTTCACCAGCTTTTGCCAAGACATGTGACTCAACGCAAAACATTTTGTATTATCCTGTATGAAAACCACTTAGCAAGAGATAAATGGAAAACCATTGTGACCCTTGATGAAGCATGGGTTTACCTAAATGACTGTAACTAAAAAAGGTTTTTTACTATATAAAATGAGGAGAAAAAAATGTACAGACCCGTTTCCGTCAATGTAAAGAAAGCTTCAGTAAAGGGTTTATGATTGTCGCAGGTTTCTCCTACAATGGGAAATTAAAAATAAGAAGAGTGGAAAGAAATGTTAAAATCAACTCATCATACTATCAGGAGAAAGTTTTACGCTCAATATTTACAAAAGAAATTCCACTACTTTATCCCAGTGACTTTCAAAGAGAGAAACTTCATCAAGACAAAGCTATAAGTCATACATCAAAAACTACCACTGCATTCCTTGAAAAAATGATGACTAATACAGCTATTGCATGTATACATTTTCAATATATCCCTGCAAAGTCTCCTGATGTTTTACCTATGGACTATTGCGCCTTTGGTCTGTTAAAAAAGGCTCTTTCTAAACGCAAACTTACCACGATAGACGGACTATAGAAAGTAGTGGAAGAGGAATAGAAAGCAATACCCCTGGAAATATTGCGAAAAGTTCTTCTATCATGGAAATCACAATGCAGACTTATAGTCCAGAAAAAAAGGCTATCAAATCGAACATTTAAAAAAATAATCGTTACATTTTAAACATTAATTAAACGGCCGCGAAATCGTTCTAAAAATGTGTTAATACCCTCTGTACCAAAGATAAGCCAGTCCACGAAAAATCTCTCAGTCCTCTGGTTTCTAGCGCATTCTTTTGCTGGGCTTATAGAAACATTTTCGATAATTTGCTTCATCCTTGCTAATTCACATTTCATATGACCTAAACTTAACTTAAGTAAGCATGTATTTTGGATGTGAATTTAGCAATGATTCTTAGGGAATCCGAAAAGAGTACCCTCTGCATTGCCTATAACAAAGTGCACTGTGATTCTCGTGATGAAAGCTCACTGGCTCACGACTTTAAAAGACAGGAACAAACTTCTCTCTCCCGCTTCCGAAGTGGTCACCTCAGACCAATAAAATTTACTAAGGGTGCCAACATATTTTGAACACATACCAACTGTTTCGCTGAACAAGCTACGTCAGAACACACCATTGAATGCTTGGCCTATCCAAGTAGGATTTACACAACAATCCTTTGATGGCGCTAGATTTTTTGGGGGTGTTTAACGTTATGGGCCGGACCTGGTCAAGCACTACTGGCCAAAGGGGACATGCAACAACAACACAATGTGCACTTAACAGCTCACCCTACATGATAGACAGCTTAACAGCCACAGTTTGTTGTAAGGTTTGTAACACCCCTTATGTCTAACTTTTGGTAACAAGCAGTGGATAACTTAACAGTTAATAGTTATAAGGATCTTTCATGTGCCAAGATTAAATGGTTTTCCATATTGTTGTAAGAAGGTTGATTTCCCATGTTTTTGATGGAAGATTTTTCACGTTGTGGTAAGGGTTTTCCATCACATATTATTTACTTCCGGGAGAATATTTTTATCAATTATAAGGAACATTCACGTATTGCAAGGAAGGAAACAACTAACAAAATTTCTGAGCACCAAGCCCCACAGATACAAATTACAGAAGATAACACTATTTCCGATAGTCCAATAGTGATTCAACTCGAACTGCAGACCTTCCTCTCCAAAGCGCGTGGTCTTACCACTAACGATGCTTAATTTATTTGATGCCATTCCCCAAATGTCTTCTAAGTTTCTTGACTGTAAGACTATAGTGAAACTCCGATTAATTGCTTCACAATGGGCTTCAAGACGAAATAAAAGCTCCTATGTAACTAAACTATTAAATTTTAAATTTAAAACTACGCATTTCATCTAAAAAATAAATTTTCAAATTTACAATGTGATATTTGATAGCAATGATAACATGTATGTCTATTATACAAAAATTAACAAAAAGTTATTTTGTGAATTATTAAAAAAAGCAAATATAAACCTTTATAGAGAGAACATGTACTCCTTTGATTGACAAGAAATGCTCTAAAAATCTGTTTCTTCTTGAATATATAAAGAATTACTAAGAGAAAAGAAATACTGTTGGTTATGAAATGATGCCTTAAAGGAGTGAATAACAAAAAATAACTTAAAAGTAGGAAAAAAAATGATATTTTTAATTCGCCTCATTTTTAAATAATCAGCGTTTTACCATATTTTCGCCGAGTTGATCAACCGCTGTTCACTCAAGTAATACTTTCCTTCAACAGAACAATTGCCAAGTTTATGAAAGGGGTTAAAAGAAGGGAAACCTGCTTAAACGCACTAAGCCATACCAAAGGTTTTCAAGGGGAACATTCTAAAGATTTTCACTCGAATACATGTTGCCTGAGTACAGTGGCCAACCCATGGTTGCAGGCTACTTAACCTCCAGGTAGCTATCAGATAGTGACAGCTTCATTGAGTGACATCATCATCCTTTACAATGAAGCAGGAACGATTGCTGCAATGTGCTATCTTCCAATGACATCTTCAATCCAATATTGCACTTGTTGATTATGGATGTATTTATTTTAATTAAACAAATAGAAATCAATACAACGCAAAGCCAAATCTTTAAAGGGATTTAAAAACGCTAAGTTTTTTCAAACTTTTATTTTTATTTTTCGGGTTTTACCTGATGATATGTTAGAATGATGCCATTCATCAACCGGCCACATCAAAATGTCTTATAATCTATAACTTTTGCAGCCGGATTTTGTCATTTTACTTCCATTTAGAAAAATAAATAACGAGCCAATCGAATCGCTACATAAAAATACATTTCCCCGTGCGAGAATCAACTACTTTTCCTTATAAACTCTTAGATTTATTCTCCAGTTCCGTGCAATAATTGCTATGGCTTTACAATAAGTTAACAAATGATGCACAATGTAATTTATTATTTAATTCACGCTCGGATAATTTTAAGGCAAATTATTGCTTCCTTAGGCGATTAATACAGGACGAAAACCCAGTACCCCATTCTAACAACACTATAGTAACTTTTTTCACTTATTTATCTGTTTCAACTAAGAGCATAGAGATATTGATATCATCTTTTTGCATAATTGTGATGATTTCATTGTTTTTTTCAGCTTCAAATTTCGTTTACAGTAATTTTTTTTTATTTATTGTTATTTTTTTTAAAGTAATTTATCCTTTTTTTTAAATTTAACGGATTTCTTCTAAATTAACTCTTCCATTATATTCTACAGTTTAATTGATTTTATTTATAGTCATTTGCTAACTAGTTCGGTTTTCAATGGAAGATAAATTTACTTTATTTGCTAAGATTAATCTAATTACATTAATGTTCCATTAACTTGAAATTATATAATAAAGTAAATTTTAATGAGAAAGTTGTTCAATATATTTTCATTCTAAGCCTATTCATTAATTAAAAAAGAAAATTTATAGTTTGTTGTGGCTATAGAGGAAATTATTTCTATGAAAATAAAAATCAAGTTTTGAAATATTTTGGGACGAATACTACTTTGTTCTGATTTCTCTCAATCTGGATAATCGAGATTTTTCGTATTTCGATATTTATTTAAAAGTTATGAAATTAGTCATGTGTGATGTGTGTTTCTATGACAATTAAATTCAAATCACTCAAAAGTTCAAAAACTAGTTGTATTCTAATTAAACTGCATTTAAAATTTAGATAATGAATATTTCGGATTAATATAAGAAGATAAATATTTTGAAAAACAACGCGCTTATTCTCTCTCTTTTTCTTTTTACGAGATTATGTAATAGGTTTTTTATCTGCCCTTTTCTAATTAAAGGACAGACATAGTAGAATTAACGTATTTACCAGAAAAATGCGACAGATATTGTGATGTTTGTATACATATCTACGATATTTATTTTCATTCGAACAAAGGCGTGTGTTTAGTGAAATCACGCAATTTTTCGAAAGACGCCAAGGTCAAAAATCAAGTCCCCTTTTTAAACAAATCCCGGTCTTAAAACATATCAATGAATAATCATATATTACGTACTTTTATAATGTATATTTTTATTAGTTTTCAGTTAAACTATAGGTTTTAATATTACAGATAAAAGAAATACAATTTAAAGAATTTCAAAGAATGTTATTTGTTTTTCCTTTTGCGTGGGATTTTAACTTTTAATTATCAATTCTTTTTTTTTTGTGTGAAAACAAAAATTAATTTAAACCTTAATTAGATTAATTTGGTATTGAAAATAATAAGCATTTTAGTTATTTTATATACATGAAATTTGTTATATATTACTTACTGTAAAATTAAAATTAAATTTCATCATCTTATATAAAAAATTTTTTAAGATTGAAGCCCAAATTTACAGAGTATTATATATATATTTTTACATTTTCCCCATTTATTTCGACACTTTTTTTTAAACTTCTTTTGAAGGAAGTTATATACTATCATAAATTTGCATCAACATAAAATTGCATCAACGTAAATTTTACACTCGACACAAATCATCGAAAAACGTCATTAGTTTTTTGTTCCATTGCAAATGTTTCCATCTACTTAATTCAGTTGACAAGTCATTGAACAAAATCAGCTGGTCCATTCTCTTAAAACACGGTCAAGTGACAAGATCAGCAACTGAATTGGTACCATCTTCAAACTTTCCTCCAAAACCAGATGTTAAGATTTAATGCCTATTAAGTTTATGTTTAATAATGTTATTTAAGTTATGTTTAATGTAATTGAATCTTTAATATCTAAAATGCCTACGATCTTATTTAGAGTCAAGTATTGAATTCAGAGCTTTTGGTGCAAAAGATATAAACCATTTCCTTATGGATAGTTTTTTTTAAGGGATTCTTAGAAAAGGGTTATGAAACATATTAAGCTAATAAATAATGCGAATAGTTCAACAATAATCAACATCTCAAAGCAAATGAAATTTTTTTAACTCTTGTATTCTGTCTTTGTACTCTAAATATTATAACCATACAACTTTTTTTCTTCAAAAAATCCCAAAAAAAAAAAAATAATTACCTAATAAATAATATATTTAAAGCAAATAAAATTACTCAATTCTTATATAATAGCCTATAATCCAAATTTTGGTTGATATAGGATTTCTTCACAAACCACCATAAAAAAAAATTTCTGAGAAATAATGTGAAATTCTATACTTAATAACAACTGCAATTAAAATTTATTTGATATACTTAATTAACTTATTTATTTATAAATTTAAGTACAATTTTATACATTCATTTAATCTAATTTTTTACAATTTAAGTCACTTTCTCAGCGTATTTAATTCCCAAATAATTTTTTTTTTATTAATTATTTTTATATAAGAATTCTTATAACCATAAAACCTCCAAAATATGTAAATACCGTGTTTCTCCTTTAATATACTCATCTATCTATGAAATGACAATACTTAACAATGGTAAAATAGTGTCGTACATCATGATCAACTCTAGAATAAGCGAAAGTCATAGACCACACAAATTGACAAATGATACAAGCACAAAAACAGAAACGGGAACAACTAGCTTTAATCTAGATGAATCTAAAGATGCAAAGGCATTCTTTTCTGGGCACAAATAATGAAAATGATTGATCACGCTGATAAGAATATAAGATTTTAGAAAGGCTGAAAGTATTTTCTACTCAGGTGTGGATGGACTGATCACACCCAGATGAAGGAGCTGAATTTTCCCACGCTATTTTCCCCCTGTATTTCAGAATGCATTCAAGTCCAGAAAATATATGTATACAAAACTGATTAATAAAGAATGAACACGTCAAAATCACTGCAATTTTGTAATAATGTATACAAGTCACTACCACATTCTATTTTATATTCTTACACATAATATGGCAAATAACATGTTGAATTTTAACGTCCGGAAACATATACATGTCCTTCCGGATGTGTATATGTTTCCGGTTTCTTGCACATAAGATGGCAAGTAACACGTTAAAAATTAACATGTTAAAAGTAACACGTTAAAAATTAACATGTTACTTGCCATCTTATGTGAAGAAGTTTAAACGGAGAAAAAAAAAAATTTTTAATGAGTGCCATAAGAAGAATTTTATTTTATTTCATTACAATTTTTTCATGAGCAAATATAAAGAAAAAGCACTAATTTAATTAAAAATAAAAAAAAGATTTCGACTTCTGAAACATCAAAATTTTTTGTTTTCTGTTTTTACAATATTAAAACAAATCCATTTATGCCAATTTTGTATGATTTGTTGTAAGTATTACATTCAATTGACGATGTTTAAAAGCGCATTATTATAGGAAAAAATATTATTTATAGGAAAAACACACTTGTAATATATACTGTTTAAATAAGAAAGGAAAATAGAGATAATTTAAATTGAGATATTTTTTCCAACATTGAACTGTCGTTATGGTATATATAAGTTTGTATGTATTTTGAAGGGGATACGTTTTCTCAAGAATCTTTTTAGTTGATCTCTCCTAGTGAGAGAACGTGCTACAGGTGCCATGGTTGGTCTTCACATAAAGAAATTGTTCCAGTATAATGAAACTTATTCTTGAAAATCTCTGCCTCAATAATAACAACCCTTCTTAATTTCCCCAAGACAGGTATAACTGCGAAATATATTACACACATATAAGTAAATACTATGTGTTGTGTCAATCTGCTTCTCCTAAACGTACATATGGACACAACTTTTTTTATACAATTTTTTCTTTCAAACATACGAATACGAAAAATGCATAAAAAGCCCTCACCAAAAATACCATGTGGTGGTAGCAATGATTATAATAGACTTTTCTCATTAATTAATTTTTATCAAATTTATGAAATAGAGTTATGTTTGAGTATTTCGTAAGATTACATCATTAGTCCTTATAATCAACAATATGTCATTACTAGACATAATTATTCGTAAATACGAAAACGCAAAAAGTCTACTAGGAAATACTTTTTCCATGGAATCGTATGTGGTATGCTTAAATTCCCTGACAAATCTCTCTCTTTTTTTTTTTTTTTTACAGAAATTTTGTTTTATTCGGAATTATATGTGAATTTACTTTAAAATAAAGTGTAGTTTTGTATTTATGTTTTTTAATTTAATAATTTTCAAAGTGATTTTCATCCTTATTTATTGTTATTTGTAAATTTAAATATTGCTGTTTTATTTATTTAATTATTTCGAAGGTAAAGGAAGCCCATACATTCATTTAAATCTTAAAATAATATTATCTATCATATGTATTAATGTAAAATTTAATTACAATTATTAACAAACCCCTGTCATAAAATTTGTATATGAATTCAATGAAATATTTATTTAAACTTCTTACACAATATAATATTTCAATTTAAAATCCAATTAAATCAAGCGATCAATCCATTTGACATTGTTCCAATGATTACAAAAGCTACTGCGACATTTTAAGACTTCAATCAAATTTGCGGTTGTGGTTAAAGGAAGAAAAACTGAAAGGAAAAACATGGAGGCCGCATTTGTCTTTCCGCCGAAGTTCAAGGCGAAGACAGTGGCTTTTGTGTGGCGTAAACAAAAGTAGTCACGAGAAAGACCATAAAAACCGCAAGGGTAATTGTTTATGTAATTGTACCAGTCTCTCTGGTCGGAAGTGGTGTTATCAAACACTGAAATTATGAATTTATTTGTTTTAGAAGGAACAAATAATCCTTACATATAAGAATCAAACCATTATTCAGTCAAAAAAATTCTTTTGTTCACGTTTTTCAAAGTAAAACTCACACTTATTCCAGATTTTAATCGCCAAGAGTGAAGTTGTTTACTTCCAAGTGTTGGGGTAAATTGTGAGATCTAAAAGAGGAATAAATCTAAATTTCAAAATCTACTTGTACAAATTCATTTACAATTACACACTAATTCACCATTTTGGTCATTTATTTCTAACCATTAAAAGATAAATTTTCCCAAATGTTTTGAGTGATTTTTATAGGACTGACAGCGAAGATTCGTTCCTCTGGTATTCATTTCAACAATTAGTGGATTCTTTTTTTTTTTTTTTTTTTTTTTTTTATTGTGCCAGTTTAGGCTGACACACAATATGGGGTGCGCTGTTCCACTTATCCAACTGAGCCATATTTGGTGTGGAGTCCGAATTCTTCAGTACACACATGCCATAGGGACCCGTTTATAGGGTAGGCAACCATTCACAAAAGAAAAGTCAAAGACAGGATAGATAAAGAGAGAAAGTACATTCATGCCGGAACCGGAATTCGAACCCGAGACCTCCCTATCCGTAGTCAGGCACGCTGACCACTAGACAAGTTGGCCGGCAGTGGATTCATATTGTGCCTCAAGTATGGAGGATGTTTGTGTTCAGAGTACAATTTAAACTATAGATCCCTGATAAGTTAGCCCTTGTGTGAGGAAAATGACTTTGAAGCGGAAAACAAGCCAATCGTTATTCGTATTTACGTTTTTTTCTCTCATAAATCTTATTAAAATTTGATTTTTAATCATATTCTTTAGAAAATTTTCTTCTGTGTGCAGATGGAATATTTGGTAACCGTCACCACAAGATAAAATTCCTGGTGATATTTGACCATTTTTATTTGGCTGTTATTGTTACAAAATAAATTCGAATTAAATTTGTAGTACCAAAAATACGGGTATTAATATATGAATTTTATATTTTAAAAGTTTTTTCATAAATTATCTTAAGCGGGATGTTTCATTAACGAGAATGATATGAACTCCCTCCAGATTTTCTTCTTTTGCAAGTCTCATAATCAAACTCAGGCATGCCACTCACTGAAAATGAGAAAATTAGCTATCGTTTTCTTTTACAAAATAATGTTTTTTTTAAATGCAGCAGTCACAAATTATATAATGACTAAACACAAATATGTATACTTTAATATTATTTTATTACTAATAATACACGAACGACGCAAATTAATTTTTTATTAAGAAAAAGAAAATGCGACACTTTGTTTCAACAAGTGTGACATTTTATATATTCAACAACAATATAGAGTTCATGCATTTCTCTTCATTTAACATATGGAATTTTACAACAATTATTGATTTTATTTATCAAAGAATAATTTAAAAAAAAAAGAAGAACGCAGTAAAATTTAAAAATGTTTTATTATTGAAGTAACTGACTGTAGCAATTATATTTAACTAAATATATTATTTTAATCATAAAAAATATAAAAGAATCTTTTAAAGTTAAAACATGACTAAATAACACACCTCATGTGAAAAATGATATAAACACATACTGATTTATCTTTAATATTAGCTAATGTTTTTTTTTTCCAACGGCGGGCACTTGCGTGACTAACGGTATAAATAAGTGTTTAAAATCTAGTATCAAAAGTATAATTTATAGTTAAAATTTACGACATTCCTATGATTAAAAAATTCATAATCATGGTAGCGGCATAAAAGCTCACCATAACCTAGTAGCTATGATGTTCGGAGTAAAATATCTCGACAATGGTCTTAGGCCATATTAAACAATAATAGATTTATGTTGAGTTCTACTTTCCCTATTCTGTCAACCGATGGTAAAGTGGTAAGCGTCCTTAACTTCGAAGCAGTATGTATCGTGTTTCAATTCAAGTTCGTGCATGGATGTTCCTTTCTTTGTGTGTATCGTAGGCTTTATTAAACAATAATAGATTTATGTTGAGTTCTACTTTCCCTATTCTGTCAACCGATGGTAAAGTGGTAAGCGTCCTTAACTTCGAAGCAGTATGTATCGTGTTTCAATTCTGGTTCGTGCATGGATGTTCCTTTTTTTGTGTATGTCCTAGGCCTTATTAAACAATAATAGATTTATGTTGAGTTCTACTTTCCCTATTCTGTCAACCGATGGTAAAGTGAAAAGCGTCCTTAACTTCGAAGCAGTATGTATCGGGTTTCGATTCTGGTTCGTGCATGGATGTTCCTTTCTTTGTGTGTGTCCTAGGCCTTATTAAACAATAATAGATTTATGTTGAGTTCTACTTTCCCTATTCTGTCAACCGATGGTAAAGTGGAAAGCATCCTTAACTTCAAAGCAGTTTGTATCGGGTTTCAATTCTGGTTCGTGCATGGATGTTCCTTTCTTTGTGTGTGTCCTAGGCCTTATTAAACAATAATAGATTTCTGTTGAGTTCTACTTTCCCTATTCTGTCAACCGATGGTAAAGTGGAAAGCGTCCTTAACTTCGCAGCAGTATGTATTGGGTTTCAATTCCTGTTCGTGCATAAATGTTCCTTTCTTTGTGTGTGTGTTTCGCTATCCTTCGACTTTCGGGACGAAGATGGCACATCCACTGGGTGCTCCATAATGTAAATTTTCATCACCTCCTCCCCTAGTAACACTGAACAAGATTAAATTCCTTAGACAATCCGGACATTGGGTGGGGGATTCCCTATATTCATCTGTTATGGTAGAAAAGATTCAGAGCTATCCCAGTTTATTTGTTCCTTAGAATAGGTAAATGCGGTTTATTATCTTACAATAGCTGTCAGGTAGCCCACCATGCCATCCAAATGATGAAATTGATTGAAACCTTAAGACATTTCTCACCAAAAACCATGGAAACAAGTATTGTGAGAGGGAAAAACTATTGACAGTTTCATTTATAGACGTTTTTATTTAATCGATAAAGAAAACTTTTGAAAGCATGAAAATACTGCCATTTATCTTTAATACTAAGTATTGTACCGCCCAACTTGTCTAGTGGTCAGAATGCCTGACTGCAGATAGGGAGGACCTGGGTTCGGGCATGGATGTACTTCTTCTCTCTATCTTTCCATGTATGAATGAGGTGTGAATGATTGCCTACCCTATAAACGGGTACCTATGGCATGTGTGTACTGAGGAAGTCGAACTCCACACCTAAACATGGTTCAGTTGGAAAAAGTGGAGCAATGCACCCTATAATGTTAGCCTAACTCTGGCACACCACAACAACTAACTATTGTCTTATTGTAAAAAGCAGCCAAAATTTGAAGCTTATCATTCAGTAAGAGGCTAAAAATCTCTCCAATTTTTATTTTTTCTGAACCATAATCTATTTTGGATCATTACATTTGAAATATAAAGAGAAATGAAGCTTCACTTATAAAATTACCCTACAAATCAGAGATGATATATCCTGCTTTAAGAATGGCAAAAAGCAAACAGCAAAAATGCAAGTCTTCAAAAACAATGTTGAGTTTTTTTTTTTTTTTCAGGTTTTAAATTGAATTATATTGTTAGCATTATAAGCAATTACATTCCAGTAGATTGTTATTCAGTCGTTAGTGATCCCCGTAGTTAAATACATTGACTCCATAGACGATTCTTCAGCCCTGTTTCACTCGATGCTTTCAGCTGAAAAGTTCGTGGGTTTGATTCCCACTATCTCGGGCGTGAATATTTATAATGGTTTGGAGAATAATTTTAATATTGTCCAGATTTTTATTTGTGTAAATTTTTCTTGAAACTTTCTTGTTTATTTATAACTATGAAGCATTTTATTAATGTTTATTTATAACTTAAAAAGAAGTTTCAATTCCAAATATCAAAATACTATGAATGTAAATTATATACTGATTTAAAATTTTAATTTATATTGCTCCCTATTTATGATACATAAATGGAAATCTGAGGATAAATCTATATGAATAATTCTTTTCATCCAGCACTTTTTTTAGGTTTCGAAGTGTTACAAAATGGATTGTAGGGACATTGGCTCTAAAACGCACAGTTTATTACTGTGAATGATGATGAACATTTTTTTTCTCTATTTAAATGCCGTACTGGCAACCGAATGGTCAGTGCTCTGGACTTCGGTTTAACAGTTCGTGGGTTCGAATCCTACCTTGGGCATGGATGTTTGTAGTGGTTCGGAATCCACTTTAAATCGTAGGTCTAATTAGCCCTCGTGTGCCAAAAAATGACCGTTGAGCGATAAACAAACAAAAAAATTCTCTATTTAACTTAATATTACATTTACTTACAGAATCACAGTTTCCTATATCTAAATAAACCATACCACTTTCGAATAAAATCAAGTATTTCGTTAATTTTAAATCTATGTTTTATTTTTTTAATTTTTTTATTTTTATTTATTTTTTTAACTCATTTTAGACATGTGTTTTTAAGTATTTTTTTCACAAGTGCTTGATTAATGGATATCATCCTGACCTATAGTTCAACAATTGGTGAGTTCGGTTCCCACCTAGGCGTATCATTTTAAATGTTAGCCCTTATAATATAGCCCTTACGTCCAAAAATCGGCCTTAGAATGACAAACAAACCATATTTATCGCTCATTAATAATTCCTTTATGCAAAAGTTAATTCATTCTTACATATTAACAGTAAATATTTTCTAAATATCATGTGATCAAATGATATAATTTAATTTCTAATAATTGAAAGGAAGATCAAGGTATTTGAAGAATATACAAGTGAATGTAGCTCTTCCCATTTCTTATATTTTTGGAAGCCAATAAAATCTAAAAATCAGCTTTTCGCGTGACTGCTTGACTTAGGAAGCAAATATCCTCCGATTTGTTTTGTTTTCCTATCCATAGACATTTAAAGAAACTAGCTTTGAGCAGAGCTTTGACAATGACAAATGGTTTTCGCAGAGCAAGTGAAAATGCTTCTTCCCATACAGTGATGTTTTGATTAATCAATTTGATGGATGATGATTATTCAGTCGTCAAGTTTCTTGAACTCGCATTAATCTCTCTTGGTCTATTTCCCTAATGATCTTTTTTGCAAAATTTTTGTATAATTTCTGCAAATATATAATCTATGCATAATACATCATTTAACCGACTCTATATAAATATATAAATGTTTTTATTTCACTCTATTTAAATTGATTGTCAGACGTTAACTTATGGGTAAATTTCTTAACAAATAATAATTTTAAGCAAGCGACTTTTTTTCTGATCTATAATCAAATACATTTTTAATTGATCATTAAGATTATCGATCTATATAGTTAAATAATATTTTTCTTTCCTCTGTATTTCTTATCTTAGAACAAAAATGTCGAATAATATTTTTGTTTTGGTGTTGGACAATTTATATAAGATTCGCGAGATCTGTTTGTATTAATTATTAATGATGACAATCCATCTTTCGAAAACGTGATTGGTTATTTAAATAATTATCATTTCAACTTGGATAGTTAAAAATGTTTTAAATAAACATTTCACCGTCGTGATAATAAATGTAGAAAATTAAAGACATGGATTGAATAAGTTTATAATTTTTATAAGAACTGTTTTTCTTCCTGTAAAAATACATAAATTATGGTGATGCATTAGAATATTGTTTCCTTTACTATCTTTATTGGAATATCATTTCATATGCCAATAATAACATAAAAATGTTACACAATTATATTATAAAAGTAATATTAAGAAATAAACACTAAGATTGTAACATTGAAATATAAAAGCTTTAAGTGAGATTATAAAAATCAAATATCATTGTGCTATAACAACAGGATTTTCATTTTTACGCTAAAAAAAAAGCTCGGAAAATTCAAAATATGTAAAGCAGAATGTAATATTATTTTAACTGTTGTGTTTCCCATGATTTCACCGCTTGACCATAAATGATTCATTTACATATATTATCTCAATAATTTATAGACACTAAAACTGAACATAAAAGTGTAAAAAGGAATATTAGTTGGATAAAGCATATTTAAAGCATATTCAAAAGATAATTCCCTTTACCAACACATCAATTTGAGCTTGAATTCAAAAGGAATGATATTTATGCTTTTATAAAAAAATAGAATACTATTAACATTTTCCAGACATTATTCTATTATTTATGTTTTTTTTCCCCCAGATTACATTTTGGACACATATCGAAGACAAATAAGGAATCTGAAATTCTTCCAAAAGAGATATCCATATTTGAGCTGCCACTCTTTACAAACTAAAAAACATCGATAGCACTAAAATGCTATTTTATAGAGGGAACTGATCACTTGAAACTTAAAAGCTTATAATATAAATAAGCGGCGATAGTTTTTCTATGTAGAGTTAAGATTTGCTTAAAGGATATATTTTAAAAGAGGGAAAAATAAAAATATTCCAAACAATTTTCCAATACCAAAATTACCGACTGAAGTTATGAATACTTCAGATAATGTTCATGAACATATATATTGATTTTTACCAATGGAATAATTATTTTCTGTCAACAGATCTAATTTTTGGTGACATGAGAGAGAGAACAGTACAATTTAAATCACAGTTGCTAATTAAAAAATCGTTAATTCACAATTAATAAATTTTGAATAATTAATGAGAAATTTATGATAAACAATATAGACCTAATTTGTTACTAAATTCAAGTTATCATTTTAAGAATTAATTGTACTTTTTGTATTTTGGATGTACTATTGTATATGTTCAGATTTTAAATTTGAAATTTAATAATCTTCAAGATAAAAGCGAATTAAGTTTAAATTTTTTGAAAAGTTATTTGGTAAACTAAAATCAATATGAATTTATGCATTTTAACCGGATTACAATATGCATGAATTACATGGATAATAATAGTAAACATTAACGCGTAAATCATGGTTAATATACATTTTTTGAAAGTCACCGAGAAACATGGTAACGAAACTATCAGCAAGCCACAGACCACGCCAAGGAGGTCAAAAGGTCATAAGTGAAATTACTCTTTTAGAATGTTGGATTTTAAATGCTAGGGAATTCTCTTATCGCGTACTGGACACACCAGGTGTTCTGAGAACAGGGCTTTCTTCCACAGGTGTGATTTTCACTGCTGGATACGGGAACTTATCTTTAGAAATAAACTTTAAAATATTTAGAGAATCATTTCATATTTCCGTTTTGGGAAAATTTTCGTTATCATTGTGTTAAACATTTCTTAAAAATATCATAATTTTGAAAAATAAGTTAAAGAATTTTATAAGTGAAAATCATTTTCATGTAATTTTATAAAATTTTATGTTAAATATATTTTTTGAATATTAAAATTTTATAAATAAATATACTTTTATTTTTTTAATATCTTTAAAAAATATTCCACAGTAAAATTATGAATAAAATATTCTAATTAATCAAAATCAATATTCAAGAAAAAATAATATTAATTAAAAAATGTTGAATTCATTTGAAATGTAATTACAACAACATATAGAAGGATCATTAACTGTAATTTGATTTTTCACTTTTAATTGCATAACGATAATCATGCAATCCTTTCTCTCTCTCTCTCTCTCTCTCTCTCTTATCAGTCCATGATTTTTAACTTTTTTATAGAAAATTCTAGATTGTGGTAAAATATATTTTCAAGATCACGTTGCAACAGTGCAATCAGGTTGTTCACATATGTTTTACATAGTTATTTATTTATTAATTTTCATCTGGCCATATCATTTAAGATAATTTGTATACCATATTGCGTTTTAAAGGCGATCTTTAATGAACCTAACCTGTGATAAATAACAATTGAGTCACTAGGTCACTGTGCAGCTAAAACTGCGCTAAGCTGTAACTATTGCAAAACAGATAAAAATAAATAAAATTTTAACTCGATTAGGAATAGAGGGAATTATGGTATTATTATCACCATGGATACATATGTAGATAAGATAAGCGAAACTATTTTTGTGGTGTTTATAATCTTCAAGAGCATTCAGGGGGAATATAACCTCAATGTCATTAGAATTGCACAACTATATGTATAGCCCCAAATACATACGTTCCACATAGAGCTTGAATGAAAAAAGTCATCTGCGAAAACGACAAAAAAAAAAAAAAAAAAAAATGAAATGGCGATAAAGCGCTGATGTGGCAGAAAAGATGGATAACTATTAACCAAGTTCACTTTATCAATGTTTACAAAATATAGAAATGTGTTTTTGTCTCTCTACCAAAAATAATAAATAATCTGAAGCGCATATTTGTTTTCTCATTTGCTTGCGCCGTAAGAAGTGAACAAAGATAACAACAATAGCCCATAGCTTAATAGTGCGAGGTTATTATCATTAAATTTATGGGCGAAAACTTCTAATTTTTAAATTTCATTTAATTTCAAATATATTTCCTTATAGAACTTATTATTTAAGTTAATAAAAAACAAATGGAGCTTACTAGAGCCCTCAATTCGGCCAGTCTTCAAAATTTAAAAATGATTAGATAACTTGAATTTTAATGTTTATATATAATAAAACAATTAACCAATAAGAGTTTGAAATTATAAATAGTGAAGAATGCTAGAATGCTAATATATATATATATATATATATATATATATATATATATATACACACACAACACACACACACACACACACATTATGAAATGATTCATGAGATCAGTTTTTTTGCGATGAATAAATTTGCAATCAAATCATCATTTAGGACTACTAATATAAATACTTTGAATTATAAATAGTTATAGTGTTTATGATGTGCCTACAAATAAAACCTAAGTTTTTAGATCGGAGCTATTGCTTGCTAAGTTAATGATGAATTACTAAGACAGTCTTTGGATAATTTGTATTTTATTGTATTTTCCTTTGGAAACGTCTTGGCGCTTACGTGTTCAAGTTACATTTTGTGGATTGAGGTATTTCAATTGACGTAATATTAAATCGCTTTAAAATGTGAAAATATTCTACTGTTGTTCACAAAATGAGCTGCAACTGCGTGAAAATCTGAGAAAATATATAATTTTAGGAATAACTATACTGATGAATTATTATTTAAAAATAAACTGGTAACAGTACATGAGAAATATATGTGACTCCAAGGTAGACTTAGGCTATATAGTTTAAAATTTAAATCAGCATTAGCTATATCGATTTAATTAGGAAAATGAAGAAATGAATTTTGAGAGCAATTATTTTTATTGGCAAAAGTAAAAAAAAAAAAATTCATTTTATTTGATAAGTGCTTCATTATAGTGATATGCTTGATAATATATCAATTGCAAAATGACTTTATATCAAGTGAATACATATGAGTACATTTGTAAACGCTAAATATATATTTACCATTTCTTTTTGCTAAATTATTTGTCCAGCCTTCTTTGAAATTATAAATATTCCAAACTATTTTCGTCAAGTTCAGTGTTTACGCGGATGCGGACCTTTTTCCGGAAATTACTCAATAAATGAATAAAAATTTTAAATAAGCAATTATTAAGTAGAACAAGGTAATAAAAACAAAAATCAATGGCATTGTATAAATTTTTAGATTAGGTAATTTTAATCTAACAATAAGCATTAATATTTTGGGTGATTTTAAAGTTCTAATAATACGACTTTGTTCATGAAGCTTGCTATTGGTATTTACTAACTTATCTCGTTGCGTACTAACTAAGAACTATGCATTTCTGAGCAAGAAAATTTACCAATTAAGAAAGCGCATTTTCGGTACCTTAGCTCTCTCTCTCTCTATATATATATAGATATATATATATGAAATGTTTAATCTAAAACATAAATAATATAAATTGTTTCTGTATGTGCTTGTACCAATATAAAATTAAAATACCTACTTATCATAATGTTCTCGTTCTTTTGACAAATTTTTATAGAATTCCCAATTAATGCATATGCTTGTTTTTCCACCCAATTGCTTCTTCGCATGAAGTAAATTCTTCACAATTGTTTTAAATATTCGATCACCAACACTTATTTAGGTTATCCCCTAAGGAGGTGTAAGTGTTGTCACAAAGCGGGGGAGGGGTACTAAGGGAACCGCCCTGGATCCCCAAAACATTTCGTGGTGATCACGGATGCTAATTTTTATGATCTTCAATTCTACAAGTCAAAGTTACATTCACTTGACGATTTGTGGGATGAAAATTACAATTTCATGTCCACGGTTATCAAACTGAAGCATTTAGCAATAGTTCGGGATCTATCTTAAACACACTTTTCACTAAATTTAAAAAGAAACATTTGTGGTAATTTTTCGTAAATTAATAAAAATGATTTTTACAAAGCAAACAATTTATGCTAGATAGTTTTCTCACATATGAGTATGTCAATTGCTATTGAAAGGTATGTGTTTTGATCAACACACATGAAATAATAACCATTAATGATTTTTAAGATTTTATTTCACAGTTATTAAAAGTATGGTGTTATAGGAATTTCACCATTTTGCTATGATTATATAAAAAATCAATTAATTTATAGAACTCTTCCCATTTTATAAAATATTGATTTTATTTAACTGAGCTATAACAGATTACTATTCTCATCCAATTTACTCACTTATTAAAATATATACATTTATAAAAAAATTATAGTTCATTAATAAATAGTGAAAAAAATTTCATGTTTTTCTATAATATTAAAAATTAAATCAATAAATTAGTTCCTTTTCGTTTAAAATTTGAGGAGCGACACTAGTGGTTCACCAGAATGTCGTATTTCAAAACAAACGCTAAATATATTAAAACATTTTAACATCTTAATGAAAGCGCAAACATGACGTAAAAAAAACAGATAAAAAAACCCTATGTAACGGAAGTCCCATTAAGAAAAGAAATACTTTATTTATTATACCGGACAGAATGGAATTGCTTTTACCTACAGCAAGATTTTGCTGAACCGACACACCTTTTCCGAGTTCTACTATTTTCTTTTACCCCGTTCTTTCTTCGACGCCCCCATGTTCCGGCGGAACAGAACATCTTTGGTGGTTCATGACGTCACAAGTTCCGCGTATCAGAGCCACAACCTTGAGTGACGTTGCAGACTCGAGAAATCTCCGCCAATCACGTACTTTGAACGTGACATCACGTCTTCACTTTTTTCCAGCCGAGTCTCTGCTCTCGAGTAATGCATTGTTTACATGTTTATCGCTTCTTTTGGCGAGTGTTTCTTATTTTTTTTTAATTTTCTGTCGAGTTTTATCAAAAGACAGCTGCGGTACTTTTGACGGTCAAGGTCGGACTAGAGAAATGTGATTGTTACTTCGACTGTTGTTTGATGTACCTTGCTTAGCTCGTGTGCCTTTCTCCCTTTTTGAAAAATATTAAATACATTAACCAATATGGAAATTTAATTAAGTATTCTAGATTCACAGTAACATTGAAAATTAATTTGTTCAAAAGAAGCAAAATCACACCCTTACACAATGAAGATGAAATAGTTTCGGAGAAATTTTTTATGCAACGTAAATGTATTTAGTAATAAAATTCGAATAACTAAAGTTTAATGTTTTTGAATTTTTATTCATTAGTTTATTAGTTAATTTTATCTCAACTAATTTAACTCGACAATTGGAATAGTTCAACTAGAGTAGGCTCATTTGAAATAAAATCCCACAGCAAATTTAATTGTATAAAATCATTATAAGAATTTAAATTCTCAGTTTTAACTCAAGGCATCGTTTTTTTTTTAAATTTTGATATCGATTTTCAGGGGTTAAATATTCATTGAAGAAATGCTAAAAGCAACTGTGAAAAATAAATTATAATAATAAATTAAAGAAATTGAAATCGAATCTTTTAAATTATTCACTTGCAAAATAAACTTCAATTAATTTTAAATTAAAAACTTGCATTTGCCTAAATCTTCATGTTAGCATAAGAATTTTAAAACAAAGTGATTATCTTGTGGGGGAAAGCATAGATCTCATGATCTCTAAGTTTCGGGTTATACATCTGACCTAGCTGAAGATCTCGATGTTTAAAGTTTCCATGCACGTTGAAAGTTTCTTAAAGTTCAATTTTTCCTGTTGATGGAGTGTCCTGTTTTTACAAGACATACTAAATTAACATTCGCTTACGATCTGATTAACTTTTTATTTTATTTTTACTTTCTGCAATTTTTTTATTTTATTTTGCATTCTTTTTTTTATCGCTTTTATTTTGCTTGTATTTAACCCTCTTGTGCAAGAAAATGACAGTAGAGAAACAAGAAAAACAAACTATGTTTTCTTTTTGAGAAAGGAATCCAGATCATTTGAATATAATCAACCAAAATTATATGGAAAGAAGAATACATGTGATGTTTTAAAATTTTTAGAAGGAAAATGCATAAAAAATATGTAATAGTATGTTATAAATATGAAACCAAACAAATTCACTGTCATATTTAATCAGAAAAAAATTATAAACTATTAAGAAATAGTTGACATAAATGCATGTATAAATTAATTTAAAAATTTTAAACCACAAAAAAATCTACAATTCTCACATTACAACGACAGCATCCCAGAAACACTCTGAAATTTTTGTTCTGCTCTAGAAAAAACAATACAGTTTTTTCTTTCCTCATGGAGTTTCGCCTAAATTAATTACTTAAATTTGTTTTTCCAGCCAGAATGATTGATTAAATGTTAACCTGCTTAGAATACGTAACTACAGCTGCTTTAGAGGGCAAGCCCAAGCAAAAGATGACTCACAAGTTTCCTACCTGCCGTGGGAGGTGTCTTTCGTTCTACGTCCTCTTCCTCCTTCCAAGTCGGGCTTTTTTTAAGTCATCTTAGTCTATAAATAGTCAAAGATTCCCGCGGAAGGATGTCTTAAAAAGAAGACTGGTTATTTTTCTTTTTTAACCTGGGATTGATTCCTCTTCTGGAACGGATCTCGGGAGCAGTGTATCCGCAGACGATATTTATTGATGATCAATAATTTTGCTAAGTGTGATTTTTTTTTTATTTAAAGAATAAGAAATATGCTTTATTGATTTTTTTAAATATCATTCAAATATTTTATAATGTACTTCTAATAGACAAAACTGTTGTAAAAAGAATGATAGAATGAGTGGAATAAAATTCATTAAATCACTGTGTAACTTGAAATTTCGTAAATCCATATGAATATGAACCTTAATCGTTATCGTTTTAACTGACTTATTAGATCGTTTTCCGGATTAGTAGTGATTGGATTATCGTTACTTAACTTTAGGTCTCCGTTGAATTCTACTATATGTACATAAAATTATAGATTAAATCAACAATCAATCAAATCATTCAAAATCGGGCAAATTTTATTTTAAATATGAATTATCATTTATATAGTTTTGATATGCTTATAAAATATATGTGATTGCTTTATTATTTTTAATTTTATATTTGCTTCTGATTTCAATATAAAAGCCAAATTATTAAACAGAATAAAGTTTTTACTGAGTTCCTGCAAGAACAGAACAGTAAATACAAAATGCAAAACGTCTAGAAAATCTAAAATTTGGACCTTGAGCCATAAAGCCCATACAACTAAAAACTGAATCAAATATTAAATGTTAAAAGATAAATAACTTTGTCATTCGCTAATCAGTACTGTGTATGTTAATTTGAGATATTTTAGTACGCCAATTTAAATGAAGCAGCATACAATAGTTTGTGAATTCATTAATGCAAGTTATACAAACTCATCCTAAACTGATAATGAAATTTAAATTTCACTTTATTTATTTTTATATAAATATTGTGTCGTGTCTATGTAGATAATTATATAAAGAAATGTCTTATCTGACAATTTATATACTTTATGGGATTTGAAATTTATATATTTGTAGCTTAAACAATTTCAGTATGATATATTATTTGTTATTTTAAAAAATAATCGAATAAATACATAATCGTTATATTTGTGCATAGTTGCAATAATGTAATTAAAATCAGTAAGATGTCATATAAAATATTTTAAAGAATATGAGCATTCCAATTATTCTTTAATTTTTTTTTTTTAATTTAAGATTTTAGTGAAATATAATAAAATAATTATTTTATTAAAAAAAAAGAAAGAAAAGAAAATTGGAATGTTAACAGTAATTACCAGTAAATAATTTTCCTAAAGATTTGAAATACATGTTCGATAAAAAGCATGGTTAATGGAATGCAAAATACACTTTATGCAATGTGTTATTGGAAAAAAGTATAGCTTAAATTTTTTCCAATAATATTTCTTGTTTCTGGCTTTCTGTTCGTAGGTTAAAATCCCACCTTTGGCATGGATGTTTGCAGTGGGTGTGAATCCACTTTAAATTGCAGATCCCGGTCGAATTGGCCTTTGTGTGCAAATAATGGGACAAGCAAATCAAACTATAATACTTCTTACAAGAAAACTTAAAATGTTTATCATATTTTTCTTAAATCAAAGATTAAATTGCTGCAAATTGTGTATAAACACGTAATCTAGTTTATTTTTGCATCATATGGTACGTAATAATACCCAAGATAACAAAATAGTTCCTTTTTTGTTATCTTGGGAATTCTTCTTCCTAATAGAAATAAATAATATTTTTTAATTAATTTTCGTAATAAAATGTTTAAAAATTTATAAAACTGAAATATTTGTTATTATTAAATTTTAAAAAAATATAATGAATTCGAAAAAAATGTGCTTAAATTTTTCACTATACTTATTTATTAAATACTTCATCTAAGAGAAAAAAATATCCTTATCAAACACACAAAATATTATCAGATTGGCGACGTGTTTTCACGCTAGTTTGGCGCGGACGAAAAGGGTATACCTCGTGCGCAGAGAAAATAATCACTAGCAACCCTGCAGGGTGGTAGGTGGTAGAAAAGGCCTGATGGTGACTCATAGACGTAGTAGAAGCAAAATCTCCTCAGTTGGGTATCGACCGTGTTCAGTTTAGTTCTTTCCCTCGTCTGTATCGCTAGGTCGAAAGCAGATCGGCTGGTAAGTTAGCGCGTGCGGACGGCTCGCGGGGGAGATTTATATTTTTGCGAAGTTGTTTTTAAAAATCAGCTGTGCCGTCAGGCTACCCATCAATACGGCGTCGTTAGTACTGCAGCCGCGTACCTCCCAGCTGCAAGGGATGGATACGACATTTTATGAAGATTCTAAACTTTATTTCAGAAATAAAGAAGAGATGCGAGAATTGAAGAGACCTATGACCCTGGATCTGGAGTCGGGCAGGAGTAGCAAGAAGTTCCGAGGGTCGACTGCCATCCTCACGTCCCCTGACCTCAACATGTTAAAACTTGCGTCCCCGGAGTTGGAGAAACTGATCATAGCAAACGGTTACGAAGGCAATACACCCACGCCTGGCCAGTGCATGTATCCTTCGAAAACTGACGAACGTGATCAGCAATACGCAAGAGACTTTGCTGATGCCCTCTCTGGTCTCCAATCCAACAACATGTTCCAGCAACAACAAAGTCATCATATACAATCGGATGTTAATCTTGCAGCCATTGGTACCAATGCCACAACTTGCCCCATCATGCCATCTTCGTCTATGCCGTGTTCCACGACGTCTTTAGTCGATTCGTATGGATACCAGCAGCCTCCGTTGTCGGCCATCAACCTCAATTGCAATCCAATGGTGTCTTCCACCATGAGCACCAACAACTGCTACGCACCTGTCGGTCAGGCCAATAGTAGTTATTACCAACACGAACCCATCGTGTCCATCAAAGAGGAACCTCAAACCGTGCCGTGCATGGGGGGTTCACCCCCTCAATCTCCCATAGACATGGAAGATCAAGAAAGGTTAAAATTGGAACGCAAGAGGCTAAGAAACCGAATAGCTGCAAGCAAATGTCGTAGAAGGAAGCTGGAGCGCATAGCCAAACTGGAAGATAAAGTAGCGCATTTGAAAAATGAAAATTCTGAACTCAATAATTATGTCCAGAAACTCAGAGAACAGGTCTGTCTTCTCAAACAGCAAGTAATGGACCACGTACAAAATGGATGTGAATTTGTTAATGTTTCAACGTATTCATCATATCCAAATGAACTATAAACTTGACGAGGAGGAAACAGTACAACTTGTGATGATTTTCTAAAGAGACATTGTAACTGGTTTGTGATACTAAAAGACATAGACCACCTCGAAACTGAAAATTTTATAAAGTGCCCTTGGAAATACCAGACGAAAATTTTCTTCCATCTTATGGTGAGGATTTTTCTCTTTAGCTTAAGAACTCATATTCATTTTGTATATTTTTATCACAATTTAAGTGTTATTTAATTCATATCATATTATCAACATTTGGAAAATTGAGTAACTATTTAAAGTTAATGCCATACATTTATATCATTAAAATACATTTATAAATGTAGTTTTCTTATGAATTTTCTTAGCAGTGGCTTTATTTTAAAGTAATGAAAAAGAATCGTGGATATATATATTCTGCAAAACATTAACCAATAATTTATTATAACTTACTGAAATCAATTATTTTGTTAAAAAAAATCAATATTTTTATTAAATATAAATTATATATATTTTGATGCATTATTCTCTGTTCCTCTGAAAAATAATGAATGGAATCAAAATAATATATAGCACTTAGCATTATTCAATATATTATTAATTCCATAACAGTTTCTATGAAATAATACTTTGCAATACAATGCTCATAAAATGGTAGAATGTATTAGTTTTCATAAGTTATGTCTTCAAATATATTTACTATTTTATATATAAGAGCTGAATTTTCTGAGAAATATTTTAATGTGTGGTATAATTAAATATTTCAGTTATGGTAAATATGAATTGTGTACTTTGGAAATAGGTTATTTTTTAGATTCAAAATTTTACTTTCAATTGTAACTTTAACATTTGGTTAATAGGCAATAAATTCTTCACAATTATGGTATCAAAGAATTTAAAGTGGAAATCTGTGATTGTATAGATTTGTAGATATATTTTCAGAGATGTATATTTTTTAGAAAATTTTAGTCTTAAGTGTTTTTATAATCTAAAATTATACACTTTTGACTATCTTGTACAAATTGCTCTTATTGCTTTTGCAATAGAGAACTGCCCAATTTCTAGTGATAATTGCTCCAAAAAGTATTGTGATGCTATTATAATCATGCTGTACAAGAAAGTTTTTGTATAAATACTTACCTGTATACCAATAAAATACTTCATATTAAGAAAAATTCAGTGTTGCATTGAGGTATTTATCCAAGTGATTCTAAAACTAGATTCCATCCAAAAAAATAAATCTGCACAATCTATTTTTAGAAAATTGTTGAAGAGATAACATGAACTTATTAATATTTCCATTACCTACCTTCAAAGAGAAATTGTAAAGTAAATTAATATTTTATACCTAGATGGATTATAAAGGTTACCAATTTGACTTACTAGTTAGAAATTTATAAATCTTTCCAAAAAGAATATTTAATATAGTGTTTGTAAAGTTTAATCAAATATGTAAAATCAATATCAAATATAAAAATATATAATTTTGATTGTTTTGGAGAAAATTTTCATTCTAAAAGGAGCCAGGGTATATTTAATGAACATAATTTCTTTATGGAAATTATAAAACCTACAAAATAATATGCAAGAATATTCCACCATAAATAACAGTTTGGGCAACTTATCATGCTTAGATTTTTAAATTTAAACAACTGAATGTAGCACTTTTAAAGTGAGCATGATTGATAATAAATTAAAAAATATAAATAACTCCCAATATTTTAAGTGTTATTATTTGTGGTTACTAATAGTGAAATTATTAGTTTTATTTAAATATATTGGTACCTACACAGATAGTGAACTTTTCATTTTGTTAATTTAAAAGCGAATTTTTGAGATAAATAATTTATTTTTGTAAATAATTTATATGTATTGTCTTCTAAAAAACTTGCTAGCATTTCATATTAAAAATTCAAAACTTTTTTAATTTAAAAAATTCAAGATGTTTATTTTAAAATGAAAATTTTTCTTGTGAATAATAAGTTTTTTTTTTTTTTAAACTTATTTTGAAATATTTTACAAACTCATCTAGATAAAATGCATGAAAGTTATTTTCTATTATGAAAAATTAATTATGTGAATATTTTAAAATTTTTGTTCGATCGATTTATGACTAAGAAAAAAAATTATAGCATTAGAATCTTCAGTTTATGTTTTGTGAAAGATTGAATTATCTGTAATATTATCTTATACATTCCTTAGACTTGTGATGTTGAGATAATAAAATGTATAAAGCAAATAAACAAAACTAACTTTACTGTGGTAATGTTTATTTTAAAGTAATTTTAAGTGCTTAAATTAATTACATGTTTTTTTAAAGTATTTTTGTTTTATTTTTTAATTTAAATGTGTTATAAATCTCTAAATTTGTGTAAAATATAAATTTTTAATTTCTGTATCATAAGTTTAGATGATCTACTTGTCTATACATTATTTACAGAAGTTTGTTGATTAACAGATAATTTAAAAATGGGTGAAAATTAAGTTCATAAAAAATATATTATGATAGTTTTTCACCTAACTAAGTTATAGATTATGGCTGTTTTCACTTACTGAGTAGGGCATTATATTATTTCAATATTTAGCGCTAGATTTGTAATTACAAATATTAGTTCCTATGCACTTGTTTTTATGTGTTGTAGAGTTTTACTTTTTGTTTTGTGCTTATTGTGCTTTGAATTTAATTAAATGTTAAGCGTCATCAAATTTTAACTGCTTGTTTTTTATGTGTATTTGATTTATTCTATGAAGTAAATGGTTGTTCTGAAACATTTCCTATTTTTTTATTCCATACCACCTCATAATTTTGCCATAATGCTTTCCTTTTGTATGCCAAATTTCTAATTTGAATTTCTTTTCATTTAACTAACTTTCAATTTTATAAAATGGTTCTCTGATATTTACTTAAACTGAATAAAATTTCCTGAGATAATCAATAACTTATTCAATAAAATATTTCAGTCTTAATTATTGTTTTAAAAAAACATATGTTAGTGATTTAAATTCTCTATACCTAGATTTAATTATTTTATGATTTTTATTATTGATTTTATATATATATAATCGCAACCTGAATGATTTTTACATTTTTATTCAACTAAAAAAGAGAATAAACTTAAATACAAATATGTAATTTTTTTTAATTATAAAAATTAAATTGATATTATAATTACACATTGTTTACTTTTAATTTGTAAAATGTGTAATTAAAAGCTTGCATTTTTCATGTATTATGCTAGTCGTATGCTATATTTTAAAGAATATTGAAAGTTACTCATAAAAAATATATTAAATACTTGTTTGTGTTGTTTTATTGTAAGAATTCCACATATAAAACTCAATGAATCTAAATATTTGAATAAGATAAATGTTATCTGACAGTTTAAGACTTGTGTACAGATTATTCCTTTCCTACCTCAATTCTTTCAGCTGTATATTCAGCCTCTGCTTTCTTTATTGTAAAAAGTTTTGATTTTTTTCTTTTTTTGTGCAATGATTTCATCATTCTTGTGATAAGATTTACAGTGAGTTGTGTTTTTTTATGTTGTAGCTTTGTAATGATTGCAAATGCATTATTTACTTAAAACTGAAATGCTATGGAGATAGATCGATTTATATGTCAAAAAATAAGTCACATCTTAAAAATGCTAAAAATTCTATCATTGAATTAGAATGTATCCAGAAACAATTTTATTTATCGAAAGAAAAAAAAAAACTGTTTAATATTATAAAAATAGATGCATATTTTTTACAATTTTAAACCCATAAGTATGTTGCTTTTTTATATAAATTTTTAGAATTTTAATATAAAGTGTTCAACAGAAAATACTAAAAGAGTTTTTTTTTTTTTTTTTTTTTTTTTTTTAAAAAAACTGGAAACAGATACTTTATTTATATATTTTCTTTTTAAAAATGTTATCTACCAGTTTCTAATCAAAAACAGTTTTAAAATTGCTTGATTAAAAATTGCAACATAATGGTTTTATATTATATAATAAAATGATTATTTTAGTGTAAGTAAAGGAAAAAAATTTTTTTTAAATTCAGTTTATGGAAAAAAGATACAATTCTAATGTTTCTTTTTTCTGAAACAATTTAGACAACACATGCAATTCTGACTATTTTAATTTTTGATTGATAAATTTTATTAAAATTTTAAAAATTAACATTTAAATTAACTATTTTATTAGTATTTCAGTTAAGATTTTTATATTTAATATTTTTCAGAAAACTTTTTCATATTTTATTGTAATTGTATTGTATTAGTATAAAGAGAGTATTATATTCAAGGAAAAATGCATAAGATTGTTTTATATGTGAAATTAAAAAGTACAACATCATAACATTTCGTATTTTGAAAGGTATTTTGTCTAAAAAATAAGTTATCACATAAAATTTGCAAACTTATAAGAATTTAGGTCATGCAAATTTTATTTAGAGATTTTAATATCATCTTAAATTTAAAAGTAAAAATACAATATTATGTAAAATAAAAAAAAATAAACATATAAATAAACAAGACTTTTTAACGAGTTAATTAATAATTTTGATATTCTTTTATTTGAATTATATATGATAAAATTATATATTGAATTTCCATAAAACTATTGTTAAGCATAGAATACTGAATTTTTCTTTTTCTTTTTTACAAGAAATAAAAATTTGCATGATCTTGTTTCATCAAATTAATATGTATACGAATTGTGCCTAAATAAATGAAATTTTATATTAAAGCCTTACTAAGAAATGAACAGTATTTATAATACAAGTTAGAAAAGTAGCCTTTGATGTATTTTTGAAATATGTATATAAGGACTTGCTCAAATATCACTTAAAATTAAATATGTGTTGTGATTTTATTAAGAAAAAATCACCATTGTATTTTTCTACTGTTGTATTACTGTCGCTCAAAACCTGACAATCTGCCTACTCTTTTTTTATTATCAATGTGAGAACTGTTTTCTCTATCAATAAATACTGTTTTCTTCCTTTCTTGTGAATGTCTTAAGTACTTTGTACTTAATTTTGTAAGAGATAAATCAGCTATTTTCATAAATGAATTTTGTAGAAATGATGAAAAAATGGAAGAATGTGTTATTTTTCAAAAGTATTAACACTTGTATGAAAAATGTTTGTAACTCTAAAATACTAAAAGATGTTGTGAACTAAGTCATGGAGAAATATATGTAAAGAAAACTGCTTGCCAGAAGCTTTGTAAATAAACTATTTTTATTGATCAAATTGTTTTTGTTATTTATTCCAATCAAAACTTTTTAGGAATTTAAAAAAGAATGTTACAATTTAGATTAACAAAATATGTAAGCAGTATAAAATTAGTATTTTTAGAAATGAATTACTATTTATCATGCTATCCAATTTTAATTTAATATTTACTTACAATAGATGTCTGTATATTAATGATGCTTCAATTTTTAAATTGAAGGACTACTCATTTGATTTAAATAATTTTGTGTACTTGCTGTATGACAAATTTTTAATTAATTTTATTAGCATTAATTTAAATTTCGGTGAAAAATAAGGAAATACAGTAAGATTACTTTATTTACAAACTGCACTATTACATTAAAAATCCTAGTAAACTGAGGAGGTTTCATACTTGGGATTTCATTTTGTATATTCCTGAAAAACATGACGATATTTCAAGTATTCCAAAGTATAAAATTTTAAATATATATAAGTAAATATTGGAAGTCAAGAACTATAAAAATTAAATATCCATTTAATTAAATGGTTACATAAATGTGCATTTACATTATTCTACCTTAATTCTCTCAAGTAAACAATATTCTAAAAAAATTGCGAAGAACTACTTTGTCCGAACTGTATTTCAACCGTAAAGTGACTGGATTCATTTTTAAACTTAAAGAATATTCAAAAATATAGCTTTTTTATTCATAATGCTTATATTAAAGTTACTTTTTTAATTCGAATTATTAAACTATCAACATATCTTGAATGCAAAATTTTAGAGAAGCAAAACTTTAATGTGAAATAAAAAAAAATAATTATTATTTTGAAATACTAAAATTGTATATATTTTAGAAATATTACATTTCTTTGAAAATCATTGTATTCAAATATATAATAGTTATGTATCTCTAAACTAAAGAATATATATTTAGAAAATGGTGGCATAGACTTTCATCTTATCTACGAAATAATTCTAATTAACTCCAAAGGTTTTTTAGGGTTTTTCTTGAAAAGAATTTTTTTCTTTCTTGAAATTGCAATTATACATAATTTTTTTAAATTATTCTTAATAATTCGCCAAATCTGGACGATAATGTCGCCAATTTTTCATTATACGATATATTTTTTTTTTATTTCTGCTGAATTTCGGAATATTGCCAAGCGGTTTTCCTCCCATGCGTGGGGTCAGAGCAGATACATAAATACTATTTCCATCCCCGTTGCCTAGTAACGGTTTCGTACCATCCTTGGGAAAAGGGGAGTGATGGAGAAAAAAAAATATTATTCTTTGTTTATAAGCTATGCTATTCCTGCCTATTAGTGTTTTTGTTCTTTTCTATTTCTTTATTCCTTTTAGTTTCTGGGTGATCGACAAGCGTATGGCTCATTATTTTACGATCAAGTTCTTTCGCAATCGTTTCTTGTGAGTATATAAGCGAAATGTCACATTTGATCGCATGGAGAAATAAGAGATACGTCAGCCTTCGGAATTATGAGTTAGAAACACGGCATTCCCCGTGACTTTTTTGTAAATTTTTTTCATATGCTCAAGGATTATTGAGATTTTTTCTGAGTTAGTTCTGCAGAAACATCCTTCTTCACTTTCGTTTCGAAAATTGCTTACAACATCTTTTGGTTTGTTCCCTGCATTTTTTGTATTACATACGGGGATGTGTGGGAACTATCAAAGAATTATAGATAAATACGTTTCCTATATTCGAGTTATGTTTGAATCCCCCCCCCAGGCGAAGGATATACAAGTTGATTATGTTTTTTAATCTAATATAAAAACGTCCTCTATTATTGGTTAGGAATCAAATTAAATGTACTGTATTTTAAGAGCATTTACACATTAAAAGCACTTGTGCATCTATTCGACAGTTACTGCTTATTATTTTCTATGGCTTATATCTTCGAATATTGTAAATTAAATCCTTAAAATTGTGCAAATGTGCAATGCGAAGTAAATTTACAAAAAACAATCGAAAAAAAGAATTAACAACATCTGTTTTAAAATAATATCAATATACTATGCTGGAAATGGAACATTTTATTTTTTAAACTACTAAAATTGTGTTAACTGTACAAAACTAGTTTAAATCAAATCGAAAAATGGCGGTACAAAAAAAAGCTTATAATGCTATTATGATTTTAATATCTACATTTACATTTTATAACTAAACAATTGTTATTTTTTCATGATTTTTATGATAAGACATTTTTTTTTTTTTTGTTTGTTAAAAATCTTGCAAAATTTCTTAACATATACTTAGAATTTCTATTTATGTAAAGTTTGATACGAATTATGATATTAGTATGAGTATCATTAAATTAAACATTGCTTATATATATATATATATATATATATATATATATATATATATATATATATATATATATATGCGTATTAAATATTTGTGAACAAAAAAGTAACAATGATTTTGAAATTATCTTCTCTTGATATTCTAAAAATATTTTAATTTTCACTTAGTCAAAAATGAATTTAATTTTAGATAAAGGATGAAATATTAGTTTAAGTTATGTAAAATAGTAATTTTTTTAATGTTAACCAAACGTTTTAACTATAAGCAGAGTATAAAATCAAAATAATATGAAAATGTATAAACAGATGCAAAAAAAGAAGAAAATAAGAAATAGATAAAAAAATTAACAATTTAAGTGTTAAAATTGAACATTAATATTTCTGCTGAAATATATCCAATTTATTGGGTAAGAAACACAATTTGCACAAATGAAATATATTTCATTGCTTAGTTTTAACTACTATTTTCAATACACACTTTGTTTAAAAATGTTAATGAGAAAATTTTATGCATGTACTTATTTTAACTTTATACAATTTAGAATTTTTATTTTCATAAGCACTTATTTGAGAATTATTTATTGCAATTACATTGTTTCAGTGACCTATTCTACTTTTGTTTTGAAACTTATTTGAATAAATCATTATTCAAAATTAACTCTAAATTGTTTTAATTCTCGTGATTTATAACATTTCATTCTCGTGTGGACGAAATATTACGAGTTATTGATTATTTGTTTTGCAGTTTATAACACAATAGATAATTATTAACACCACATCCGACTAAAACGAATTTTACATTAATGCAGAATAATTTGTTAAGCAACTTATAATGCGGACAAAAATACTTAAGATCAGAAAAATATTTGTTTGTAAAAAGAAAAATCTCTTTAAAGAAATTTTTCTGCGATAATGTTAACTATCAATTTACAAAACATTCGGACTCATGATAATGTGAGCGCAATTTAATATTCTTTAGTATGAATATGATAAAATAATGTAATATTATATTATTTTATTATATATATATATATGTACATTTTGTGTAGTGATTTTATGTATATTGTGCATAACTTCTCTATATTCATAGCACAATTCTTTACTTTTTATGTTTTGTTTAATGTTGAAAATTCTATTATAAATTATACTTAGTTAAATTCCTGATTATATGAAGAAAAATCGGAAGTCTTTTTATTGTTCTTATTAGCGAGAATCGTTTGAATTCGGTCCCTGATGGTGAAAAATAATTCTTAACTCTTTTCGTCTTCAAACTGGTGAAAAAAGAAGTAATGGTTCGGCTACCCCAGCTCGGAGCAGGGTTTTGATTTGGGTTTTCTGTTCATTTGCCACACTCCCCCTCCCCTCTCATGGGGCCCGTTATAAGGGGCGCGGGGGAGGACTCGGGTGCAGAGGGGGCCATTTACTGGGCACAAGGACAAAGCAGTGGTGGAACCCTGGTCCCTCACAAAGGGGTAAGGGGGTCGGGAAATCCCTTTGTGTTTCGCTCTAGATATGTAGATAAGAGGGGAGGCAGAGCGGCTTTTCCTTAACCCCCTTCTGTGCCAGAGAGCCCTATAGCTGAGGGATGTTTTTCTCTCCCCCTCCCCATATAACGCAACCACTTTCATAAAGTCGTGCGGTATACGCGTACTCGAATCATGTGCTTCGACATGCGCAGGGTGGATTACGTTGCTATGCGGGGAAAAAAAAAAGCTAAGTTATGTCCCGTTTGCGGAACGATACATGGATTTTTTTTTTCACTGCTTCGCTTTGTGTTCTTGTATGAATGCAGAAAACAGTTTAGCTATGAAAAAATGTAGGAATTTTTTACTGCGATATTTCGCTGGCTAATATAACACTTGAAAGCGGGTAGCAAACTCTTCAACTATTCGCAGAACATATCAACAGATTCTATACTGAAATAAACTTAGTACCATTCTAAATAATACAATAATTTATTATGCTATATGTTAATATTTCTCACGCTTTCTTCCATCGATTTTGAGACTGAACATGGAAAATGCATTAGCATGATTTTGTGTTCGAAAGCACTTATAATAAGACATCACTTCGAGTTGAAGCATACTCTTAAAAAGTTAAAATCTAAAATTGCAATGAATAAGACAAGATATAATACAATGCAAAACTTAATTGTTATGCAATAACTGCTTTTTATTTTCATTCAATAATTTACTGAAATCGAACAAGAAAGTTACTAATGCATGTGTTTAGAATTAAAAGCCATTCTTAAAAATTAATTATACATATAAAAGTACTTAAGCATATTAAATACCTAACACACTTCCAACGATAGACTAAAATAATGTATGGAAGTTTAAACCCAGGATTGGATATTAAATTGAGGTTATAATAATGCAAGTATTATGTGTTATTATTTGAATATTTATTTCGTATTAAGAAAATCACATTTTGTGAGTTACATTTTTGATATTTCATGATGAGTGAGTGCTTATATTTTTGTAAATATATCGTTTTAGATTTACTAAGCGGATTACTTAGTGATTCTTTCAAAGACAGTCTTTTGCCTGACGGATATATATAGTTAATACCTAAAATGGATATCCTCTTCTACAAGCTCCTTCAGCTTCAAATGTGTACTTAAAGTATGCAATAAAAGCTATTTTATGTAGATCCAAATCAACAAGTTGTTTTGATTTAGAGGCAAAGAATGAATTCATTCATTTGTATCAATAATTTTAAAATATATTTCAATAAAAATCAACTTCGCTTAATCCATCTTGAGAAAGGATGATATTAATATATTGCATTACTTGCATTAGTTTCAGATTTCGTAATATGTATTAAAAATGCAAAAAGTATTTTATTACATTTTTTAATTTATAACTTATATAAATGTAGTTTCTGTAATAAATGTTACATATTTTTATACACATTTAAAGTTGTGATGTTATTCCTTGCCGATTTGTTAACGGATTAAATCCCAATAACAAATGTGGCAAAAATGACACTCGAAATTAGACATATTTCTCTCCACATTATTCAGTACTAATAAAATAAATAATATTTGGCACCACGAATATTAGCACAGATGCCGTATAATCCAGGATGCCAAATTCTGAGTTGAGTGATTTTTTGGCGAATTTTCTTATGTATCCGGCAATCTGAATTTTATTACGTCATACATATGAAGACCTATAAGAATTATGCACAAAATTCTATTTTGGCAACCCTATTATTTACGTTATTGCGCCCGTCACAAAGTGTCATTTTGGCAACATTTCTTCATCTCTAAAAAAAAAAATCAAAATTCGCCATCCTGGATTATACAGCATCTGTGCCCGAATATTTTACGCGAATAAGTTTCTCACCGTTAAGGTATTTGATTAAGTCAGGGAATTTATAACACGCGGTATCATTTTCTCTTAATCGAATTTTTCTGGTTCTAGAAAAACAAAATGAGATTATCTTCACGAATAGTGTTCTCAAATGGGTATCCTTGACAGTATTTTCTCGAATGCTAAAGTATTGTTATCGATAAGTAAATTTTCCTTTGGGTTTAAAAAGAATGAACGTAAACATCATTTTATGAAAATGTGTGTAAGTCATTTGCTAACTAAAAGAAATATGATTGTTCTTCTATAAAAGTTGAGTCCCAACGACTCAGTAGCTTCACACTACTTCTTATGCTATCAGCAAAGGGAACCATCATTTGCCGAGGGCAGTCATTGGGAGGCTGAACACATTCTCCCTCACTGGGTTGCAGCAGCCTCGTGGGTTAGAAATATGATGTCCAAAATCCTTCCGCTAGTGTAGTGTGGTTGTGGAGAAGAAGATACCAGCACAGGTATGACCTCGTCACCGGACAGTACGAGAAGCAATTAGAGATAGCCGAATATTTTGAAACCGTTAAACGTAAGGTGCAGACCGGGGCTCGTTTGTATGTATATGAAAGTTAAGTTCGCTTATTTGAGAATGTGTTCTTCATAGCCGTTAAATCCATAGTGAGTTATAAGTCTTAAATTTCTAAATTATTTAAATTAAGAGAATCTTAAATATTTTCAAATTGCTTTGAAATGAAAAAAATTAACACATTTTTTTTTCCTGAGAAACTGGGTTTTATCAACTGGTTAAAGGATAACAACTCGTTTACATAAAATAATACGTAAATTTAAATTAAGCTCTTTTAATGTGGTTGACACCTGAGTCAATCCCACAAATTAGCGTTTGAACATTACGCCTTATGAATATACGAGGGTTGCTATTTATATTTCTGGCCTAATAATGAAAAAACAAATATGTAGGATCGAAATTGGTTTTATTGTTTTTCAAAATATTCTCCATGATGATCAATACACTTTTGCATGCGTTTGAACCAATTTTCAAAGCACTTTTTCCAGTCCGATTGAGGTAACTCCAAAACATGCGTTTTGAATGCATCAACCGCTTCTTCGGGGGTCGAAAATCGTTGTCCACGTAATTTATTTTTGATGTGTGGGAATAAGAAGAAGTCATTGGGTGCCAAATCAGGGCTGTACGGTGGATGACCCATCAGTTCGATCTTTCGCTCCGTCAGAAATGCCTTTGTTTGAGTCGATGTGTGAGAGCTCGCATTGTCATGATGAAGAATGATTCGCCTGTTCTTCTGCTTTTTTCGAATTTCTCCGATGACTTCTGGCAAACAAATGGTCGTGTACCATTCAGAATTGACCGTCCTGCGTTGCTCTAACGCCACTGTTGCCACATGACCGTTAATGCCGAAGAAACAGGCAATCATTTGTTTCGATGTGCTTCTTCCTCGAACAACTTTTGTTGGTTTTGCCTCGTCTTTGAAGACCCATACAGTTGATTGCTGTTTTGTTTCCGGCTCATATGCATCGATCCATGATTCGTCACCTGTGTAGATGTTATACACAGCCTTTGATGTACCTTGAATGTATTTTTCCAACATTTCCTTGCACCAATCGACACGAGCCTTTTTTTGAGCGTTTGTCAGATTATGCGGGATCCAACGCGAACAAATTTTTTTTACGCTCAAATGTTCATGCAATATTTTATTGATGCTAGTAATACTAATGTCCAAAGACGCCTCTATCTCACGGTATGTCACATGACGATCTTGCTTTATCAGTTCACGCACAGCATTGATCTTTTCTGGCACAACAACGGATTTTGGACGACCTGCACGGGATTCGTCCTGGATCGAACATCGACCACGATTAAATTCGTTATACCAATTTTTTACAGTGCTGTAGGATGGCGCTTTATCGCTGTATAAAGAATTAAGTTCATCGAAGCACTCTTGTCTTGACAATCCACGTCGAAAGTTATGAAAAATAATGGCACGAAAATGTTCACGATTCAATTCCTTTTTTGACAGAGAAGAACTTTTCAATTTACTGTCAACAACACAAATAAAGCTATAACGGTAAATCGTCTGCTGAATTTATGTTTAAAAATATCTAACTTTCGATTAAAATCGTCTTCGGTCGCCTAGCAACACTTACTGTTGCCAAGGCCAGAAATATAAATAGCAACCCTCGTATTTAACGTGCATACATACTTTCATCATGATAATCTTTGAGTGAAATAAGATAAATAAATCAATTTATTTACCAATCGAGTTCTAATTGCGATGAGTTATGAATAGCTCCAATTATAAATAGAATTATCTATTCATAACTCAATGCAGTTAGAACTCGATTGGTAAATTAATTGATTGTATAAAGAAGCCATGGTGGCCTTCAGAGAACGCATCATTTTCATGCCCATTAAGTATAGCGGGCTCTCTACCCGAGGCAGTCGAAAACCATCGTGCTGAGTGGGCATATGTAATTAAAAGGTCTAATTGTAATTAAAGGTCCAATGTCTCTAAACTGCCTAAATAGGAAAAATAGGTGCTTTTAGTATAATTATCACCTCGTCACTTGAACGTGATTCAAAAGCACGAATTGATTGACTGTGTTTACACATTCGATCGGCAGAAATAAGCAGGTGGAAACATAATTTAATAGCCTAATCCAACCTGATTATAATTCATCTAAGTTTTCTCTTAACTGTAGTCAGAAAACTCGAATGCTTGTTATGGCTTGTTATTTCTTTTTCTCTCTAAAATAACTAAAACTCCTCATGAAATATAAAACAATAAATAACACAAATTAAAAAAGGAATCATCACACAATCATATATTTAGTAAAAATCAATCTATCAATCATGCTATGAAATTAAAATTCATAAAAACGGGTTGAAATTTTTAACTATTTTTAAGTTCATCTTTTGTTATGTGCCTAAATAAAATGAAATTTTTACTTTAAAATAACCTCATTATTTTTCTCAATGTTAATTCATCCGCAAAATTCTTCATGTATGTAACACGAGTGCTCCGATCTGTTTTTATTAATGATGATATATACTTTCATGGCTTTTTAAATTTAGGATGTTTTTTAAAATTGATTTGGGTTCATTTGAATAGATTCCATATACCTAGTTCTGGCGACAGAGAGGCTACTTAATTCAGCCAATCGCCTGAAAACTTTGAAACCTGGATAAGAAATGATAGTAAGCAAAAAATGTCCATTGAAAAGAATGTCGATTGATTTATGTAATTGCAACACATTTCCGGATACCTGTTTCAATTGAACAGTACCTCTTAATGGAGGCTATCATCTCGTAATTTTCAATAGGGTTCAAGAGGCGAGACCAAACCTTAGTAGGCTCCCTATTTTCCATGAAACGCCTATGGAGAGACACTAGATCCCATGAAAAAATTTTAACGTATATAACACAAAAATATCGAGCAATAAAAAAAAGATTATTAACAAATATTGTAATTATTAATTTAGAATTTTATTATTTTTTTTTTATTTAAATCGTCTTTGCCGATTTAAACTAACCATAAAGTAGATATTTTGTCTTTTTATTTTGCTTTTTCTTCTGTTATATTGTCAATGGATTAATGGCTAGAATCAATGGAAAACGTCTTCTCAAACTGATTGTCTTTATGTAAGAAATCGTTTTATGAACAAAATGAACCTTTACACTTTTCTCAAACATTCCATGGGGAATTTCCTCTTGTTTGCTGTCGCTCGAAGAATGCAATTTGTAGGCAGGTTACAACTTCGTCGACAAAGTCGGATTTAAGACGCCATCACAAAACGAATATGGCATAGATGAAACGTTATCTGGCGTCATGGATATTTTAAACCAATGAGAATTGTAATAAAATAATTATGTAATTATAACCTCGACTGGAACGGAAAAAAAATAACTACTTTATGGTTTAAAAAATAAAATACTAGTTAAGGATATTATTACTTTGTACAAAATATGTTGCTAATGAACCTTACTTAATCAAAATACTTGGTTAGGTTTTCAAATTGACTCAGTGTTTTGACTTTAAAAATTCATCATTTATCTTATACCTAGAAAATGTTTTGTCAATTTTGCACCGATACTGTAATTGAATTTTTAGCATTATGGCCTTTAAAGGACCTTTTCATGGTTTCAATTTACACCTTGTAGGCGTATGTTTGGGATGTTATACTGTCCCTTTTAAGAAGATAAATCACGTTGGAATTTAGTTCACCTATGTAATGAGTCACTATAGAGCAACAAACGAATCAAATGTAACAATTTTGCAATATTTGCGAGCAAATGAAACTATTAATGTGTATAAACTATTATGTAAAATCTTTGAGTTTTATTCGTTCGTTCAGCAGTCACCATAGGTGTAATCCTCCCCCTCCAGTTCAATGTCAAAATTAGGGGGAGTGGATTCTCTGGTGGTGCCCACTATTGGAGGAGCGAAGTTGTTCTTTCACTTTAGTGGTGCTCAGGTTAAACGAAAGAAGCACTCTACTAACTTAAATTCGCATAGCCAACGGCATTGCGAGTTTGGCTTATCCAAGTGTTCATTAGTAACTACAACAGAATATTCCTATTAAATTTATGCACTTTAATTTTAATAGGTGTATCCTAGAGTGCTTCTTACCAAATCGCCAATCACTCTCTGGCTGTAATAAGAAATTTGAAAATTAAGAAGAGAAAATTGTATGGACCTCAAATCAGAGATCATCAATCATAGAAAGAAATTTATGAATGTAACTAAATCAGTATAATGGAATACACGAAACTAGCTGAAGGATCAAAACTTCAAGAGTATGAATGCTATGTGAAAGTTCTGGGCTCAGAACAAGAATATAGACATAAAATGTATTGTAAGGTTAGGTATAAAAACATTCATAAAGATTTCACTTATTTTTTACTTGTATGCAGCGAATTAGAGGGGATATGATTCGGGTGAGATATATTTATCAATTAAATATAGGCAACAATTAAACTTTGATGAATATTTGATACACATACACACATTCGCATTATGAAATCACTTTTCTTGTCGCATTTAAGTAAAATAGCTGGAATAGCATTACTATATATGTTTAACATACAATTTATATATGTACGTAAAATACTTACATATTTTGCAAAGCCATATAAGGTACAAACGCATGTATTTTTAAAATATCAGGGAAACATTACAATGAAGAGAAGCGACAATGAAAATATATTTAGGAGGGAAAAAAAAAAAAAAAAAAAAAAACACTGAATTATCTCTTCTATATACTTTCTTCAACCTGGGTGGCTAGAGCATCCCTCTCGTTATCAGAAGGTAGTGAGTTCGAATCTCGGCTTAACCAATGATCTATTATGTTCACTATTGGCTGCTGGTGTACGTTAAAATTTGGTGTAGTTGCAATGTCCTCCAAGTGAAATGATACCTTTGGGGGTGGCAGATCAAATTTTGGGTTCTTCAACTTGTGGTTCCTGCTTCAAAACCACGAAGATTCCAACCGGCTGTTTCTGTCTAAATGGTAGACAGAGCTAACTCAGAGCTAGGTACAAGAAAGCACGGTGGTGCAACAACAACAACGGGAGTTAGAACTTCGAAAAATACAATATTTTTCTTGCATGGTGAATTCATGCTTTATTAGATTATTTTTCACGGCGTATAGTTAATTTTTCTGCGTGATTAGCCGACATATATATTTTAATTGGCAATGAAATATTATAACTAGGTAATTTTGTAACTTAGTTTAGCAAAACTCCAAAGGCTTATTCAACATATTATAATGCTGTTGTAATGCTATACTTTTTCTTTCCCAGTGCGAACTGGGAGTGCTTATTCTGTAAAACGGGAGTTCCAAAGGGTGCGGTGGCCTGGTTGGTTAGAAAATCGCTCTCATTATCGGAAAATAGTGAGTTCGAATCCCGGCTTAACCGAAAATCCGTTGTGCGCGCTAATGGTGGATGAGACACGCAAAAACTAGGCGTGATCGCAGTGTTACAATCTAAGTGAAATGTGATACCTCTGGGGGTGTCAGACCAAGTATTGGGGTCTTCGGCTTGTGGTTCCTGCTTCAAAACCGCAGATTCCACACGCCTGCTTCTATCTAACTGGTTGATCCCAACTCATGGCTAGGTACGGGGAAGCATGTTGGTGCATCAACAACAATGTACTTTCCTCAACTTTCATGAAGTTGTTTTATTGTCCATATATTTCCTCTTTAACTTTCTGTTATCTCTTTATTATGGAATTGTAGAAAATATGTAACAAAACTTCACTTTAATAATTATTTTCGAGGTTGTTTGATATTAGTAGTAATCACTTAACTAACGGGTTATTTGATAACAACCTGTTATCAGATAACCCGTTAGTTAAGTGATTACTAAAATTTGAAAATGAATTTTTACTAATTTTAAGATTATAATGCTCAAGTCATTTTTAGTATCTAAATTAAATATCGATTTAAAGATAGCTATTACTTTAAACTATTATTTAAATTTGAAAGGAAGTTTTGCTGTTTTAAAGTTAGTGTTAGAAAAAGTGTACATTTTCCTTAGGATGAAAATCTGAGTTATCTGGGTTGGTAAGAAAGAAAAATTAAGTATCGTAATCGTCTTAAGTCGAGTTGCAATTTTTTTTATTCTCTTTAGGGGGTACCGTTTTATCCTTACCAGTTCAGTCTTCTATTACGATCTATTCAAAATATCATCCTGCAGTTTATGATAGTTGAATTCCTTCCTCTCCCTCTTTTATGCAGCATTTACATTGTCGTGCGAAATGTCCAAAAAGCACACTTCGCTTGGCGCCTGTCAGGCGACTGCTATGGCGACATTTTTCTTTTTTTCTCTTCAAGAAAGAAATAATAATAAGCCAACGGAATTTTCTTTTTAGCAAGCTTTTGTTGGAAACAGATGACGAGAGATTCGAAATGGAATGTTACTGGGGTTTGGGGGGGTGGACAAAAAAAAAAAAAAAAAAAAAAAAATTAAGGCAAAAAAGGCATTCCACCTCACTGTTTCTGAAGGTAGTTTCCGTCTTTTATGTCCGGAAGATACTTCTTATTTGGAAATAAACTGTATAGATATCTTATAAAGATATTGTGGGTGAAATTTTCGAAGATGAGAGCTTTTGTCGAAGATGGAATTCCATTTGGGGCCTCAAAAGAATAGAATGATTTTTCATGGTTTAATGGTTATTGCGGAACACGATGATAACAGGGAGTTACGCAACATTCTTAAGTCGATATAAAGTTCTTAACCTGTATACGATTTGCTTACCGAATTATTTTCTTTCTCGAGATGCATTCTATTTCTGGTAGCCCACTTAAGAAAACGTGCATTGAAAATATATTCTATGGAATGACACTTGTTTGATTTCAACGGAATATTTCTTATTCAACAGAAGCATTTCAATAATGTATTGAAAGCTCTGACCATATTTTACCTTGCTCAAAGATCACTTCGATCCATGATTTGATTAGAACGTTATAAATTCGCTAAAAGAATATTTAATGATAAATGAAAATTTTTTTAATGAAATAGAAGAAGGGTTTTAACATTCTTCCTTGAATTACTAGATCATATGAAAAAAATTATCTTTCTGTAAAAAGATCAGATAAAATTAAAAATAATAATAATTGCTGATTTACCGGATTAAATTATCGCATTAAAGATATTACATTAACGAATTATTGACTATATTATTTAACTCATATATATATATATATATATATATATATATATACATACATACATACATTGCTGGACAATTGCTAAGGACCGATAACACTATAATCCATAGCAACCACAAAATGAAAGGAAGAAAATGTGGAAAATTAGAATAAGTGCGGGATATAGTAAGAAGAAGTATGCGTATGCAAATTTTTTTCTACGTCTGTTCATCACGTGACAGCGTTCATAAGAGCTTTAAAGGTTTTGACGCGTGTGGACAATTCTTGTTTCAAGTCAAAGTTTTACAGGAAAGATTTAATAGACGAATTTGAAATTTTTGGCATGTCTTCCCGACATCACTTAGATGATTTTATGCGTGGCTGAATTATTGGAAAGATCAAAGAAGGGCGAAAAATAACAGATGTTGCCAGGGAGTACGACATCGCTCACAGCTTGTTTTCACGGCTGTGGAAGTCATTTAAAACTACTCGAATATGTAGTCAAGGGCCCGAAGGAGGTCGTATTAGAAGTACAACGCATGCAGAAAACAGATATATCGTCCTATCAGCAAAAAGGAACAGGCGCACCACAGCTTAGCAGGTGGCAAATCAGTTTCTTGCTGCCTCAGGAAAGCAGATCTCTCGAAAAACTGTTGCCAGATGTTTGAGGGGAGGAGGACTATACGCCCGCAGACCTGTTCAGTGTGTTCCATTGACCAGACAGCACAGTACTGCCCTTTGCAATGGTTTCGTGAGCATCGCAATTGGACTGAAAAAGACTGGGCATGCGTACTATTCTCAGATGAGAGTAGGTTCAGTGTGTCATCGGATTGTAGACGCCAATTGATCTGGTGCGAGAGTGGTATTGCTTATCGTCCAGAAAATATCCAAGAAAGGGACCGATATCCGATATGCAGTGTCATGGTGTGGTCCGACATGATTAGTGGCCGCACGCCCCTAATTGTTGTTGCGAATGGGATATGACGGGCCAACGATACATTAATGAAGTTCTATTTCCTCCTGTTCGTCTTTTCCGTGGTGCTATCGGTGATAAATTTGTTTTTATGGACGACAACGCAACATGTCATCGAATAACTCGCTGTTCAGGATTGTCAAGACAGCGAGGGTATTCAATGCCTCGTATGGCCATCACGTTCTTCAGATCTAAAACCCATTGAAAATGTGTGGGATGGTTTGGGGAGGCAAGTTGCTGGTCGAAACTATCCTCCGACAAACAAGAACACCCTCATCCGTGCACTCACAGAGGAATGGGAGGAATTGCCTCAACAGCTGCTGGAAAATGTTGTGCAAGGTATGATACGACGTGTGGAATGTTGCATCACACTCCACGGTGAACATATTCCTTACTGATACCTTTCTTCAAGGTGCCTGCTGACTTTTAGATGCATTGTTCATTTTTCCGTATGCACAATTTGTCCATTTTTCCGTATGCAGCATCAAATGAACATTTTTTTTTCTTTCAGATGTTTCACAGCTTTTGTACTTTCCAGAATAATAAATATTCTTTATTCTATTGTCTGAACAACTATATTTTATCCTACTAGGCCTCATGTCTCACTTAATGTTATGTTACATTGCAATTTGTTATCCGTCCTTAACAATTGTCCACCAGTGTGTGTGTGTGTATATATATATATATATTTGTTGACATTAAGTACTAAATATTACATAAAAAAATAATGGAATAGCCACTAGATGGCAGTATTTAATAATTCATGTTAAGAGAGATGTACATGTAATTGTGAGCAGGGAGACAGTGTGATGGAGCTCAATATGAAGGAGCTGAAAGATGTCTGTAAATAATCCTATTTGTAAATAAATCTTTAAATATTAATAAATTTAAGAACTTCTTCCTTCACCACCTAAGCTGCTCTTTTCGTTGTCTGACAAATAAAATGGAATTGATATTATTATTATAATATATATATATATATATATATATATATATATATATATATATATATATATAATTATTTTACAGTATACGATCGAAGGTAAAGTAATATATGAAATCGAACTCTTAATTATAAATCAAAAATAAGAAATGAAAATTTTTCTGTGATCTTTTTTTTTAATATCAAATTATACACATGTGTATATTACTACATCTATTTAATTCGCGTGATGTAATTGTAAACAAAATGAGATATCTGGTAAATAATGCCTATACAGATTATATTAAAGTTTTAGAAAAGACCAAATTGTGTTAGTTTTATGGATCTAAATCATTTCCACCACATATCCTCTACTATATATTAAAACTGTTGTTGATTTTGAATCAGATGAGATAATTATGGGGATGGAAATATAGTTTCTGATACGATGCGCCCTAATCGTGAAACAAAAAAGATGTAGTTTAAAACACACCTGCTAGCTTTTAGACACTGCAGAAATTAAGAAACTAATATATTTTAAATGATTCATTGTGGGTTATTTCGTTTCTAAGAATTATATATTTATAGAATATCATACATCTCAAAATGTCATTTAAGAAAATTATATTTTGAAATGCAATATACTTTTATTTAGATATGCACAGTACATCAAACAAATAATTCATTGAAATATAACAATTCTATGTATTTATTAGTAGTTATAATGCCTCAAAATTATTAAAATTATTATATCCCTTAATGAGCACTTGAAAGTTTCCCAATAGAATATATGCCACAAGTAATAAAACTTTTAAATTTATAATATAGCATTGTAATATTTGTATTGAAATTACATAGTTAAAGTAAAAATAATAATTTTCTCACTTTAAAAAAATAATTCAAGATTAACAAATCATTCAATACGAGTAAAGATTTTACAATTTCAATCGAAATATAATCCTAAAATAAAATTTGGATAAATATATGAAAACACAATTTATAGAATTAATTAAGCTTAAAATATTATTTTAATCTCTTAGATATCTAGTTAATGAATCGGACAGTGGTTATTCAAATTTAATCTTAAAATAAAATTTGTACTTAAATATCAACTAATGTTTGTTATATGGGAGAAATAAGAACACACACAATATACATTATTTCATCCATCCTGATACTTATTATAATTTTCATGAAAAGTATATTCCACATTCAAATAAAATAACTAATTAAGAATCCAATCAAAATATACTATTCAATATTAATTATAGGCGAGTGAGGTTATAGCTATTTATAAACAAGATAAAATTTCTTCATTTTGTGCCAAAATATTGAGAGAAACATCGTTGTTTCTAAGGTGTTTGGAGTAAAAAATTTCATAAAATTAAAAAGTTGTTTCTGATTAAAAGCCAATTTAAAAATTTAGTGCAAAATGAAAACTAACAAATATATGATTTTCTAAGTTTAAATGTTTCATAAATCTAATCATAATTGAATTAATTATGTGGTATTTCAATAATAGACCAATTACTTGAAAAATTATTTTTAGAGGGAGAGAAAAGAAAATCACCTTATAAAAATTAACATGTTAATTTTTAGTCTAAGTTACGTCTCTAATTAGTTTCTCAGATATTTTCAACCTAAATTGTAATATGTCATAAAAGTAAACATATAACAAAATATCAATGCTCCGTAAAGAGAATCGATATTGTTTCCTACAGAAATGTTCAATGAAAACGAATTTTATGAAATAAAAAAAAAAACAAAAACAAATAATCTTTTTAAACATAAAAAATAATATAACTATTGAAAACACAATTTCGACGCATTTTTTAATATCAAGTAGGGCGGTAGTGCTTAAGTTTTTCGTTTTTTAAGAAAAAATTTCAAGTTATGTCATCTCAGAAATTAATAGGAAATGTATTTTTCAAAGAAGTTTAAAAAAAATTGTCCTAGTAATAACTGAAAAATAAGCTTTAAAAAATATAACTATAATTGTGAAAGTTTGCAATACTTTTTTGCAGAAGAAAAGATATTATTTGTCTAATATATATATATATATATATATATATATATATATATATATATATATATATATATATATATATATATATATATATATATATATATATATATATATATATATAATCTAAAGTAACTTTGAACTTTGATTTCTTATTGAAAAGTTTAATTTTTTGGAACCCAAATATTATTTACTTTTATCAATTTATCTTTGTTAATTGTCAGAAAACAGAATAGCGTGTAAATAAAATTTCATTTTTTTATTTATTAAATTAACATAAATTACATTTTAACTAGGAAATTTTTTTTGAAATATTGTTAAAAATAGAACGAAAAAATATAGCAAATTTATTATAAAATATCGAGAGGATTTTGATAGATAAATTGGGGATTGGATAATAGATTGGATGTTTTATAAATATAATTTTCCTCAATATTTTCTTTCATTTTTCTTTTTTTTATATCAATAAGAAATTTTCCAATAGAGTAAAAATTATTCAAATGAAATATATATACAATTAATCCTTATTGTAAATGCTTGTCCTCTATGCTTGTTTATTATTTGTTTTTCAATATATATTTTGATATTCTCTTGAAACTTAATTAGATATTTCATTAATATCGTTCTGATATATTTCGTAAAAATGTTGTGATTACAAAATAATATTTTATATACAATTAATAATTCTCACCATAAATTAAAAATTCTTTATATTTTTTTAATTGAACATATCTTTTTAAATTAGCTATATATATATATATATATATATATATATATATATATATATATATATATATATATATATATATATATATATATATATTATTCATATTTGTTTATATAATGCAGTTTTAACTTTTCAATTTGATTGACCTCATTGATGATATGGAGATCAAAATTGGAACCAATGGAAAATTGTTAGCCGTTCAAACACTTCTTTTATTTCATCAAAATATGTATCATCACAAAAATAAGCATATACATAAATTTAAAGCATAATAAATATATTTGATCATATTTCAGTAAATTTCTAAATACCAAATACTGATATAACTCTTTTTATTATTTGAACTAATTTTTTTTTTTTTTTTTTTTCAAAATATAGTATTTATCATGGATTCTTTGTTATATTGATGAAAGGAATAATAAAATAGTGAATCCAATTAAAAACATAACCTCGTTATAATGACCTTTTTAATGAAGGGATTATTACAATCAAGCATTTTTTATTTTATGGAGCCAGAAAGGCGACTAGGTTTTTAAGATGTTTGAAAAGACTGTCAGAATTGATATATTAGCAAGAAGGCGACTTCCCAAGTTCCATTTGTCTCCCCCTTTATTTGCTCAAAAGGCGACCCTCTTCTAACTTTCACTGTTCAAATAAAATCGAGCGCCTCCTGAAGACGCCAGATTTGTTTCAGAAACTTACCTGGCTACTGACGTATCGGTGTCCGCAAACACGCATGTCTAGACAAGCGAATGTTGTCCATTTGTAATTACCTGGTTGGAGAAGGCACAAACCACAAAATGGACATAAATCCATTTTCTTGTCTACAATTGTAAACTTCTGCTGGACAATACGTATCTGATGGATGTTCCTCTGGTACGCATTGTCCAGTAGTTTGGGTGGTTCAAAATAAATTGATTACTGGCGTCACAGAGAAGGTGGTCTCTATACTTTAGAAGATATAATCATCTGTGTGCAGATTCTGAGGGAAAAGGGAACCTTATTTAGGTAGAACAGAAAACCTATTCTGAGCCACATTAGAGAGTAAAAGAATCTTTTTATTTAAAAAGAATCTATGCATTCTATGATATGTACACATATTAAGTGATTTGTCAGGATTCATAGTCTAAGTGTCCCACTTCGAATTGAAATTATAATTTAAGTGACTACATTTTACTCAGGAGCACTGCTGAACATATTTAAGACTATGTCAAAATTGAAATATAGCTGAAAATAATATTCTTAAAAGTTTATCAGAAAACTTAAAGCTCTCTCTATAGATAAGAATCTATTAAACTAAACTTTTTTCTTAACTGTTAATATTTTAAAATAAAGTGATGGAAAATTAAAAAAATCAATCGCATTAAAGTCTTTTTTTTTTCTTTATGTTCATTGAAATACATATTCACTTAACAGTGAGGTCTGAAATATTCTTTACCGCGTTATTCAATTCTAATTAGTATTCCAAAGGAAACGAATCGAATAGATTCGGGAAAAAAGTGGGAGAGGTGCAAGTTTCAAAATTTTTTAAAAATAAATTTGATAAATTATTTGAAGTTAAAATTGCAAACTTCTTCTTTCAGTGTGAATATATTTTTCTTAGTTGATATAATTTGTAAGAATTTATAACTAATGACGTAAAATATATATTCAGTATCCAGCTGTAATTTTAGGATGCTTTTATAATTTGAATTTTCTTAGCAAATTAAATAAAAAAAATTTTGACTTAAGTTTAGGAAATAATCATTAGAAAAATATTTCATTATTTGTAAAAAATTCAAAGTGGTTTTTTCTAAATATGATAAAACCTTTTTTTTTTTTTTTTAAAAAAAAAAAAAAGAAAGAGAGAGAGAGAGAGGAAAAATATTTTTTTCTAAATCTGTTTAGTATAGAATACAATTTATTTTATAAAAATTCTTTAACAAATATTTTGTCCAATCTCATGAAATATATTATTTATAGCTACCCACTGAAGCCCCGGCTAGTGGTAGAATTTCAGGCTCCCCAGGCACATGTCCGAGGTTCGATCCTCGATAAACTAAGTGCCTAAGCGCTGGGGGTTCTGCGTTAGGCTGACTACCTAATCGGGACTTAGGCTTCGCACTCTTGGGTCTCTTAATCAGAAAACAGAGATTGGCACTGTAGGTCTTGGCTTACATGGGCTGTCGTACCACGGAGTTTAGTTTAATTACACATTAATGAATCCTTTTCGCTCATGAGAATATTTATAATTCAGTTCACATAAGCAGTTTTAAAATAAAATTTGTTCTAAAAGAAATTTTGTAGTGTATTAAAAATAAATTCCGGATTTAGAATAAAAGTTTATTATAATATAATTTAAATAAATTAAACCAAAGTTTGATTTTTTTTACACCGAGTTACATTGAAGTGAGTAAACTAAAAGGAAATGCTGAATACCACATTTATAAATTATACACATTAAGAGCAATTTTATTTTTCAATTTGCAAATATTTTTTTTTCACTGAATTTAATTCTATAGAGAATGAAAGTAAGAAAAATAATATCAGAGCTTAGAATAAAAATTCTTTATAAATCGTTATTATATCAAAGCTTGAAATTTTTAATATTATTTTTCACTGAAAACAAATTGAAATTCGGTAAATTGAGGAATTTATTAAATTTCCAGTTCTGTTGAGTAAGTGTGTATATAATTGAAACCACTTTGTTTGGTTTAGTTATAGTGATGAAATACATCAAACGTATCTTAAGAATATGGCAAAAGAGGATAATATACTGATTTTTCTTCCCCAACAATAATAAAAGCCAATGAGATTACGATTGCTCTATCTAAAGCACATAATGCAGAAGAGTGCAATTTAGGTAATCTCATATCTAGCCTGCATTTTTTTTCTGTAAAGCTTCTATTTTTTTTCCTTGACTAATCAATCTTCTTATTTTTCTACCTTCAAATAAATGTGGTAATTGAGCTATTTCCTTGGTAATGAGGTAACAGCAACAACACAGTACATGAAATTCTCGTAAACTAGAGAACAGAAGTTCGGTCAGAGTTGGATGCTGAATATTGAGCACTTTGATCTTTAATTCAGTTGTTTCAGGATTTGATTCCCATCTTGGAAATGAATGCCTATAATCGTTTGATGTTCAGGTTAAAATGTGCAGGTCCTGTTTGAAATGAGTCCCCCCCCCCCATGTGAAAAAAGTGGCAATAGAGTGACTAACTAGCAAGATAAATCCAGTGTATTAAATAAAATTTTCAACACGTTTAAAAAAATAATATTAGTTATTTTAATTTATTTCATATTATATATTAATATTGTCTTGCCATGATCTCAGTTTATAAAGCAAACTGAATTATCGAGTGTAAAACTTGAAAATAATTTCATTTATCTTCTTGAGGAGTTATTCTGAACTTAAAACTAACCGTTTTTGCGAATGATTACAATTTATTCTTAATGTCGTTAAAATTTATAGTTGTGCTAATTTTATTTAGAGCTAGTTTTATTATCAATTTTGGAAAACATTTTTATTTTTTGTCAGAATACTGAAATCTTGACAAGAAAAATTTAAGTTTAAGCAAGAAATTATCATTATTTCAAAAATGAATTAATTTGCATACTAAGTTACAACACAAAAAAAAAGTATTTTTAGAAGTGATTCTAGTTAATATTTACTAATGTTGTTGTTGTTACTTATGACATTTGGATAAGCCAAGCTCGCTATGCGAATTTAAGTCAGTAGGGTGCATCTTTCGCTTCACCAGAACACCACGAAGATGAAAATACGCCTTTGCTCTAAACTCCTCCGATAGATGGCACCACCAGAGGATCCACTCCCATATTCACTAATACTTTTGCTGGAAAATATGGAAAAGAATAAAAAATCGAAACATACCCAATATGTGAAATTTTTGAATATTTTCTTATTAGTTAATTTAGCACAAGTCTTATCAACCAAACAGTTAAACAAGGCCCACCGTGCTCATTACTGCCTTCCTTCAAACCAAGTACCATGTTAGAGGGAAAATTGTCAATAATAAAGAAATTTTTTTTAATTTTCTTCTTTATTGTCTCGACAGACCCTTGTGGGCCAAGACCTTCTTCAGAATTTTATTCCATTCTAGAATAGATTCCCATACACTTTGGAAATAGACCTCCAGTTTTTGATCTTTATAATTCCCAAAATCCTCATCGACACAGTCGATCCATCTAAGTTTGGGCCTCTCTCTTGCCCTGAGGCTGATTTTTTTTTGGAGTGAAAACTCTTGCTGTTAAAGAGTCAGGATTCATTCTGCCAAGTTTTTCAATAGATGAGAAAATTACTATCATCAGTGGTTAATACAAAGCTAGTACAGACGAATATGTTATTACCTTTCCTCTAATGTGTTTTAAAAGATCTACAGAATAGAGCTTCCATTATTTATTTTGTAATGTAACCTTTGGGAATGTCTTTAAAAATAAATCTCTCCTATTTATATTGCATAAGGGGCAATAGGTCCCAAAACACTATTTTCGTATTCTCTAATGCTACCGGTATTGCTTCGATTATCGTTCTTTTCTTCTAACCAGATCTGGTGTCCAGCCGGACATTTGGGGGAGAATTTTACGTTGTAATAACTGTACAATGCGTTGCAATAATATTCGGGAAATTATTATTGGCTATTTTTACTGATGAATCGCTATTGCGAATTGCGATATTTTTCATATTATTTATAAACGTGTTTCTATGTTTGCCTTTGCTTTACAAATTCTTAAAATTCTAAGTCTACAGTTGTAAATGGATGTTTGTTTTTGCGTATGAAAATTTATAATTATAAAATATGCTCTAGACCTTTGAATATTTCGAGCGAAAGATTGTGGTTTGTAAGTTATGTTCCTTAGCGCATTTGAATAATAGTCAACAACAATACAGGGATAAATGGTATTCTAGAATTCATTACATTTTCATTGAAAATAACAGATGACAATTCGTTTCATTTGGGTGATACAGAGGAAATAAAATACTCTCCGCGGACCAACAAGCTGAAATCCATCCCCTTTGGGCACCTGGCAACTTTTTTTCCATGAATTGTGCGCCATTGCTGTCTTCAACAGCTTCGAGGACATTTCGAGTTTTTGCATGTACTCCATGGACACGATATCATCATCATAACACATGGCAGGTTTTGTAAAGAAGCAATTAAGAATATTTTCCTCGCTTTGTGACTTACTTATTATTTTATAGCTGCCAATATTCATTTCGGAAAAAGTTTATACTTTGTAAAAGATTATGCTAGAGAATTTAATATATATTTCTCGTTTAAAAAAATGCATTTAGTATTTCTGTATATTGTTGCCAATATTCTGCACTTGTATAGTAAAATTCTTGCTATTAATACCATGAATAATGTTACATTTAGAATTCTTGCCATGAATAATGTTACATTTAGAACTATTACATTTATTCAATTACTTAAGCCTTTGTCTTGCAAGTTTATCAGACGTTGAATGAAGTATTTGTGGTTTTCAAGGTTGAATGAAGAGATACGTGAAGGTTGGAAATTAAGTATGCAAAACGATATCAAAACAGAAGTAATAAAAATAGAATCATAAAAAAGTAAATTTTACTGAACGATAATATATCTAAAATAAGATGGATGCTTTTTTAATGATGTCGAAAAAAAAGTAGAACGTCTAGAGAAGAAGATAATTAACTTAGTATACGTACAAAAAGCACAGATTTTTGACTCCATATTACAGTGAGCATTGAGAAAGATTATTGTCAATAGAAGTAAATAGTATTATATAATTCAGTTTGTGTATTTCTGTTCGTGTTGTTGCACTTTTGTAATCAGAGCTTCCACCTATATTATTTTAGTTTCGAATAAGTTCAATTTTTTTTTTTTTTTTTTTTTTTTTTTTTGAATTATTTCTGATCAAGCATAAAAATTCTCGCCAATATTTGCTGCTCCATAACTAGCTTATTGAATAATTTTAATGCGATGTAAATATTTCATTTTTTAAATTTTGTTATTTATTGCGTCAATTTTTTTTCAATTTTTTGACTAAAATTTAAATACATAATATGGGCTTTTAACCATAAAGTGGCTGTTTCTTTCCTTTCAGTTGAGAACACGATTACATCATTTTATAACAATTCCCATTGGTTTAAAATATTCATGACGTCAGATAACGTGTCATCTACGTCACATCGTATAAGACGGCGTCGTAAATCCTACACGTCGATGCCTGCCTTCAATTCGTATTCTGCGAGTAGTAGCAAACAAGGCGAAGTTCGCCATCACATGGCCGAGAATATAGTCGAAGTTCATTTTGTGTGTTGATAATACGATTTCTTATATAAGGACGAAAGTATCCGTATGAGAAGCCGTTTTCCATTGATTCAAGCCATTAACTCATTAACAACAGAACAGGAGAAAAAGCAAATTAAAAACAATAAGACAAAACATCCGCTTTATAGTTAGCTTAAATTGGTAAGGACAATTTAAATTTTTAAAAATTTCTTTAATTATATTAGAATTTTAAATTAATTACTGCAATTTATTTATTTATTTTTTTGAGATTTTAATAAAATACATTAAAGGAAATTATTCTTTTATTGGGTATTTAAGGAATACATTAAAGTGTCATTCATATGATAATAGCAAAACTTCCGTGAGAAGCATACTTTCAAATCTTTCGTAATCACGTGGCAGCTTAAGAAAGAACTATACAGAAGCCATCTATTTATGAGCTGGAATCTGAAAATTAACTGCCACTGTTAGAAGAAAAAGACTCTACCTTACCCTCCCACTACAACTAGGAAGTCGCCAAGCAGTCTACCCCATGCAAGGAGGGAAGATCTTACCCCTCACCCCACTTGCAGACGTCGAAAGTCATCGACCCACTGAGGATCTAATAGAGGGGCAGTCGTTCCCTCGGCCCAGAAAGGGGAAAAAAATCATTATCTCCCTTCGGTTTCCCTGTCATTAGCTCTGCTCCTCTGCGAGGGGAGGAAGGACGCGACTACTCCAGGACCCCTGGCCCATTGTTTGTTGTGGACCACTTTTAGAACGCGGTGTTGATGAGGGGCGTGTCCTCAGTCTTATCTCTGAATCGCGGTTATTTGTGGAAGTTTCCTAACTGCACTCAAGACTGTAAAGAGTCGCCAATTTTAATGAGCGAGGAGGAAAAATAAAAGCAATTTTCAAATTTGTACGGCAAATCTCTAATTTTTTCAACTGATTTTATAATTTTATGGTTTTTAGTGTTCATTTTATGACCAATTCATATTTATGGCACCGAAATAACTTTCTCACTTCAGGCCTTGGAAGGCTTGCTGTTGTTGTCTTGTGCCAACTAAGCTGGCAATATAGGGTGCGCTGCTCCACTTTTTCAACTGAACCACATTTTAGTGCGGAGTTCAACTTTCTCTGTACACACATGCTTTAGGTACCCATTTATCGGGTAGGCAACCTTTCACAACCCATTCATACAAGGAAAAGACAAAGACTTGATAGACACAAAGAGAAAGTACATCCGTGCCCCAACTGGTATTTGAACACAGGACCTCCCTATCCACAGTGAGGCGCGCGGACCACTAGACAGAACGGGCGGTCTTGGGAATCTTTTATTGCATTTCTAATATTTTTAAATGCTATTGAAATTAAATACTTCTGGCTATTTCTTCAATCATTCTCTTTGGGTGAAATTTTAGAGTAAATTTAAATATATTCCTTCGCACTTACTTCGCGTTAGAGTTGTAAAATAGATAATGAATTTAATTCTTAGATGCAAAGCTATCAATATATTTGATTGGATATTATTGGAAATTCGTAGAAGGAGGTTATCTTAACATTTAAAACTTCATCTTGAAATTCAAATCCAGGTAGAAGTTTAATCATACAATGCGCGTGCGTGTATCATTATCATTTAAAAATTTGTGTCAAATACAGATAATAAATCATTAAAATATTTTTTTTCATTTTTTTTAGAAAAAGGAATAAATATTTTTATTGTATTGTATAATAAATCTCTGAAAAAGGAATAGGTAATTTACAAGTAATTCAAAAGAATCTCGCTTTAAATGCAATTATAAAGAGGAATTTCGTTTCTATTTTGAATAAACTACACGAATTCTTATTAAGAAACTTTAACTCACATTTGAATAATGAATACAATAACGTATGATTTTATTTCACTGTTATTAAGAAATATAAAAGGAACTAATCGGTCCAATGAAAAAGCTGTTGAAGAAATAAGGATGTTTACTTACTTTGTGTGCTTTGCTAAAAACGCTGTTTTCCCTTACGAAACGAAACATCTCGTATAGATCAGCTCAAAACAAATCGAAAGAGAAGTAGAAAACCCTTGAGTATTTTCTTTTTAGGTAATATACTGATTTTTAATTGATCATTTTTGGTACTCATATTTTAGTCGAAAGACTCCAATATCATTCTGTCTCTCTCAATATCAATCAGTAGCTTGTACAATAATAGAAAAAAAAAAAAAAAGCTTAATCAGCAGGCGGAAACAATACATTTTTAAAAATTAAAAAAATATAGTAAACATAATTTTTTTTTAAAATCTTCGCTATATATAAAATGTAGAAAGAAAGTGGATTCGAGGTCGAACATTTCTGTTCCTTAGAACATAGAGGAAAATTTTAAAAGGGTAAAAGTCTATTTTCTTGAAGAGGACAGAGTTACAGCGCAAACATTAATTACATCGTGGCTTACGAAACTTTATAGAGTGTTCAAATCAACAGGATATAAGTTTTTTTTAAGTTTAATTATAAACTCTGCGATATGAATATTTTCAAATAAAATACTGAAAAGTTTAATTTTACCAGAGAGAAACCAACATCTCTCTGTCTCTCTCTTAATGTAAGTTGCATTCCACACCTTGCACACAATTCAATTGTGGATGAAAATTCGGATTGTGGACAAACAATAAGAATTTTATTTTTAGATGGACAAATTAAAAAGTTAACATTGCATATGCATAAACGGTAAAAGAATTTAAATAAAAAAGGAATAAATAATATCATACATAATATCCCTTATTTTTCCATGTAGAACAGTTCTTTTTGATTTATTAATTTAAATGTTTTCAAAAAGTATACGTAATTCGCTTTATAAACAAAAATGTAATTCACAAAAATTATTATCTTCTTTTTGACAATTCTGAGGATATATATATATATATATATATATATATATATATATATATATATATCCTTGTTTTTGTGTGTGATTTATTAATTCACAATATTAAATAAGTGGTTTTGGTTTTAGGTACCAAAAACTGCATAATTTGTGAAAATGATATGTTTAATTATTATCTCCATACATTTGAACTCGGCTGAATAAGTTTACGCGTAGAAAGGTGAATACATAATGCAAAATAAATCGTTTTGAATGCCTACGCTGTTACATTAAAATAATAATTCTCTTTATAGATTATTTCTTTGAAGAGTTATATAAGTATATGAAAAATGCATAAAGTTTACATTTAAAATGTTCGGAAGACGTTATCAATCAATACATGTCTCATTTGATATAATAAAGGTGGAAAGAAAGTCCTAATAAATCTTTGTTTTTTGAATCACTGAATTATTACTGCAATAATATTTATCAATTTATTTTTAGATATAAAGTTTCTAACTGACATTTCATGAGCATACATTTTTGCGTTCTTTGTTTTTAATTCTTCAAAATAGCGCAGGATAAAGGATATATGAATTTTATGTTACAAAAATGGCTGAAAATATGTGAAGAACATAATAATAATTTTTATACAAAACCTAAAAAACGATATAAGGCATCAAGGAAAATATAGATTGTTAGTGTTTTTGTTGACTGTGTAGCAGTTGTCTTGAAAAGCCCTTGAAAAAGTGATATTTTCCTTCTTCATTAGCATCTTAAAAGGATTTGTGCTAAAAAGGGTTGACGTACTAAGGAGTTCAAAAGCCCTCGTTGACGCCCTATCAGAGCCGACAAGGTTGTTCGCAAAAACCTGATTGAATTCAAAAACAAGATTTTTAGCAGAAAAACAGTCCAATTAAGAGCTTAATTAACTTCTTTTTTTATTACTAAGAAATAGAATAAAGAAACAAAAGTATCCCATTTTTTTAAATGCAATTACTTATTCAAATTTTTAAAAGAAAATGTGAATATACTGTGTCATTAATTTTTCATAAATCTGGAAAGCTCTCAATTGTTTCAAATGTATCATTTTGGTTTAGTGTCATAATGCAGTTAAACCCCATTTATCCGTGAGCAGACAACTGGCTTACAGATGAGCTACAAGTAATACTCATATTTATATTTTATTTGAATAGAGTTTAAATGAATATATCTCTGTGTTCATTTTTGTTCCTACTTTTCATAATTTTATAGATTATCTGCGAAATTGGCCTTATCTGCAACAATTAATTTAGCAAATAATTGGGTATTTACCGTATTTGGGAAGTAAATACGACAAAATTAATAATTCTATTATCTATTTAGTATTCAAATTTAATAATTGAAAACATTTAGTTAAGAAGGTTAATTTCTATATTCTTAAATGTTTCATTTGAAAGTTTTCTGTTGTTGTTGTTGTTGCACCAGCATACTTCCCTGTACCTAGCCCTGAGATGGACTTTACCAGTTAGATAGAAGCAGCCGGATGGAGTCTTCATGATTTTGAAGCAGGAAGCAAGCAGAAGATTCCCAAGACTTGACCTGCCACCCCCAGATGAGTCACCTCACCTGGAGGACATTGCAGTCAGATTTAGTATGCCCCGACCGCCTTTAGCGAAAACAGCGGAACCTTGGCTAGTCTGGGACTCAATCTCACTTCCTTCCGAAAGTGAGAATGACTCTCTCATTAATCAGGCCCCGTGACCACAATTTTGGGATGGGATATAAAATTATATAGGAAAATGGTATACACACAAAATTCATAGGATTATGAAATTACAAGAATATGCAGGATCACAAGTTTGCAAAAATACATGGAATTACACACTTACAGGAATACACAGAATTATAAAAGTATGAAAATATGAAGGATTACAATTAATGACTTTAAAATGAACAACACACTAAAAAAAAAAAATGAATTTGAAGAGGAGCTCAAAAATCAAGAACAGTCTATTGAAAAGACTTTGCTAAAGAAAGACTTAAATCCAAATATTTAGGCTTGGGATATTAGCAGAAGAAGGTCAATGATGATTCTTCTTGAACCACGTGAATAAGCACTCGTGACTAATAAAGTTTTCTGTTGAGAGTAAATGACTGATAAACTTAAGGAATTTTGTGTTTTAGAATGTAGCAACTGACCACACGCTCAATTTTGTGTACAATGGCCATGCAATTTTATGCAAGAGTAAAAAAATATATTTGACATCCCGTAGCAAATAACTTATTAGTTATAAACTGTTTAAATTCTTTGAACATCTATTGTTTGTTTGTAGGACGTATTCGTGTCCACCCCCTGCTTTCGGTTATCACTGCGTGGGAGAACTTTCCCTAAAATATCCGGTCAATTTATTTATTACAAAGGGTAAGACATTCTTGTCAATAAGCCGAAAGTAATTAACATCCAAAAAGGATGTCCACAAGGCTCTGTTTCTGGCCCATTTTTTTGGAACCTAATTATGAATGATTTACTGAAAAAATTGAATGTATTTAAGTGCTGGAAAATTGCTTTTGCAGATAACTTACTCATAATTGTTCAGAGCAAAAATTTTCCTAATTTATGCTGCACCGTTCTAGATGCTCTTGATTTTATTCATAACTGGGCTCAACATTGCAAGCTGGAATTCAATCATACAAATGATGAATTCAATCATGCAAAGTAATGATGATTCACAAAAAAGCTATAACATTGATGCCAATATCAATCTTGCTATGGGTAGCAATTTTCTGGAAGTTGTAGATAAAATTAAATATCTTGGTGTTGTTGTCGACAGTAAACTTCAATGGAAGGAACATTTGAAATACATTTTCGCTTAGGTTAACATTCTTACATTTCGCTTAGGTTAACATTATTGTATAGAATTTGCAATAACAGTTACGGTATTAAATTCGAAGTTTCAAAATTGATTTATAAACAAGGCATTGTTCCCGTTATTCTTTATGCATAGCGAATTCGGGGAGACAGTTTGAGGAAAAAAAATAAACCGAAAACTAATCAGGAAAATACAAAGAAAACTGCTCTTGAGGATTGTCAGAGGATGCAGAACAATCAGTTATGATGCTCTCTTCATTCTTTCTGGTCTTCCACCTCTTGATGTTGTGATACTTCATCACAATGAGGCTTATCGTTATGCTCAAGACTCTTTTTCTAACCATCTTGATGGTGATTTGAACTTTTCTTCCCTACCTCATCCATCTTCAAGATCTCTTGCTCCTCTGACTGCATTTGATAGAGTTAGGGATGAAGACTATGATCTAATTTACTTTACAGATGGGAGTAAGGTTAACGAAAAAGTAGGTCTTGCATACGTATGCTTTCAGAATGGGTTTGAAGTGAGTCATCAAGTATACCGCATTAGTGATTACAGATTTATTTTCCAAGTGGAGTTACTCTGCATTAATCTTGCTGTTAAAGATGCCATAAGCAAGCCTTTTCAAAGATTTTTAATTTGAAGTGACTCGATGTCATCCCTACTGGCTCTGCAAGCTGTAACTAGTTTTGAAAAACTTATTGTGGAAGTCCAGACTTCAATTAATACGTGTGATATCAAAAATATTTCCTTCACTTTCTCCCATGTCAAGGGTCATAGTGGTGTGTATGGAAATGAAGAAGCAGATTCCTGGCCAAATCTTCACTTTCAAATAAATTTGATACCAGCTTATCCAAGTCTTTTTTCAAGATTATCACAGAATGGAACTCAGGTTTTGTTTCCTTTCCTAATTGTAAGTGGACTAAATCTTTTTTCCCATCAGTTCCTTGCAGAATTAAGAACTACTGACTCTACACTAACTTTAAAATTACGCAATTCCTCACTGGACATGGACAATTCAACATCTATCTTCACCGTTTTCACATTAGAAACAGTGAGGTGTGCATGTGCAACTCTGGGAGTGACAACCCTTCTCACATTCTTCTCGAATGCCCATTTGTTTCAGAAGAAAGCAACAAGCTTTGTAAAGACTTAAATAACAGATGGCCCCCGATTTTAATGGACCTAGTAAAGAAAGAGAATTTTGAATTTTTTTAAAAATTTATCCATGCTGTTATTTAACTCCTTTTTATTTTTATCTCTTTTTATTCTCTCTGCTTTTTTTTATTTATTCTATTTTTCATCTCATGATTTATTTGGATTTGTTATGTAGCACATTTGTTGTACCTTCGGGCCCTGTGTGGTATTCTTTGATGCATAGGGAGATATTTTTGTTTTCCCAAATTAAAAAAAAGGGCAAGAAACCCGTGGGAAACTCCCAATTATTCTCTCTAAAGGACAGCAAATGCAGGAAAGCAACATCCGTCTCCTATTATTCAGTAGTGGCTGGTATCGAATACAAGACCATCAATTCCTAAAAGAACGATCTTAACATGAAGTTACGATGATCTAAATATACTGTTCAATGCATAATTTTTTAAAGTAAACTCCAAAAAAATCCTTTTATAAAGTCGTGAAAATTTCAAACCACTTGGGAATTTTATATTATGATATAATATATTTAATTTTAATGAATTCTTATAACTATATAAGATGCTTTAATCACAAGTTATATCTTTATAAGCATTTCTCATGGAATCTTTTTCTGAAAATTGTGCTAGCCAATATACGCTGCATTCATTAATTAGGCAAATATTTAGTTTTATGTAAAATGAGTGTATTTTTTTTTATTATGAATCGCATTAGTCTGACATGAAAACAAAATATCAAAACTACATTTATTTCCTTAATTTTTGCTTTACATCTACAACTAATTTCTTAGGTTTGTCTCTAAGATGTAAACAATACAGGAGTTGCGTATAATAGCATTTAATTTAAGTACTGACATTGATTGAAGTACTAATTTTCAATAATCTGAAACTATCACGTGTTGTTGTTGTGTGCCAGCTAGGCTAGCATTATGGGGTGCGCTGCTCCATTTTACCTACTGAACCATATTTTGGTGTGGAGTCCGACTTCCTCAGTACGCACATGCCATAGGTACCCGTTTATAGGGTAGGCAACCATTTACAACTCATTCATACACAGAAAGGACAAAGACAGCGAGCTGGATAGATAGCGAGAGAAAATACATCCATGCCCGAACCGGGATTTAAACTCAAGACCTCTCTATCCGCAGTCAAACACGCTGACCACTAGACAAGTTGGGCGGCAACTAATCATATAAAAATTTCAATACCTCATGAATTTTGTTCATTTCGGATACTTTATTTTGTTTACCTTTATATTGTTGGAAATTTAGATAATTCATAATAGAACCCTTAAATGTTCCTTTTTAGAATCGCATTTATTTATAAGCCGAGCTGGCAACCGAATGGTTAGAACTATTGTCTTTGGTTTGACAGTACGTGGGTTCGAATCCCACCTTGGGTATGGATGTTTGTAGTGGTTCGGAATCCACTTCAAACCGTAGGTCCCGGTCAAATTAGCCTTCGTGTGCAAAAAATGACTGTTGAGCGACAAACAAATCAAATTTATTCATAAGTTCAGTCCTAATTATTTAAATTGGGGAAATGTTTTATAGTTAAATATAAAGCTTAAAAAATTATTATATTTAAGAGATTTTACTTAAAAAATAACGTTATATGCATTTGATAAAAAATACTTAATTTCCATATAATAGAAAAAGTTCTTAGTATATATAAATAGACCAGATTTAAATAATTTCATTGCTTTGAAATTAACTTCTTTCGAGAAAAAAAATAAGGCAAGTAAAATATTAAAAATACTTTGATTTTTCAATAGTCTTTTATAAAATGGTTTAAATTGTTTTTTCCATTTGCTATTTCTTTTTTCCTTTAGCAACTAGCATTGGGCTCGGATATTTTTATTACTTTTACATTTAAATTTATATTTCTTTCAGATAATAGAGATATTGGTTATTTCTGTATAACCTTCATTTATTATGCTGAGCAAACAAATCTTTGATTTTTAAAAGTTCTGCAAAAGTCATTTATATAACATTTTGGATTTATTCAATGTGGAATTCAATTCGTTTTTTCGTAATCGATTTTTATATTTCGTTTCTTATTTTAAATAAATCTTTGAAAAAATTTTTCAAATGATATTAAATATATCTGTTTATAATATATAAATTTTCATGTGTAACAGTTAATATATGGACAAGATTAATTCCACGTTTTTGCTAAATGCATCACTTTTATATTGTTTCTACAAACCGTACATTATTCATTGCTGCATTGATTCAACCAGCAGGACATTTAGTGATTTAAATTTGTACAAGAACTTTTTTAAGGGACATTTAGAATGAATTTCGAATATGTCTATAAACAACTCATTATCGCTTTCTTGTAATTCTTATTATTTAAGTACTATTTCGCTTTTTACTATCTAATATATATAATATGTTTAAAATATCGAAACAGCGGCACGATTTTAGTTTGAAATTAAGTGATATCACTTAAAATCAAGTTAAAAAATTTTCAAACTAAAGTGCCATTTTTTATTCAGAGATAAATGTTATAAACATATATATTTTATAAATTACATTATGTATATAATGTAATTTCTGAATTGTACATATTTAATATTTATCTCTGTGCAAAAGAGGACACTAGTTTGAAAAATGTTCTTAACTATATATACATATAAATATAAATAAATATATATATATATATATATATATATATATATATATATATATATATATATATATATATATATATATATATATATATATATATAAATTAATTTTAAAATTGAATTCAAAACAAGGAGAAAACAGAAATTATTTGAAAATTTATTTCTTAACCATTTTAATGAAAATATATATAATATATTAAGTTAAAAAAGCCTATATATTGGAAACATTAGAATTTTGAAATAATTTTATACGATGCTTCAATAAGAAGTTAAAAAATATAATTGTTAAAAAAGCGTTAAAAACATTCATTAAAACATGATTTATTTTCCAAAAATATAAAATCCTTTCATCGATTACAAATTTTGTTTATGTTTGTATGTATTTTATTGCCGCTTAAAATGAGGAAAGAAATTCGGAAATTGATTTTTTTTAATTGTAAAGAAAATATTCATCTCCTATAAGCATAGCTTTTTTAATTATTATAAAATTTAAGATGTGAGACTTTGATACATATTTTTCATAAATATGAATTATTTTTGTTGATAAGAAGTGATATTTTTATATTTTATGAAATTTTTTACTATAAGTCAAATACGAGCTCCAGTGGGTCAGTAGCTTCACTCCTCTTCCCGTTAAGATCTCAGCAAAATGAAGCATCATGAAGCGGTTAGGAATGTGACCACGAACCTTTCCTCACTGAGTTGCTGGAGCTCCGTGGGTTGGGGACATATCCACGTAAAATAATCCAAATTCCTACCGCTGGTGTGGCGTGGATGTGGAGGGGAGGGTGTCAGCTCAGGTGTGACCTCGTCACCTGATCGTGGTTCTAAATTACGAGGCATTTGGGAGATGGGCGAATATTCCAAACCCGTTAACCTAAAAGTATAGTCCGGGCCTCGACTACACCGCTGTGTATATATGCAAAAGTGAAATAAAAATCTATTGTAATTGTATCACATTTTCTATGCCAAATCTTCAGTACCAAATATTTTAACGTTAAATGTTTAGTTAAAATTCCAATATTTAATTTTTCGAAAACTTTAGAGCTCAAATAATAGTTTAATAAAAAGTAAAATTTAAATATATAAAATTTTTAAAACTCAAATTAATTTTTTTAATGCTAAAATTTAAAGAATGGGATTTTATAATCTCTCTTACAAAATACAAAATTAATTTCAAGATGCAAAATAAAAAACTAACAAAACACATTTTCTCAAAAGAATGTTTTTATAGAAAGAATTGTTAAACCTTGCTTTTTTTTTTTTTTTTTTTTTTTTTTTTTTTTTGAAATTTTAAGTATTTTACAAATTATATTAAGCAGTAAAAAGTAAAATAATAACAAAAGTAAAAAACAGAATTTTAACGAAGCGATATAAAATTTATGGTTGAAATGTTTTCTAAATATCTCGTAAAAAAACAATCTGCACAAATTCATATTTCTATTAATTTAATTTTAATTTCTTTTTTTCGAAATTTTTAAGTATTCTTAAGTGTTTCAAGTTTCCGAACCATTAGTAATGTCCTCAGGTAATTATTATAAAGTATAAAATAATTTTAAATGTGTGGTTATGATCAAGTTAAAATTAGAAAATTGTTGCAAATGAAATGGATAACAGATATAAAAATGCATTTTCGGAAAGTTCTGTAAGAATTCGTTGAGATAAATAAGTGTTATTTATAATTCAGTATTCATATTTTCGATATTATATTTCCCTTTAATCTGACCCTTTATTAAAATTTCCTTCGAAATTAAACAATAAGAATTTTTATTGTCTTATTAATTATGTATTAATGCACCAATTATTGTTTTTATTAACGGAGGAATTACGTATTTTATTTACTTTGGTATAATATCAATACTAAATTGAAGAATCGGCTTTTAAAAAACTATTTATCTGCCATTTAAAAATTAATCAATAAGAGTTTTTTTTATTTAAAAAATATTGATATTATTTTATCATCCAAATAATTTAAAATATTCCAGCACCTTTTTCTTAAATAATTAATCTCATTAATTATAAATATGGAAAAATATAAAATGAGACACAATCAATATAGTCATCTAATTGTCACAATTGCCAAACATATTTGTTCGCATAGTCTTATCGCGCAAATTTGAATAACTAAAGTAGAATAGTTTTGAGTTAAAAGAGTGGAGATATATCATCACAAATTCATTTTAGAATTTTTATATAAATGAACTTTAGTTATTATTATTATTTTTTTAATTTTAACAACTTGATACAAAGTTTCAAATTCTAATGAACTAATAAAATAAACATATAAAATAAATAACTATGGTGATGTTGTTAAAAATTTTCATACGATTATCCAATAGTTTTGGATAGTAATTTCAAACATAATGTAAAGTTCACTGTATTTAATTTTGAATCTGAAAACATTTGTAAAAGAATTCAAGAGAATTCTCTTGGTGTAAAATTGTCAAACATATCAGATTTCACATATTACATAAATACATAAAATGAGCAGTTCCATCAGCTAATATTTGTAAAAACGATTCTTAGAGGAGAATGGTAATTATGTTTATTATTATATAGTCAGAAGTAGAGTAATTTTCCAGATTCTTCAATTGTACTTTAGTGGACACTGAAGTGCGAGTTCTTCAATTCTAACATTGTGGGCATTGAAGTGTGAGTTCTTCAAATGTACACCTTAGTAGATGTTGAAGTGTGAGTTCTTTAAATATACCTTAGTGGACACTGAAGTGTGAGTTCTTCAATTCTACCATAGTGGAGATGAGTTCTTCTATTGTACCTTAGTGGGCATTGGAGTGTGAGTTCTTCAAATGTACCTTAGTAAATGTTGAAGTGTGAGTTCTTCAAATATACCTTAGTGGACAGTGAAGTGTGAGTTTTTCAAATGTACTTTAGTGGGCATTGAAGTATGAATTCTACAATTGTACCTTAGTGGACACTGAAGTAGGAGTTCTTCAATTCTACCATAGTGTAGATGATTTCTTCAATTGTACCTTAGTGGGCATTGGAGTGTGAGTTCTTCAAATGTACCTTAGTAAATGTTGAAGTGTGAGTTCTTCAAATGTACCTTAGTAAATGTTCTTTAAATAAATGTCCTTTCAAGTGTGAGTTCTTTAAATATACCTTAGTGGACACTGAAGTGTGAGTTCTTCAAATGTACTTTAGTGGTCATTGAAGTATGAATTCTACAATTGTACCTTAGTGGACACTGAAGTATTAGTTCTTCAATTCTACCATAGTGGAGATGAGTTCTTCAATTGTACCTTAGTGGGCATTGAAGTATGAATTCTTCAATTGTACTTTAGTGGACTTAGTGACATAGCTACAGTTTCGTGACTATGCGCTAAAGAAATGGAAATAGAAGCATTTAAATTTAAATTACGCTGCTCACTGTATTTGTCACGTTTAGTATAAATGATAAAGAAGAGCGTAATTTCCGTTATGTGAAATAGCAATACTAACGTAATTAATGATACGACTAATAATTTATCGGTTAAGGAACGTGCTAATATCAACATTATTCGTTATTTTCCGTTGTAATAGGTGCTAAATTAACTTAATATTAAATAATATTTTTAGTAATATCATTTAAAGTGAAACATTTCGGTACCTTTTTTTTAGTAAATGAATCCAAGAATATTTCTAATATCAAAAATACTTCTCCAGTATGATTTGACACTGTGTAGTGGAAAAACATATTGCTCATCTTTTTTTTTTTTTTTTTTTTTTTTTTTTCTGAGTTTACTCTACATGTTTGCCTATTTCATAGATAGGATAATTTATTAATTGTAATTGAAGGTAATCCGGAATATATCCAAATTATCATGGCAATAAATAAGTCCCAAGAAAGCATAAAACAACATTAATTTCTTGTTGCTCAGAGGGGACAAGAGTCGAAATTAGGGCTTTTTTACTTATAAGAACATGACCTTATTATTACACAAGAATTTGTCATTAGTTAGGGAATTATCTAATCATCTCAAAAATCTCATAAGATACTTAAATATTCACTGTATCTTCAATTCTAGTAGAACTCTTCCGAGACAGGAAACCATATTCACATATCTTAAGAAAGAAAACCCAAGAGCTCTTAAAGGATTATTACGATATATGTACCTTGTTAAAAGTGGAAATGTGCAACAATCATCTGCATTTATAATATTGTGGCTAAAATAGGAGACAATAGCTCAAAGTCGAAAGAGCGCTTCTTTTAGTCTATGGTGAGCCATTACACCATTGTTGAAATATTCATCGAATAAATCTACACAACATGTATTAGTATTAGCAATTCTAATTTATCTTGGTGCTTTTCCTTTATTTCTAATCTTTTCTTTGATAATAAAGAACTTTTGTTCCTAAAGAAATAACATGTTTTTTTTTCGGAGAAGCGAATTGGTCTATATGCTCGTATGCCTGTCAGATGTGTTCCACTTACCGCAACTCACTTTCGCCGGCGGTTAGTCTGGAGTAGAGAGCATGCATTGTGGACACCGCAACAGTGGTCTTGTGTGATCTTTTCCGACGAGTCCAGGTTTAGCTTTCAGTCTGATTCTCACCAGACTTTTATATGGAGAGGGCCAGGTACCCGTTACCACCAAGAGAACAGAAGTGAATGATACCATTACGGGGGTGTAGGATTGCTCGTTTGGAGAGGAATTATTCTGGGTTCCACAACTAACCTATATGTTAAGAATGTAACCATGACAGGCCACATCTATCGGGATGTCATTCTATTTCGGAGCGCCATGGGTGTAAAATTCCTGTTTATGGATAACAACCCACGTCTTCATCGTGCAAATATTGTAGACAAATGCCTTCCATCGGAGGATATCACCCAATGTGGTATCCTCCGATGGAAGGCCAGTGTATTCAATGGACTTGAATTCAATAGAGCATGTGTGGGACATGCTTGGCCGACGAATTATAGCCCGTCAACCCCCTTTTGCGTGTCTACCGGAACTTCGGGGAGCATTGCTTGATGAGTGGTGTAATATTCCCCAAGATCAGATCGATAATTTGATACCTAGTATGCCTAGGCGTTGCACGGCCTATATTGTATCGTCTGGGGGGCATTTTATGTATTAACCATCATACCAACCATGTTATATTGGTTTTTGTAAAAAGTTTCTTTTTTGAAATTTACTCCAGGAAGTAAAAATTGCAATATTTATTAATGATGTCAAACATGTTTTTTGCTCTGATGTGACTACCGGACCGGTATTTGGCAGTAACTGCCAAACGAAATTAACGAAGCACATCGCCAGACCTGTCTCGTCAGCTCAAATGTGACTTACTTGTAAAGTGTATGTATTAAAAAAGGCTAAAGAGCATGTTTTTTACTCTTTACCCTTTTTTTAATACATGCACTTTACTAGTAAGTCACATTTGTTTTGCTTCTGTCGCTTTCTTTGCCTAAACTTGTATTATCCTTAATTTATGGACACGAGTATATCGATCATCGAGCGATTGCTAAGCAGTTTCCGCCAGAAATAAACGTTTAAATAAGTTTTATCAATACGTGATTATTGTTTAGTTTATAAAATGTTAATAAATTGTTTCTAAACCCGTAAAGATTTTTAAACAATACATGATACAAATGGAAAACTTATGATAATAATTTACGACTTTTTTCTTCGCCGTTACTGTGATTATCAAAAGCGGGGGTATAATGAAAAAGTACTTTTTTCTTTGAATTGATTACATTGAAAGAGAACTACGGCAATTCTGTAGTTTCTCAAAATCGATCATTCTTGTTATTAACCACAGCTGATGTTTCTCTTATCTTTATCTGACAGAGATGGATATGAATTTCTTAGTAATAACCAGACACAAAAGTACTTAGAAAAAGAAATCTATCCCGCAGAAAAAAAAGGTTAGGTAAACGACAATCAAATCAAATATTTTACGATGTGAAGTTCTCATTCAATATTTCTGATGAAGCAAGGTAATAAATTTATTCATAAAGAGATTTTTTTTTTTTTTTTTTTTTTTTTTTTTTTCCGCATCACTGTTTTGTAAGGTTTGAATGCTTAACCGTGGGAAACAAAGAGTTTATCAATTCTCCACATTCTTTAGTGATAAAAAAATAATTTTGAATTTTTAGTTTATTACTTCTGTAAAATAAAATAACACATATAAATACTTAATTTATAAAGAAATGATATCATTTCATTTTCAGTCTTGCATTCTTTACTGGGAGAAAAAATTTTTCTAGGAAGTATTCATCACCTGTTGTCTCAGTGTTCACTCTGTACATTTTTATGATTAAAATGTTACAGACATAATATTTCGTATGGAATAGCAATAAATGTATTTTATTGCTTTTTATAATTATCAAAAATTTAATACTAAGATAGTCGTTATGCAGATTAAAATTTAACTTTAAAAATATTTTTTTATTAATTTCATTGGCGAGCTATCAAATTAGATTTTTTTTTCTTTAAATTCTCAAATTATAATTTTGCACTGTAGATTATATTCTAATATTTAAGTTCAATTATTTATTTTTTGTTTGCTTTCTTTTCAAATTTTCTAACATGGAGTGTTTTGCAGTAAATTCAAAACTGTAAACAGTCATATTGTAAATTTAAATATAAAATAATATCTAATTTTACTCATTTTTCGTATAATTGTATAGCTCTGATGGATATATATGTAATTTGATATTTTTTATGGCAAATTGTAACCTTCGTATGGCATTTTAAAATGTAATTTTTAATGTAAATCTGTACTATCCAGAGTGATTAATTTAGAAAACTTTTCTGTGTAATTTGCATAGTATAATTACCGTACTATAGATTACAAAATTTGAATTTCAAATTATGTACCTGATTTATAATCTCTTAATTTTCATGCGTTTGAATTGTATATTGAGATGTGCAGTAAATTAAAAAAATTATCAATATATAAGAGAAATACAAAATCACCTAAATCTTTATTTTGCATTTTATTAATATTCATATCATACTGAAACTACACAATGACGATAAAGTCTAAATATACAATTGTCTTTTATAATTTTTATTCAAATATTTTTTATGGAAGAAGGAAAACATTTTTTCATGTATCGTATATCCTATGTTGAATTCATGCAATAAAAATTTATAAATATGCTTGTAAATATACACTTTCCATAAAAAATCATTGAATATTTTATGCACGGAATCTATACTAATAGAATTCTTTTGTCAATGTCTACAAATATCATTCGCGTCGTGTTTTTTTTAATTTATTTGTTTATTTATATATTTATTATTATTATTATTTTTTTTTTGTAAAAATGAATAATATATGTAAATAAAATATTGGAGGATAATTGTAAGTATGATTCATATAGTAATTTTGTAAAAACAAACACGATGAGAACAGAAAACTGGCATACAAGTTATCAATACGTTGATAATTTGCTTGTCTGCTCATTTTTTGCGCACAAGGATAAATCAGATAGGAATGTACAGCGTAAAGTGGATTCTGAACCACAAATTTGTGAGTCAAAGTTGTCTGACAGCTAGATTCAATCCAATGAAAAGTGAATGTTAAGAATAACTGTTAAATATGCTTATTAAACAACGAAAATTAAAGTTTAAATGCTTTAACTAATCACCACAGTTTAAGCTTTTTTTTAACAAATGTGAAAGCTCCCTATGTCAAACTACGCAGTATTGTCAGTTACACCTAAAAAAATATGCCTCAGTAATCTTTAATGAATATTCAATATAATTTAGTATTTATACGAGGGTTACTCTGAAATTTTTGAGAAACGCACAGACGAGAATTTACAAAATAAAAATAACGGTTTAATTTTAAAATACAAAGTATTTTAACACAGAAGACGATTTTTTACTGACTTACTTCAACTTATTTGGCGTAGAATCAATTTTAAACAGAAGAGAAAAAGGAGTTGACGCGAGAACATTTTCGCGCTATGATTTTCTACGATTTTAAAGCAGGATTAAATCAAGAAGAATGCGTTCAACGGTTGCAATTAGCATTTGGTGATGAATCTCCAGCTCGTGCTACTGTATTCAGATGGTTTAGAGAATTTAGAAGATGTCGCAAATTTCTTCGGGATGAAGAACACACAGGAAGGAAGCCAGCCGTCGGCAGTAATCCCGGGTAATGTGTCTGCCATACGAAAAATATTAATGGATGATAATCGCTGTACCTATCACATGATACAGAAGGAACTTAACATTGGACCCGCAGCTATACACAAAATCATTCTCTCTGTCATGAAGAATTGCATATGAAAAAAGTAGTTTGCTGTTGGGTTCCCCATAATCTAACTGAGCACAAAAAAGAGGAGCGTGTCAGAACCAATAACGAAATTCTTAAGTTGCTAAATGATGGTGGCCCCCGCATCATTTCTAAAATTGTAACAGGTGATGAAATGTACATACCGTTTTTTGACGTTCCAACACGTCAAGAAAGCAAAGTATGAAGATGATCCCACGTCGACAATGGTGAAAAAACAACGCGCACTGAAAAAAGTGATGCATGCCGTTTTCTTCAGAAGTACGGGATTGGTCAAAGCCATCAAGTTGGAAGGACAGAAGACAGTAACAGCAAACTGGTATACCACTAAATGTCTTCCAGAAATTCTACAAGAAATGAATGTTAGGGGAGTAATGCTTCACAATGACAATGTATCTTCATATACAGCCGGATTAACAGTTGAGTTTCTTAAGCAAAAACAAATTAAAGTAATCGAACATCCGCCGTATTCACCTGATTTAGCTATGTGAGACCTTTGGTTATTCTTTAATCTAAAAAAGAACTTACATGGAGGTCGTTTTCATTCAGAAGAAGAGATTGATATGGCTATAAATTCATTTTTTTCTTCTATTCCAAGAAATGAATGGCTTGAGGCATTTAATCTGTGGAAAATTCGTCTACAAAAGTGCATTGAAGCTGGCGGAGACTACTTTGAACACACCTAAAATTTTGTATAACTTTAAAAACCTAGTTGTATCACAAAAATTTCAGAGTGACCCTCATATAAATATATGAATTAATCATTGCTTTATTGTGACATTTAAATTTAGATAATTCTATGAACAGTTTCAAAATTAATAGTACTAAAACATTGAGGTTTTACAAAATAATTTAAATAAACATTTCTATAAGTTGATTATAATTATAAGCATATTCGTGAGAACTTAGATTTCAATGAATAGAAAGTTGAGAGGACAGTCGGGTAAAGTTATTCTCCCCATGCAATCCATGCAGGATTGATCAAGATTCTATTTGATGTTTCAAGATTCTACTGATGGTTTGAATCAATGGAAAACGGCTTCTCAAAACGATATTTTGCTTTTTATATAGGGTGATTGTAAATTGCTTTTACAGATTAGGAGGGGTGGTAGTACCCATCCAGAAAAGCAATAATTATATAGAAACATAGGGTTGCATTCCACTCTGAGAAGCAGGAAAGAGGAAATCCCACTTGACAGCGCTTGCCCAACACTTACAACAGTATTGGGTAAGCGAATGAATAATATCAAAAGTTCCACAATCAAATTTACTGCATGGTGAAAACCTCACAGCAAATGCTCAAAATCCTGACCACGGGTGTCGTTCCACAGATGACCCCGACGAAGGAACGACTTGTGCACCCTTTCCAAGATTCCCGATGGCGTGTTAATTTTGACCTCGACAACTACGATTCTAGCCACGAGACCTTCAGTCGAGTCCACAGGCGTGTCTCGCCCACTAAAGATTTCATGTGCATTAAAAAGAAGGAATCCTATGGGTTGAGGTCCGGTGAAAGAGGAGGCCAAGCCACAGGTCTGCCAAGTCCAATCCATCGTGCGGGATACAAATCATCTCCATCTTGTGTACATGACATATCTCTTGGGGGAAGGGAGTGGAATAGCTTGTAATAAACTGGGAAGCGCTTGTTCCAAGAAGCTACGGTATGTTGCGCCGGTCAAATGATCTGGCATAATGTAAGGGCCTACCAGGTAATAACCAAGGATATTTGTCCAGATATTCATGGAAAATTTCTGCTGCTGTCTACGAGGGGTTGTACAGTGGGTATTGTTGTCAAACCAAACGATAAATTCGTGATAGATTCTTGGTGCGTTTCCACTTTCCTCTTTTCTGCCTCTCAGAGTGGAAGGCGACCCTATGTAACTATTACTTGCCTGGATGGGTACTATCTCCTCTTTTAATTTTTAATATCAATTTAAAATCATCCTGTATAAGAAAATTTTTTATTAACAAAATGAATTCGATGGTGAATTTCTCCTTGTTTGCTGCCGCTCGAAGAATGTGATTTGAAAGCAGACAGCAAATTCATCAACAAGTCTAATTTATAATGCCGTCTCATTACGATGTGACGTGGAGGAAACGTTATCTGACGTCATGGATATTGTAAACCAATGAGAATCCTAATAAAATGGCATACTCAGGATTTCAACTGTAACGAAAGAAACAGCCACTTTATGGTTAAAAAAATGTTAATCAATGTTTTTGATGTATTAAGATTTACTCCAAAATCACCCCAACAATAATCTTCAAAGACTATGAATACATATCAATATTATTGTTAACAATATTAACAAATATGGATACAAATTAGATATACTTTATACAAGTACTGATACAAACTAGATACCAACGCGATCGTTGGTGGTTCCTCAAAGTTACCGAACTATTGATGACTGCAGCTTGAGGTTGTATCTTATGTTGCATATATAGGTATTTCTGTTGTTTTTTTGGCTGTGTTTTAGTACAAATATATTGTGTTTGTTGAATTAATCATAAAACTTTTAAAATGGTTTTAATTCAACGCATGGAGCATAGCCAATATATTCAATTTTCCTGAAACCTATTATTCATGCTTTTTATATACAAGGCATATGAAATAAACTGATAATCCAATTGATGGACCAACTGTTATCACTCTCATTAACTGAAGAGTTGTGCGAAATACACGAAAGCGGAATTTCTGTCATTAATTTCTTTTTTCTCCATTAATGACAAATATTTTTATTAATCAAACACTACTCGAAAATGTCTTTTTTCAGGTATAGGTGATATACTGAAGAAGAATAAAATCATAATTTTTTTTTGTCTATGTTTACGCATCTATTCATTTATATTTAGGTACATTAGTTCTTCCTATCACGATAATTCACTTTCTGGTATTATGTATGAGTTTATAGACACCCCTTATTATAGAATTATTTCTGGTTATTCTATTTCAGTTCTTCCTTCTCATTTTCTTCCTGGATTCTGAGTACTTAAGAGTTTTTTTTAATTCAAAAAATAAGTTAACGCTATACCTGAAAAATCCTAATTTTACTGAAAAATAAAATCTGTCATTTAACGTCTCATGCAAGCGGGCGCGCGCGCGTTCCTTGGAACAAAACAAATAAACAATGAAAGCGCGTGACGTCACGTATGAAGAGTTGTGTCGAATGTGTTGTTTCAATGTATATGCGAAACCGATCAATGACCCTCAGGCTAGAGCCAGAGGAGTTTCTTAGCTCCCCCCTTCCCTTGATACATTGCCAAGAAATTGCGATGGACTCATATTTGCATTTTCTTGCTTTCCTATGAAAAAGCTTCAGAACAAAAGAACATGCGATGAAGTTTTTCGATGAAAATGAATTTCCTCTTATCATCGCAAATTATTATATTCGAAATTTTTATTATTTTATAATATTTGAATGCATTCCTATATTAAACTGATATCGTTTGGACAGACGTATTTTTAAGTATGGTATTTGCATTCAGGCAGAATACTTACGTTATAGTCAAGAAAATTATACGCCCAATGGTTAAAGTTTACAAAAATATGGCAACGAGAAAGCTTAACTAATTAGGATCGTTAAAATCTTAAGTTTTTGTCACAAATGTTAAAAAACATTTTTGAATATGCCGACAATTTTATTAAATTATTCAGCATTTCGTGTTTTGTATAAAAAAGAGAACATCTCGTTATTTTTATAGTTATATACACGTAAATTTTAGTATTCTCAATATAGTTAATTTTGATTCTTCCAAATATTAATAAACTTTTATGTCACAATATTTATCATGTTTCTGTTATTTGAAATAACATGCATATTTGATACTACATATAAAACTACTTAAGAACTAAACATTTAAAATTTTCTTATAGCTTTTTTTTTTTTTTTTTTTTTTTTTTTTTTTTTGGGAATCTATCGCGAATTCACATTATTGAGTTGATCTTTTTCAATATGCCCTATTATATATATTATATATATATTCAATATGCCCTATTATATATATATATATATATATATAATATAACTATGATATGGAGATTGAAATTTTTGTATTATTTAATATATATAAATGCACACAAATAAGTTATGACTTATGATGTTTCTTAATAATGAAGAGAAGAACAATGTTTGTGATGGAAATTAAGAAAAAGTTTACAGAATAACTGAATTAAGCTAATTATCACTGTTTCAAAAACAAAATATAGATGCGATTACAAAAATTAACTACCACTACAGCAAGCATATTTCAGAAATAATGATAAATTATATTTCAAATAGTCCCGATTGTTATTAACAATTTCTTCTTAAATAAAATAAATAAATGCAAAAAAAAAAAAAAAAAAAAGTAAAAGCAATCATCTCCAGTTTTCGATTTGTATGACCCAGACGATCATTTACTTTTAAACATGTTATCTGTCTTGTTAAGGTTTATAACTGCAAATATAAAATAAACTTTGCTCTACAGCATATCAGAAATTTAATAGTGCGTTTTTTTTTTTCTTCTATCTGAAATTAAATAATCACCAGACGAAAATAAAAATAATTGAAAGGGAAAAATAAAAAAAAAAGCACTGTAACCGAACTTGGAGCTCCCACATCGTAAAAGCAGACGATCGCGTCTTAAATTTAGCCTTCCACCGAGACCCCAATTAAAAGGAAGGAAGGAAGACCTTCGTCGAAGGGTGGATTCGGAATTTTCACGTGCAGCAGCAATTAGAGACGTGGCAGTGGCATCAGCCATTTGGAGTAATTACTGGGACAATAATGTTCAATTAAATGTCTCCCTCTACGGACGATTCCAGATTGTTTGCCTTGTCTCCAGGAAAAATAACGAGGTCATGGCTCTTGATGAGTGAGAAAGATGTTCACTGGAGAAATAGAAAACGAATTGTAAAGGGCGCAGACGATCATTACACTATCATTGGCTTATCTTAAGGTGTCGCAGCTGGAAATAACTTTGATTTGAAAACCCACCGTTCACCATTTTAATGAGTTTATCAAGTTAAAAAATATAAACAGCTACTAATTGGTACTTTTTATATTTTCCTTTACTTTATTATGTTATGTTTTAGATTTACATTCCCAGCTCTGCTTATCGCAGTGCAACACTGCTAACCAACCCGTAAATTAAAATTACAGTCATATTATAAAGTCGATATTTGACCTCAATCCAAATTTCCATACAGGAGTTTTTAAATGCGTTTAGATTACCACTACGACATCTGAGCTGGTACCAACTTTATTCAAATATTTCATTTCACACGTGAAGGAACAACAGACTATATGAATATTTCTTTAATGTTCATAAATTTTTCAACAAGACGGTCATTCAACTTCTTAGTTTTAATGTATTCATTTCCAGTTTCTGCTGACCAAGCAACTGTACACCCCAAGCCTTTACGTAAATTTGAATTACTGTCAACAGAGGAAGACGATACTCAAGATGGCATTTTCCTGTCGACCATATCCTGGAGAAGGGATTTTGGACACTATGCATAGACATATTTAAAGCAAATAGTAGATAATGGATCTTATAAATTTATTGAATTAAATCTAATACTTCCTACTTACCAACTTTGAGAACGACGACTATTTTGCCTCTTAATATCACAAATTTTTTAATCAAATATAACACAGTGGTGGTCTCATACTAATAATTTGAGTTACTTAATAATTATCTCAAATTCTTAGTAAGAGATCGTTGCTTAGGTCAATTCTTAGTAAGATGCATAGGAGATAGCACTGTTTTAATTTATGAATTCATCAATGTTTTAATTTAAGTCGTTGAACTAGATCACAACGTTTCGAGAATGTTGATACACACTCAACCATTAAGGTACTAAGTGAATAATGAATCTAAAATGCCTCTGTGTATTCCGATGAAACATTCTTTTTTTTTTTTTTTTTTTTTTTTTTTTTTTTTTTTAATTTGCAAGTTTAAAATGAAGTCCTCTATTAAATTTATCAAAGTTAATCTTACGTGGATAGAAATTATGTGACCCATAAAAAGTTATACTACAGAGTATAATAGCAAATTATTAATAGGTTCTGGATAAATGTATTGCACAAAGTGTTACGTAACATAAAGAGAACGATTTTTTGAAGGAAAATGCATATTTTCAAGTTCCTTGAGTATCTTTACAAATACTCGATGTGCTGTCTTCATTTTTCAGGAGGAACATCCGCACATGGATGTTCCTCCTAAAATCTTGATTCACTCAGATTTGACCCTTGCACACCCCACTATACCCCTATGAATGTTCACAAATACAGCTGTGACGAAATATATAGTATACTTAATGTTGTTGTTGTGTGCCAGCTAAGCTGGCATCATGGGGTGCGCTGCTCCACTTTTCCAACTGAACCATATTCTGGTGTGGAGTCCAACTTCCTAAGTACACGTAGGTACCCGTTTATAGAGTAGGCAACCATTCACAACTCTTTCATACAAGGAAATGACAAAGACAGGATAGATGGAGAGAGAGAAAGTACATTTATGCCCGAACTGGGATTCGAACCCAGAACCTCCCTGTCTGTAGTCAGGCACGCTGACCACAAGACAAGTTGGGCGGCAGTATAATTAAGGCTATCTACCACATATTAAGTAAACATGAATATGCATCTAAAGGTTTCCTGTCGCTTAAACTCGCACCCAAAAAAAGTCGGAGAATGCCCAACGTTTTCAATAAATGAATCATCTTTTAGAAAATAACGTCACCCGTATGGTTGGTGAAACGCAATGAAACTAACTGTGGCAAATCTCAAAATATGCCCTTTCCATTGCATATAAATAATAATATACAAGTGAAAATTATATACTTAAAGCTATACTGCTTTAAAATTCAATCCTTTATAATAATTCCGTATATACAGTGATACACCACTATTCTATTGAATTTTACTTAGTACTTAAATATGGAAAGATACGAAATCACAGAGCAAGATTATTTCTACCATATTTAAATTTATGAGAATATGGAATTCAATTGTTTGTAAATAAGAGATGTATTTAAAGGAATTCATTTTGAATAAGAATCGGAGATATTTTGGATAAAATGTACACAAATGAAGGAGAATTTATCTTTAGAGATTCTCTTTCTTCGTATGCATAGTGAGAAATGCTTTTAAAGGACAATGATGACCACCTTACAATTATTTATTTTGCACAATAGGAGTTCATATATTTTTTAAAAATCTTTAAAGGGATTCATAAATTACGATGAAATGTAATTTTCTCTAAACGAAACGTGACATATATATTACAAAAGATTTAATTTCACACTCTTAAAAAAATACGAGTGCCGGCCAACTTGTCCAGTTGTCAGCGTGCCTGACTACGGATAGGAAAGTCCTGGGTTCGAATCCCGGTTCAGGCATGGATGTACTCTCTCTCTATCCTGTCTTTGTCCTTTCCTTAAGTGTGAATGAGGTATGAATAGTGCCTACCCTATAAACGGGTCCCTATGGAATGTGTGAGGGTGTGATGGTGGCCCACCCCCTGTGGTGCACACGAGGCAATGCCTTGGTGGCTAAGAGGACGCTCTTTCTGGCCGATTCCTTGGGTATCAGGGAACAATAGATTAATAGACTATGTTGCAGTTGTTACAATCTGTCTACAATCTGCCATTGGAATAGAAATACAAGTGGATTCCATTCAGAAGGAGTGAAATTTCACTCTTTCATTTTGACAAAACTCAACCAATTTTTGAAATAGAAATTCATTCTTTTGAAAAATGCAATGAAACTACTCTTTTTTTTAAAGGAGTAACAACAAATCGTTTAAAGAAGCAAATTTGATAGAAATAAAGAGTGAATTTCAATCTTTTATAGAAGTATTGATGATTTTTTTATGCTGACAATTTTGTGCAGAAAATAGATTTTGAATTCTTTAATTTAATGAGTCATTTGACAATTTTATAGTATAAATATGTAATTTTTTACTCAATAATATAACTACAATTGACTATTACAGTTTGGTTGATTTTAATAATTATAGAGGTTTTTAAATTGCATACAATATCAAGCAAATTGTTCAATATATTACATTAATTATATCTATTTCATTTTACGTGTGAGAGCAGCAAAATAATCTTTCAACAAAAAACTGTCACACATGTTCAGTTAACTAAATTATTTATTTTTGAAATTACAGGAGAGTAAAGACAATTATTTACAGATTATTCTGTTGAACAAAACTGACTTATGTTCTAGAAAATAAATTTTGTTTTATATTTTATTTTCCAAATTTAATTCAAACTGAAAATAACTTCAATGAAACTAGAAATGAAATTGTAAATAAAATACAAGCCTATGCAAAACACATTTGTTCAATTTTTAATACAAAAGAATAATAAATAAGTATATGTATGCAGAAATTCTTATGTTTAATGATGTCAAATTAATATTGTAGCTTAATTTCTTTGAACTGACCATTTGATAACACATAAGAATTCTATAAAAGTATATACATTTTAATGCATGCATTTTGCAAAATTTAGATCTTGATCGCATATAGTGAGATTTGTATTGTTTCAGTTAAAGTTCCAACTGAACCATTTTTAATTTATAAATCATATTCGATGAAAGCATAAAATACGATCAGTTTATGATGGTACTTAACATTAAATACATAATGAGATTTATATAAAATATCAAACGCGCTATACAGTCTTTCATATCCAACGTCAATAAATTCATTGTCCATTGATAAAAATATTTCATGCGTCTTGCTTTTGACCACAGCAAAGCATAGTGTAGTTGAATTACTACTTTTTTGAGCTCTCTTCTTCTGAAGATCCCTACACCTAATTCGAATGAAAAACATAATAACGAAAAATTTATATCGAATATCGCATTCTCATTAGTGTCTATATAAACTTTGAAACAGAAATTTCATAAGAATAATACTTCAAAAAATAATGCCTCATTTTGATGCAAAGGAGTAATTAATAAACTTGTTAAATATTATTGAAAATTTTACTCAAGCATTTTAAAAAATGCGGAAATAGAATTATTATAATGACTTACTCCAATAAATTTCACGGTGCAACCCTATACTTAATACGGATTCTGTATCAATCGGTCAGCACTGTGCTAAAAAAGTTTTTGAAAATTAATATTTTTAAGCAGAATTTAACAAAATAAAACCCAAATAAATAAAAAAAATAGGATGCAAGAAACATAATAATGTAAACATGAAATCTTAAGTATATATTTAAATAAACATATTAAAAATCATACTTTGGACTTTTAATACTTGTGCATAAATAAACCTATTTGAACAATATTCATAATGCAGTAAGAAAAAAGAAGCAAAATATGCATATGAGCATTCTAAATAATACAAGGAAATTAGACTCTTAAAGATAGTAGATAAACTCATGTACAAACCTTTTTTTTTTCTTTTCTTGAACTAGAGCCAGTAATAAATAAATTAACATCAATAAGGCTTTGAAATTGTCAGCACAAAGAAATTAATCTAATATTAATTTGAATTCATATGATAAAAAAGTCAAGGAATTAGATATCTCTTTGTAATTGTATTCTATATTAAAATTATATTCAGCCCAAAATTCATTCCGCATTATAGACAAACTTTTTGAACTTATGATAATATTCTAGGAGCATAGTATACTGGAAATTTACTAAGAAAACAGTCAGCCTTTGGATATTGATTATTAAATTCCAAATCTATCCGTAATGAAGAGAATAATTATTTGTACTAAATTAATGATAAATTGGCATAATGGCATAAATGATAAATTATTCATATAAAGTGAAACAAATAAAAACAATTTAAATGTTATCTTTGTTATGAAATAGATATAGCCCTTATGATAATTTACAAAATGACATAGCATGTATAAATTGCCAATATTAAAACATTTTTGAAAAAGAAAAAAAAAATCAAATTGACTGAAAAGCAGGTGAACCTTAATGAATGATTTGTTTACAAATTTCAATAAAATAACAATGCTTTTATATCATATATATTAATAAAAAAATACATTGCAAGTAAAATAATTTTTAAAATTACAAGATAGAAAATCACAATGTAATAAAGAAACAAGCAATAGTACATATTTTGTAAAATACAAAAATACTTTCTTTAGAAAATAAATATGAAAACAGTCATTAATGAGAATAACAATGAGGTCTTTCTTCCATTCTTATTAAAAAAACCTTTCTATTCAAAATTGTAACTGAATATTTTTGACATTAAAATAATTTAAAACATTTTATTCATATTCAATAAAAAATTTTGGAAATGTATACTTAGCAAGTTTCATGTTCTATCATTAAAAATCCAGATATATAAAATATGTATGAAATTGTAAATTTTAGTATGCTTAAGTCATTTAAACTGAATATTAATTCGATGGAATTAATTCATATTCATACCCCTTCGAATACCAAAGTTTATCCACAATGGAGAAAAACTATGAAGATTTGTTACTATGAAGATTTGATTTAATTAGTCAATTAATTATAAGATATAAAGACTTACACTGCTGGACAACTGCTAAGGACGGATCCCAAATTGCAGTGTAGCATAACATTAAGCGAGACACGAGACCTAGTAGGATTAAACATAGTTGCCACACTGTTCAGACATTAGAATAAAGAATATTTATTGTTCTGGAAAGTACAAAAGCTGTGAAACATCTGAAAGAAAAAAATGTTCATTTGATGCTGCATACGGAAAAATGAAACAATGCATCTAAAAGTCAGCAAGCACCTTGAAGAAAGGTATCAGTATGGGATATGTCCACCGTGGATTGTGATGCAACATTCCACACGTCGTATCATACTTTGCGCAACATTTTCCATCAGCTGTTGAGGAAATTTATCCCATTCCTCTGTGAGTGCACGGATAAAGGTGTTCTTGTTTGTTGGAGGATAGTTTCAACCAGCAACTTGCCTCCCCAAAGCATCCTACACATTTTCGATGGGCTTAGATCTTGAGAACGTGATGGCCATACGAGGCGTTGAATATCTTCACTGTCTTGACAATCCTGAACAGCGAATTATTCCATGACATGTTGCGTTGTCGTCCATAAAAATTTTTTATCACTGACAGCACCACGGAAAAGACGAACATAAGGAGGTAGAACTTCATTAATGTATCGTTGGCCCGTCATAGTCCCATTCGCAACCACATGTAGGGGCATGCGACCATTGATCATGATGCCGGGTCACACCATGACACTGCATGTTAAATATCGGTCCCTTTCCTGGATATTTTCTGGACAATAAGTAGTACCACTCTCGCGCCAGATCTGTTGGGGTCTACAATCCGATGATAGACTGAACCTACTTTTATCTGAGAATAGTACGCATGTCCAGTTTAATTGCGATGCTAACGGGTAGTACGGTGCTGTCTGGTCAATGGAACACATACAACAGATCTGCGAGCGTATAGTCCTCCTCCCCTAAAACGTCTGGCAACAGTTTTTCGGGAGATCTGCTTTCCTGAAGCAGCAAGAAACTAGTTTACCACCTGCTGAGCTGTGTTGCGCCTGTTCCTTTTTGCTGGTAGGACGATATATCTGTCTTCTGCAGGACTCTAACATGACCTCCCCCGTGTCACCTACTACACATTCCAGTAGTTTTAAATGACTTCCACATCCGTGAAACATCGCTGTGAGCGATGTCGAACACCCTGGCAGCATGTGTTATTTTTCGTCCTTCTTCGATCTTTCCAATAATTCGGCCACGCATAACATCATCTAAGTGATGTCGGGAAGACATGACAAAAATTTCAAGTTCGTCTAGTAAATCTTTCCTGTAAAACTTTGACTTGAAACAACAACTGTTCACACGAGTCAAAACCTTTAAAGCTCTTATGAACGCTACCACGGGATGAACAGACGTGGAAAAAAAATTTGCATACCCATACTTCTTCTTACTATATCCCGCACTTATTCTAATTTTCTACATTTTGCTTCCTTTCATTTTGTGGTTGTTGTGGGTGATAATGTAAGTCCTTAGCAATTGTTCAGCAGTGTACTTTAAATTTTCTGTGGTCCTTCTAACTCAATTATACTTTTAAATGATTAGAGTAGTTTATTTCTACAAAATGAAGTTTTAAATTCTTCCATTTTTGGCGACACTTAACCGAAAGCAGAGAGTCACGTGATGATTTAAACCAATCAAAGCATATCACGTTTGCTTTGTGCCATAGTCACGTCGAAAAAGGAGTCAAGATTGCTTTGAACTTAGGATGGAGTGTTTTTTAGAAGTTGAACTTCTCTTTCCAATCAACTACAAAAGGATTCATTGTATATCTTTGTGGATTACAAAATATTTGTCACTTATCGAGTGATGAAAAACCACTTGATTTTTTAAGAGTGCATGTAAAAACTATAACTAAATATTTGACTTATTCTTAGCAGATAGAAAATTGTTGAATAGTGTGTTTTGAACATCGACTACTTTATTACCTTCGATGAGATTTTTTAACAGATTGCCGAAGGTATACACATTTAACAAAAAAGGAAACTATGAAAACTCATAAGCATATAGCAATGGCAGATGAACCAATACAAAATAAAAATTCTGCACTTGTCTCGGAGGAGTGACTGTATTTTCATAGAAAGAACGAACATTTTAAGTGAAAAGTAACATTTTCAATTTTATGTAGCCTCTATAAGACAACGGAGAGACGGAAGTTGCATTTCTATTAGCAGCACCATTGGTTTGGTTGTGTGTCAGAGCTTTTCAAGTTTTTTCTTTTGCAATACAGCTTTAAATCTAAGAATAATTCACCGAAAAACAATATGATATGCGCATAAAAAATCATAAAACTATTAGGTTATACAATGTGTGAAGATAATATAGCTGTCTCTCTATATGTTCAACAGTAAAAGGAAGTTGTTTCTTCCTTTTTTAAGCAGAAATTTGACTGTGGACGCATAGCGGTTGCACAAGCTATTGCTCAAAACAACAATTAATGGTATATAACTATTAGTATTTCACTTTTTAGCTCATGGAAACTGAGTTTAAAAACTGGCGAAATAGCCTGAGTATTGATTGGTAGAGTACTTTCGGATAGTATCTAAAAATATTTCGTATTTTTATACTATACTATGGCCTAATGATAGAGTTCTTCAGGATCAAAGATTAATGCACGATCCTTCTATTGCAATCCATCTGATGAACACATAATTGGGGGAATGACTGAGTTTTCCATCCAATTTTTGACTATGTGTAATACTATGTGTAAAAAGTACATACAGAAAAGATTTCTGCAAATATTTTGCAATGTCAGAGTGTTGCTTAGCTACCCCTTACTGAGCAACAAATCATAGTTGAAAAGATGTAATTTAAAGTTTCTGAAGTCATAAAGAACACTGTGTTTGGTTGTCGCTTTACCATCATTTTCTTTGTTTTACACTAGAGCTATTTTGATTAGGACTTATAGTTTTAAAAATAATTTGAACTCCTACAAACATCCATGTTCCAGGTAAACTGGTTGAATTTGATTTGTTTGTTGATCTGCTGTCACCTTTTGTATACTAGGGTTAATTAGACATTACTTCTAAAAGTGAATTGCAAAATTCTTCTCAGTTGAATTGCAGGTTAGATTACTAACCATTTAGCTTAAGATATGTGTATGTGACAAAGAACGGAAAACATTTTCAACTAAAGAACAATAAGATCTTATTTTAATTTATGTAGCTGATGAAAAATGTTAATGGATTAAACTGAAAAAGGTTTGAAAGGCATGTTTAAATATAAAAACAAAAACATGCATTAAATATTAGAAAAGCAATCACAAACAATTTCGAATTATAGCGATCAATTTGTTACTTACGCAATTGCGGATACAGACAAAACTTGTCCTTTGAGTATTATTTCTTATCGATGAATTACTTAAAGTGGCATTTGAATATCATTATCAACAATAATAAATAATCTTAAACTAAATCTAACCCTTACTAAATTGATTACCGTTAAAATAACAGTCATGAAGTAATAGTCTGCCAAAAATAATAGTCAAATAATCTAATGGTGAAATAATAGTCCTCTTTACCGAACCTTAATTTGACGTTCAGGAATTATGTTATACAAAATGCACTCCTTTGAACCAATCGTCTCATTTCTCAAAAATTCACAAGTCGTGAATATAAAAAAAACGAAGAAAAATATTAAAAAGTTATAATAATGGATTATCAATGTCCAAAATCATACATTACTGCAGCCTTTGCTTGTTTTGAGCAGTAAAAGCAGATGTTTCTCCACCCCACACTAACCCACCTGACTGCTTCACCAAACGGTTACAATAGACGAGAATTAATGCGGGGCGGTATCGGAAGAAGGTGAAAAACAGTGTTATGGGTCACGGAAAACTGTTACTTGATCTCTCGGGGCCTTTAATGATCTTACAGGATCTGAAAGCATAGAAATGAATAATGTTGTGTTTTTAATTTCGTGAATACAATTGTAGGTGTGCAATCGACATTTGACTGTCATTAAAAAATGTTTAAAGCCACGATTTTAAGTTAGTGAATGACAGATAATATTTAATACATTCAAAATTTGAAATATAAACTTTTAAAACTATTGATAGAGGGGTGTGCGAATGTTATTTAGGTAAGAATCTGTTGAACTAGTTTTGTTTTCTAACAGCTTGAGTGTAACACCCAAAATGTTTCAGTCTTCAATGTGGCGATAGTTTTGGAAATGTTTTACAGACTGATATTTTAAGATTAGAGAGACTAATTTCGTTATGTCATAAATGTTTTGTGGGTGATGAATAAAGTCGAGCGTGTTTATAATTTATACTAAATTTATATTTGATGCGTACATTGCTATTTTAAAGTTTGATACCCTTTTTATATATTATTTTAATGATAAAACTGTTGCGGATAATACGATTTCTTGCTAAAAATAACACCGTACCTTTGATTTCTTCAGAAGCTTTTAGTGATACGAATGTCTTTTTGGTTATTATCTATGTAGCGATTTATAGAAAAATATATAAAATTTAGGTCAACCTTTTCTTCTCGATTGAATATACTATTTTGTATAGGTTTTAGTTAGAACAGTAAATGAATGTATTCCATATGCAAGATAAGCAATAATAATTATTCAGTTTTTATTTCAATCTATGTTCTTATTGTCAATAAATATACACTAAAATATTAGATTTTAGAGTATATTTATTGACAGGCGACTGATAATTAGGCGACCAGCTACGGCCTTCGGACAACTGTCTGTGTGGTTTGGAAGTCTATCCATAAACTTGAAATTACAGAATTATGAGCGCTGACGAAAAGAGCAACATCTGAGATCGATTGTCCAGCTTCATTGCGCCCCACAGCATGCCAGCGCTCAGAATCTTCCATTCGTCTTCTGGAAGTCATAGAACCACGTATGTCTTGAAAACAAATTGTACGAAAGTTTTAAGCACTTTCTATCAGCACTCACAATCAACTTCTGTAATCCTGGTAAGTAAAGCTGGTATCTTATAAGACTTCCCTTTTTGAATATTTCTTGACATGAAAGCGCGATTGGCTGTTATCTAACATATTTGCATACTTCTATCTACCTCTGTAGTGATTTGCATCTTCTTCAATTCTGATTGGCTTCGAAAATTAACATTTTTACTCTCCGTGCTTAACTTTTGGAAAAGAATGTGTTTGTTTTAGAATATCTCCTATCAATCCATTTCAATAATTACAACTTTTTATTTTCAAATAAAAAGTAGGAATGATTCCGATGACTCAACCAACATGTCTCAATAGGTTAGTCGATTTTATTGACATGTAAAGTAAGCTAGTAGCAAACAGTTCTATGATTAAGAAAAAAATGATAACATCAACTTCAATTTTATTTTTCACATTGCCATTTTCTTGAATTTTGTTTTGTGATTAATGAACTTGAATATGAGTCTGCGAATTCCAAACATCATTTTCAGATGATTAATTTTGTATTTTACAGTACTACTGTGATGATTAAATAGTCAAATTAGGTCCCGAGAGTTTCGATGATTTAATCAAAAGATGCTATATTTCTAATATAGTTTCGCCCACAAATTTCTATTATATTTTATTTTGAATGTATAATTTAAGAATAATTACTTTTTATTCTTTTTCCTTTAAATTATTTTTTCTTATTAAATGAAGATTATTACAATCCTTAAAATTCCCACTAAAAGGACGTAATTAGGAATTTATTATAATAATGTACGGCTTTTTTTTTTATACACACACTGTAAGCCAAACAAGAAAGATGTTTTTATTTATCTTTTGAGATATTTCTGATTAGGGAATAAAAATTAGGGAAACAATAAAAAGTAAAATAATAGTAAAAAATTCTGCAGGTGTCCATGCATGAGCATAAATTGAGAATATACGCGAAATGAAACAGAAGACAAACATGATAAAGAAAAAGGAGTTTAAAAACTTTCGTTTACTTGAAAGACATAAAAAAAATGTTTCATAGCAAGTCTGTTTTCATGTCAAAAATCGCATTATTTAGAAAGATTGCAAATTGTTTCCCGTTAACCGTAAAGATTGTTTCACAGCTGTCTTACATGGGTGGTATGAACTTATTGATTAGATTACAGAAAATACTGTTCCGCTTCTGAAAAAGGGTAATCTTCAATTTTCGAACAAGAAAAGGAAGCCTTGATACCTTAACAACATGTTATATAATTATATTGCAAGCCTCCTTGACTGCAACAATTCAAGAGGACAGGGTTGTTCATTCATATCTATATTGTTTCAACTCTAAGTGTGTTTTTCACAAAGCGAAATATAGGAAATCTGGCATTATATTGAAAGAAAGAAATTACCAGTGTTTGAAGTGCGCAACGTGGCGTAAGGTATTCACGTCTTATCGGCATTCATACTGGAGTCAAATTTCCATTCTTAATAACATGCACATCCTTGTATCTACTTAAGCTGATTCCAATCTATATCTTCAATCCATCTGGTCAGAATTCTTTACATTATGAATATGGAGCTATGGCACATGTGCCGTATTCTGAATTCATGGTTCCAAATTCTGAATTTTTTTGGACGATGCGATGAAGGAATGTTACCAAGATGACGTATTGTGACGTGGGCGATGAGGTGAATACAAGGGTTACCAAAATAGAATTTTCGGCATAACTTTTATAGGTCTCCATATGTATGACGTGTTAAAAACTAGATTGCCAGATACATAAAAAAATCCGCCAAAAAATCGCCAATCTCAGAATTTGGCATTCTGAATTATACAACACCTGTGCCGGAACTATTTCCAGTCCTTGTTTTACATATGCGAAAATACGTCTCCTCAGGACCATTGTAGGCGTTGCGCCAGTATGCTTACTTGTATCTAGCCCTGAGTTGGGCTCTACGAATTAGATAGAAGCAGCTAGGTGGAGTCTTCGAAATTTTGAAGCAGAGGTCAAGCAGAAGACCCACAATATTTGGCCTGCCACCCCAGAGGTATCATTTCTCTTGGGGGACATTGCAACCACACCCAGTTTTAACGTGCTCCAGCCTACCTTTAGTAAACAAGACGGATCTTCGGTCGGCCGGAATTTGAACTCACTACCTTCCGATAATGAGCATAACATCCAAGGCAAATCAGACTAATCTTCAGGACCTTGGTAGCCTAGTGATTAGGGCATCCACCATTCTTCTGGAATGGTGGAGTTCGATTTTCAATGCTGCCAAATACCCACCGAGAACTTGTGATATACGTGTTCGTTAAATCCGTGGAATTGAAAGTCTGTGGTCGGTCGTTAAGAGGTTACCATGGATGTAATGGTCTGGGGAAAAGTTCTCCTCCCCCCTTTAGATCAGTGTCAAAATTGAGGGAGTGACTCTGGTAGTACTATCTATCGAAGGAGTTTAGATCAAAGTGGTACACATTTTCACCTTTGTGGTGCTCTGGTTAAACGAAAGACGCACCCTACTGACTTAAATTCGCATAGCCAACATCATAGCAAGCATGCTTGCCCAAGTGTCATAAACAACAACAACATACGTCTCTCCTCATTCTAAATTTACTACGCATCCCTTAAAAATAAAATGCAATTCAGTTAAATAAAATAAAATGCACCCGATTCCAATTTTTTTGCAACCAGTTTCGACTTTGTTTATGTGGAAGGTATCTTGAGATCAGTGAGGACACCTTCAAGGCAGACATCACTGACTTACTTACCAACTTAACTTGATAAAGGCTATTTTAAATTATTATCTTGAAAAAATTTACTTTATTGTCAAAAAAAAAATTGTCTTCGAGCAGAATATCATTGTTTCCTTTATTTTGACGAGTCGTTAACAAAATTTATCAATCACCATTTGCTTTGATAGGATACAGATGTTGGACCTTGTGGTTGCAGACTTTGTCTTGATGAACGTAAAACATTCCCCATTTCATAGAATCAATTTCACAGTCTTAAAAAGAGACTTCTTGCCACTAAAATAATATCTGCTTCAATTCTTTGTGTTTTCCGGGACTCATTTCTCCCGATAATATGCCATGCCATGGATTCCCAATACATCTGCTATCGTGACATTTTCGAGTATTTTTTTTTCTGTGAAATAAATTTGATAAAAAGAAGCTCCATTAAACTATCATTTTTGCAATTACACTCCTTTTCTGATTTCTGACGTCATAAGTGCAGAGGTTAGCTTCAACCAAGGGTTACTCCAGACCAAGAAGATCATATTCCGTCTCGAACCTTATGGCTCCAACTAAATGAAAAGATAATACAAAATGGGAAAGTAAATTCTGGAATGAATATCATTTCAATAAAAAACAGAAAAATAGATTATGGAAATTTTTTTGCTGTAATGTAGTAAAATAACTATTATATAATTTAAACAACACACGAAAAACATATGACCAAATGTGCTATTAATTACGAATATTTTGCTGTGTAATATATTTCGCATTGTATTTCAAGAAAGGCGATAGCATATATGAAAAAAAAAGCATCATTAGAATGGTTTTTCTTTGTCATATTACAGTACATAAATTTTGCTTTCAGTTATAAACAGTTAAAGTTTTATAGCATTGAGTAATTATTTTGCACTATTGTTCATAGCTGAAAATTTAATTATTTTTGTGGTTGGGCATTGGAAAGCATTACAGTAAGTTTTGTTTATTTTCTATTCAATATGTCATTCTCAATAAGTTCTGTGTTATGTAAACAAATTCTAAAAAATCTGTGAATTAGATCATCTCTTTTGAAAAGACGAGAAATCGTCACATGGGCGTATTCTCCATATTCTTACTTTATGAATGAAAAAGAAGTATAAAGGTAAAATCATGATATATAAAAGTAATATTTGTATAAATATATAATTTATACAAACACACTTAATCTATATTCTAAAATTCAATAAAACTTATCAATTTTTCAAAAAGAGTGTCAAAATATTTTACAGTGAATAGGAGCACTAACCCTCTTAAATTTGCCATAGCACCAATGCATATTTTCATATTAAGTTTTATTCATTATTATGCTATGTTTTAATTTATGGATGTTTTATTCGTCTTTATTAATGTAACATTAACTATTGGTGAAAGTATTCGCAATTTCTATAAAAAAATGTTAACCCCTGGAATTTTTTGATTAGGATATTCTTTTAATCATTTTCGATTCTAAATTTTCATTAGATTTCAACTATTTATCTTTGATTTTATTTATTAATTTTAACCTTACTTAATATTTATTGTAACAATTGTTCTGAGAAATATTTGATTTTTCAACTCCTTTTATTTTGCAGCCTCAATATTGCTTAAGAGAAATAAGTGCTTTAATAGAAAAACGTAACATATAGCGGTAATATTTGTGTTTCTTTGAATGCAAAGTTTACGTTTAATTAAATCAATATAAAAATTATATAATTTGCACAAAGTTTTAAATTAATAAATTTTTTCATAATGTAAAAATTAGTAATCAATGCTTTCTGATGAATTAAAACTCTACAGAAATTTTTGAAAACATCAAAAAAGCGCTTTCTTTCTTTTTATTTACAGTTACCAATTCGAAGCTATAAAGCAAGTGTCAACTAATGGTGTAGTAGTAGTAGCTAAATGGTGTTGCCGCCCCATAAACTTTTTTTAGTTAATAATTTCTCACAAAAATTCTATCGCATTAATAGTCTGTTCCATTTGATGATTGAGTTTGTAGAAAGAAACTTATTCGTTTCTCTTCTAGTAAGTAGAGTTGATTTTTGTTTAGTGCATACTATACAAATTTCCAAACTTTGTGTGCATTGCATGTTATATATGATTGCAAAGTTTAATGATAATTAAAGGTATTCAATAAACAAAAATATTGCATAATGTAATTAGACAAGCTCTCAAAATATTTGAAAATCAAAAATTGAAATTGAAGCACAAAAATATTCATTTAAAGATACACATGAAAGTTATTAAATATAAGCCAAATAAAAATTTTTGGCCTTAGTTGTAAATACTCTATAATAAATAGTTTGGCCTTAGTTGTAAATACCCTATAATAAATAGTTTGGCCTTAGTTGTAAATATCCTATAATAAATAGTTTGGCCTTAGTTGTAATTTTGTCAAATAACTTGATGGAAAACGTATTCACTTTAGTTTGTTTAAGTACTGCTATTTTATTCTCATGAAAAATATTCTAAAAGATCTACCCGACTTTTATCTGTACCATCTGATACAAGCTACGTTTAAAAAACTGCATTTAGCATTGAATTGCTTACATTTCATATTTAGAAGGAGGTATTACTTTTAATAAAAAATTCCAACTGAACGGATTCTATATGAGAGAGAGAGTTAACAGCACTTTCTTCAATTAGAATCATTCATATTCTATTTGTGTCTAATCGTAGAGTCAATCATTTAAGATATTTAAACTCTGAATATTCAGCTAGGGAGGGTATTGCAATAATACTGAACAAATAAAGCAGCTACCATCTCTCTTTTATCCATATATCACCAATATTTGCAAGAATTACAATGTTTTCTTATTTATTTATATTCTATAAAGTCTTTGTTGCCTTGCATAGCAATTTGACAAAAAAAAGTATCAGACGAATATGACAACTGATTTATAATTTAACTTAACAAATCTTAAAGATATAATTGCGATGAGATAAAAAATATATTTTCACAAATTCCATATCTTTTCATAAGTCTTGTGCTTGAGTCTCGTTTTTTTTCCACGCCAAATAATCACTTTTAAATCTCATGACCCGTGCTTAAATTAAGAGTTGAGATACTAAAAATAATTGTTCTTTGCTTCGTAGCGTATCCTTTCTGATTCTATGATAAAAATGGTAATTATTTGCTTTTTTAAATCCAAAATAAAAAGATTTTTGGGAAACCCCAACAAAAGAGTACCGCCGCGAATTATTACCAACAAGGAAACAGTTTTCTTAAATAAGACATATTACATGCAGCGCTCCAGTAATGACAGTAAATAACAATGAAGGGGAGATGCTCTAAATCATTGAAAGTCCCGGAAAGGGATTATGTCTCTGCGAAATTAGGGAGAATTAGGGACAAAGTATGGAATTTTCTTGGCAGACATGTTCATAAATTAAGCTCATGCTTGGGTGCTTGGATTTGTAACTTTTGTGAAAAGACTGTGGAGCTTGGAACATGACGCGGTTCACAGTTATTGACGATGACCTGCAGCAGATAACTTTTTTATTTTATTTTTTTATTCAGGGCTGAAAAAAGTTGCTTGACGTTAAGGCAGAGGATTTATATCATAGGTATTTTATGTTTCAGATTATGCCATATATAAATATAGTCAAAATTAACCTCAGAATTAAAAAGGCTAAATTTCATAGGAAGTCATTAAGATTTAATATAAGGCATGGTACATTTATATGTGAAAAAAAACTAAATGAAATAATATTGTGCAGATAAAATTCCATGGACTAAAACTCAAGGAAAACTATACTATGATTTTATGTAAATATTATGGGATATCTGTTAGATAGAGAAGACTTTCAATAAAAAATCAGGAGTTCAAATGAATTATATATCAATATCATTTCTAGTGTACTAGTACTTATTTATTTATTCTGTTAAATACTTCAAATAAATTTTCCATTATTTTTATATAAATATAAATGCATCATTCAAATAATAATTTCTATGGGTATTATTTATTATAGACACAAAACACACATACAAGTTCGTCATAGCATACCAAATTTGACATATAATTTGTTAGCTTATTTGAACTTTTATACACAAAGGACTATTTCAGTTTGTAAGTTCGTTTTTCTGAAAGATATTTGAAACTCAGAACGTTGATTTCCAACTATGCCATTCAATTAAAATTAAGGGTATGCCAAGTGAATGAAATAAATTTTGATAATGCATCCCCCAAATTCATTCCAAATAGTGAATACGAGATAAAAATTTATAACTCAACAAGTATTTCGCAAAATATTATTAGAAAAATATTGCTCCATCAGTAAAAATTCACAAACACTGTCTCAGAAAATTCCAATAAAACGAAATAATAAATAACCTGCTAAATTCAAATTTTAATATTATGGGATATCTGTTAGATAGAGAAGACTTTCAATAAGAAATCAGGAGTTCAAATGAATTATATATCAATATCATTTCTAGTGTACTAGTACTTATTTATTTATTCTGTTAAATACTTCAAATAAATTTTCCATTATTTTTATATAAATATAAATGCATCATTCAAATAATAATTTCTGTGGGTATTATTTATTATAGACACAAAACATACATACAAGTTCGTCATAGCATACCAAATTTGACATATAATTTGTAAGCTTATTTGAACTCTTATACACAAAGGACTATTTCAGTTTGTAAGTTCGTTTTTCTGAAAGATATTTGAAACTCAGAACGTTGATTTCCGACTATGCCATTCAATTAAAATTAAGGGTATGCCAAGTGAATGAAATAAATTTTGATAATGCATCCCCCAAATTCATTCCAAATAGTGAATACGAGATAAAAATACGATATAACTCAACAAGTATTTCGCAATATTTTATTAGAAAAATATTGCTTCATCAGTAAAAATTCACAAACACTGTCTCAGAAAATTCCAATAAAACAAAATAATAAATAATCTGATAAATTCAAATTTTAATTAAAATGAAATTTATTTGATTTATTGAAATTCTTGTCCTAATGATTCCAAACTGCCGACCAGCTTGTCTAGTGGTCAGCGTGCCTGACTACGGATAGGGAGGTCCAGGGTTTGAATCCCGGTTCAGGCATGGATGTACTTTCTCTCTCTCTATTCTGTCTTTGTTCTTTCTCGTGTGTGAAAGAGGTATGAATAAAACCTTTGTTCCTTTTTTTTTTTGTTAAGCATTTTAGCTTCAGCAAATGTTAAAAATTTACTCTTAAATTTCTAAAATTCTTATTATTTAATTTTTCAAAAGTTTGATGATAGTTTTTTACTAAAAATACTTAGCTGACTGACTCCATGTCTCTTTTTCTATCCATCTAAACAGTCAAGGCTAACTGTAAAATTTGCATCACGTTCTGTAAATTTTTTTTTTTTTTTTAATGCAAGACCTTTCTTTTAAGAAAGATCCTTAAATAAGTCTAAACTGAACTAATGAAATGTACAAGACCTCTCTCTCTCATTTCTTTTCACATAATAATATTTTCCATAGAATTTTGTCTTTCGAATCGATTTTGTAAATTCGAGGGGAAAACCATTCTTGTAATTCTAATCTTTTTTGTTTCCAGTCTAAAAAAATACTATGACAGATGCCGTAGTCATCTGTAGCCTTCTGTAATGCTTCCTCTTTTTCTAATATTTAAAACAGAAGTTTAATAAGCAAGAATCCTACAAGCAACTGACGGAAATATGTGGCGAACCCTTATGCTTACTGTACATTCGAAGACACATTTGTAACTGTCCACTCATAGACCTCTATAAGCTATCAGCAGACTATTTTTCAACGATTTTTTTCCATTAATTAAATAAAAAATGTAAATGCATTAATTAATAAAAACTGTAAATGGCGGATAATCTGTGATCTCTAAAATACAGCTTAAAAATTTAAGGTAATCATGTGTAATACCTCGCAAAATAAACCCATTTCATACTATAAAAATTTAAAATACAACCATCTAAATTTTCTAATTGATTCTGGCAAACGATATTTATGAAAGAATAAATTTAAAAAAAAAACAAAAGTGCAAAAATCAGTAGCCAGTTAAATCGACCCATTCCTTTTTAACAACAATTATATACATTTGTCGTAAATAGTCTGATAAGTTTCACAAATTTAATGGCCTGAGCCGCGGAAACGATATGAATGATGGTCATCTTTTTATTTTTTCCTTTCGTACTCGCTTGGCTCGCAAAGCATGGCTGACGAGATGCACTTGGCTGGCTAAGCTCATAATGCCTGCTAAGGGAGAATAAACTCGGTCTTTAAAGAAGCCGCCGCCGACACTAAGCTGATTTCGGGACACTTTAATTCGCTAATGAGAATTAAATAGAGCTCCATGAACAATGATGCTATATCACATTAACAGAAAGAAATAAAAAATGCTCTAATCAAAATGGCTTACAATTGATTTTATTTATGAAAAATTAGAGCATACATACTCACGTGTATGTATATATTTACAAATAAAAATATATTTATTTCAGTTAAAAGTTATTAAATGAATACTGAAAACTATATTTTTTTCTTTTCGTCAAATTTTAGTTTTGAAACCAGTAGTTAACAGTACTTAAATAGGTATACATTCATCAGAAAATTTCATCAAACTCATAAAAGTTTAAAAAATTAAATATGTAAAGATATTTTACTAAGAAATACGATACACAAGAGAAAAGAATCTAATAAAAAAGAAAATCACAAATCTAATTACTAGTGGATGGAGTATGAAAATTTAATTTATGTATTAAGGAATTCTATGCTGAAAATATTACAAATTTAACTATTAAATGCTCACCAATATAATATTAATTTATAACGCTTTATAATCTATAAGAACTAATGAATTTTTTCACATTTATTGGTAAAATATTGCTCTGTTCACAAAGTGTAGAATTATAGAAAATTTATTAACTGAGAATTTTACCACTTGATGTGTTTTTATTATTATTATTATTATTTTACTTTCTATGAAAATAAATCACAAGTAAAAATAAAATATTTATGTTCTTTTGCAAATTCTTGTTTTTTAAAAATTAATTTATTAATTGTTATGTTTTCGGTTCTCGATACGATTATAACGTTTTGGAAATAAATTATTATTTAAATAAATTAGTAAATGTTAAATAATTGGCAATTAAGTATAAAATATTATGCCAGTGCCAAAAGATTCCCAGACGATACAAAATTACATTTATTATATATTTTCCACTTTTTTTATAATAAAATACACAATAAAACATATTTCAATTATTTTCATAGATATTATTATTTAAAAAATTATTAGATATTTTTAGAGCAAAATTTATAATTTATTTTATTTTATAAAAATTTGTTATATTTCTAGAAAAGACATCTAAGCAAATGTTTCCTAAATTATTTATTACCAATTAAACGTATTAAGCGGATGTTTTAGTACGCACGCATGAAATTTAAAAACTAATTCCGTTCTACAGAAATAAAAAAAATCTCAAATTTTATTCAACTTAATTGATGATATCTTGTAAGGACTATGTGAAAATTGTAATATTTTATGGTGGAAAATAAAAAAAAGCAGAACTTCTGTCTAAGAAGGTAATAGTCAAGTTCTTATTACCTTTCTATATATATATATACATACATACATACATACATACATACATACATACATACATACATACATACATATATATATATAATATATATATATATATATATATATATATATATATATATATATATATATATATATATATATATATATATATATATATATGTCAGCATTTATCAGCAATTATTTTTAATTCCTAAACTGATATATCATTGATAAATAATTTCAGTTTTTTTAAGAAATAAAAATAAAGATTTAAATAAAGAAACATTATACATTATTTTTATTGAAGTTTGAAGTATTGAAAACTGTTTTGCTTAGAATTTAAAATAATCAACAATAATAAATTTTATACGAAAAGAATGAAATTTATGCATTTGTTAACTGTATACATTAAAAATATTTTAATGCAAAAATTTATTTTAATAAATAAAAATTTATTTTAATAATATTTTTGCCAAACATTTTTCAGTGTGAAGTTAATTTAAAGTTATGGAGCTTCGAAACTGATTTCTATCTTTTGTGGATTAAGTGTTTATAAAACTTAAAAACATAAATTAGAAAACTTAAAAAACCAAATTATTTATTACATTATTTTATAAATTACACTACGTAATAAATTATTGTGGAAAAAAAGAAAGGGATTTTTTTTAATGTGTAAAATAATGTAAAATGTTAAAATTAAGCAAAATAAGACATTCCTAGGAGCTATTTGAATCGTTTTCGCTCTAGTTATCGTTTGTAACACTAGCGCTCTTCTAGTTGCAGGATTCGAACTTAAAGATTTTATAGGTTCATATTTATTGGTAGAGTTTTAAAGATATCCCAAATTTGAATGATGGTTATTAATTTGTTTTCGACATTTAGATGTTAATTATAATTAATTATTTAGTTATTGAAAAAATCAAAATATTAAAAGCATATAAGTCCTACGTGGGAAAAACTTTCTGAAATTTCATAAAATCTTAACATATTTTTCTATAATTTATATGTTATCATATGTGAATTTTTGAATTAAAATTTAATTGAAACTGATGTACGTATTAAGATTTTTAGTTACCATAGAAATATGAAGCTAATACAAAATTCAGTTGAATTAATTCATATTTTGATAATAATAAATCTTTACCATTGGCAAATTTGAATATTTATATTTCCTTAATAATATACTTGTTAAGCAAAAATTGAAATAATTTTGGGAATAAAAGTTTGTCTTAAGCAATTTCATTAAATTTATACTGATACCTCAAATCCACATTTATATTTAAAAATAAAAAAGTTAGTAAAACTATACAGACTCATAAGATATTGCTGAATAAAGACGGAATGTGAAATCATTTCCTATATGTGTGTAACTATCTCATTAAATTAAAATTTTATAAATAAAAAAATATATAACTTACATTATATGTCTTTATTCAATAATTTAAATATTCTTTGTGTGTGCGGGTGAGAACTGTATTAATTTAAGTGTTTTACTTTAAACAGAAAGTACTTTTGTTTGGAGAGTACAGATAATTTAAAAGTTTTAATCTTACTATCTGAGGTATACATTCCATTTTATCATAAAAATATATCCTTTGTTAATTTTGTTAATCTCTATATTTATTATAATAATGACTTAAGGACGTGGACTCTAACAAAAACTCAGTCAAATGAAATTGTAATATCCGAACGAGAAGTCTTAAGAAGGATTTTAGGTGCTATAAATGAGAATGGAGTTTGGAGGCACAGATACAAACAATTTCGAGCTCTTCAGACTTTTTAAGGAAGCTGGCATCGTCAATTATATTAAAATATGTTTTTTTGAGATTTGCGGGTCATATCTGACGAATGGACCCCTGATCATTGACTTCAAGAATTTTTAAATATAGGCCCATTGCAATCAGATCTAGGGGTCCGCCCAAATTTAGAGGGACTGATTGTGAGGTTTGGTTTTGGTTTGTTTGTCGCTCAACAGTCAGTTTTTGCACACAAAGTCTAATTAGACCGGGACCTACGGTTTAAAGTGGATTCCAAACCACTACAAATATCCGTGCCCAAAGTAGGATTCGTACCCACGAACTGCTGAACCGAAGGCAAGAGCGCTAACCATTCGGCTGCCAGCTCGGCTGATTATGTGGAGGACTTTAAAGTGCTGAAAGTGATAAATTGGAGAGCTGTCGCCTCCCGGAGAGCACAATGGAAGAGAGTTCTGAGGAAAGCTTTGGCCCACCCCGGGCTGTCGTGATGAAGAAGAAGAAGTATGATTTATGAAAATGTGTGGTTCAAAATGAAGAGATGCGTTTAATTTGTTCACAAAACCACGAGAGACAAAAAAACCAAAGTTAAACATTATTAATTGCAGACGATACCACCGCAGGTGGCCACTTATTTTATGATAATGCCACACAATTCTAGAATTCTTAAATCAAACGATCTCATTTGGTATATTTCGCAATATGTTGCAATTGGCCAGATTTTGCAAATATCCGGATAAAATCCTTTTGTTTGTTTAATATAGAAAAATAGCTTCACAAGTTCTAATGTTGATCTTATTAATTGACAATAATCCAAAATTATGAAATATTTCGTGTTATTAATGCCTAATGTGTCAAACAATTAGAAAACTAAAAATATTTTGTATATTTTTTGTGCTAAACAAACCATTTTTTTTAATCGGATAATTTGCTTATCGATGAGGAAGAATTCACAGTTAACAATATTTTTCTGTTCAGAGCAGAATATTTGTAAAAAGATATTTAACTGATGAATAAAAAAAATTTCACGAAACCTACAGTTAAATATTTAATTTGAGATAAGCTAATACACGTATTTTTACGCTGAATAGAGCTAAACGAACAATTGTGCCTCATAGACAATCAACTACTCAAACTAGATCGATAGCTATATTCAAATACAGAAGAAATACTTTAATTTAAAAATTCAATCTAGTTATTCATAGAATTGGAAAAGAGTCATTTGAATAATTGTTTTTAATGTTTTAATATCAATGTGGGAGAGATGAATTTCACCTTTAATATTTAATTTAAAATCAAATGGTAGAAGTCTTCGTTATTTTACATTGGACTCTTTGAGTTTACACTTTCCACCTTCTCCATCTAGAAAGCGAAGTGAGCAAGGGTTGAAGGGGGGGAGGGGAGGAAGAACATTTCACTCTACTTCCCTCCAATTATGCCACCGGCTCTCGGCTATTTAATGAATGCTTGGAAAAGTGCGGAGCAGGCGGGGTGAGCCGACGTTCGGATGTTGAACAGTTGTAAAAGACACCTGGTGTACGTTTGGGTCGATCGTGGTATATCAGAGATCGTCAACAGAGCTCGGCACCCCTAAATTTATCGCGCAGCAGTTATAAGCGAAGAATGGGATTTATTGCCCTGTTTTGCATATTATTCAACTTAACAATGAAGAGGGGTCGAATAGAAAGTGAAGGCGCAAAAACGAGGGAATTTTAATTCCTCGTTTTTTTTTTTTTTTTTTTTTTTTTTTTTTTTTATCAGGAGAGACCTTTAAACAAAGCGGAGAACTATTCCGATAAATGAAAAAAAATTATGACTACTAAATTTTTTCATTTTATTTATAAAGAAACTATTCCACTTATTCGGAAATATGTAACAAATGCGAAAAAAATATTTAAACTGATGAATTAAAGGTAATAAAATTAGTGTTATCACTCAAAATATAATATACCAGTCTAGCTAAGATTATGATAAATGGCCGATGAGCTAGTCAGTAATTCAGCAATTTAAGGGATTCACCTCCACTAATTCAACTGTTAGGCGTAACAAGAGAGGTTTAGAATATTTAAACAACAAATCCAGAAAATTTAACTATTACGTTCAATGAATTATATTGCAAACAGACAAATGAAATTTATAATGAGAACGATGCATATCAAATTGTATTTTAAGTAATGCAATTTAAAATAACCACTTTGTTATTTAGTCCTATAAATTATATTGACGTAACATAAAAAAATTCTGTTCATTTAAACACAAAATATGTAAACGCGCAGATAAATAAAGATTATGTTTCGAATGAATTTCAAAAAGTAACTCAATATTTGTTATAAATTAATTTTTCAATAAATTTAATTTATCTTTCCTTTTCCTTTTGTTACATATATTTAAAGGGAAATTGGGATCCTCTAATGGCAGAAATTTATTTGCTTTTCGTATAAAACTAATTATATATATATATTTTTATCGAAAATTGGGACGAAACTTAAAGATTGAATATTTATGTATGGAAATTTTGTATTCTCAAGAATATATTAAATATATACAAAATTACTTTCACATAGGAGTTTATATAAATGAGGCTCGTTTATTAGAATGTCAATAGAACAGATGTTGCAAATTTTATTAACAAGATTCAATAAAAAAAAACACATCATAAAGAAGATATATACTTAATAGTATTATATTATACAATAGGAAGTAATATGCAAATAAAAAAAAAATCCAAGCGCTTTTCGCTTGATTCCGTCTTGCCAGTGGAGCATGGAATAAAAAGAAGAAAAATCAGACGACATTTACGAAAGAATATGTCAAAAAGTTATGGAAAGAAAAGCTCCGATTAAAACGCATGCGATGGCTAAAGAGTATCGTTTGCTGACAGCGTGACGAAATAAAAAAAAATAGAATAAAAAAGCTTAGAGAAAGAAAAAGTGAAATTGTCTTCCTTGGGAGGGGAGGAACGTGTGTGCGTGCATCGGCACCCCTTGTGGCAAGCGAAGCGAACGCACTTGCTGCGGCACCATTTCAGTTGCGCTCTGCATCTTCCCTGACGGACGTCGGAGAGAGAAAGTGGACGATTTTTTTATTTTTTTATTTATCGGCTGCGTTCATGGGTGCCCCGCTTTCGTACCAACCCCATGCTTTACCCTTGGCTTTAGCAAATGGAGTGGAAATACGAAGAAAAGCGTAGACAGGTATCGATCGTCAAACATCCGGCTGCTTTCGGATAAAGAAGAGTGCAATATGCTGTTTCCCCTGTTTTTCCAGATGTATTCTTTTTTTAAGTTTACTGAACCTATCATCGATGCAATAATGAATATTGGTTCTTTAAAGCATCGTGTTTACTTAATATATATATATATATATATATATATATATATATATATATATATATATATATATATATATATATATATATATATATATATATATATATATATATATATATACATATATACATATATATATATATACATATATATATGTATATATATATATATATATATATATATATTATATATATATATATATATATATATATATATATATATATATATATATATATATATATATATATATATATACTGTATGTCGAGAAATGAAAAAGTTGAATCAAATCTTAAGAACTTCAAAGTTGTGAAATCTAAAACCATATTCTTATAGATGACCAAAGGTCTAGTCAGATAAACCGAGTCATTAAAATATTTATGTTGAAATCGAGAAACCACATCTGTTTGAAAGAATTAATTTTATTTGCCATTTATAAAAATGTCACAAGAAGGCACACTGATTTAAACTAATGTTATAGCTCTGAATTTTTCCAACTAATTTCATTTGAGGACATTATCGGTTATGATTTACTGCTAAAATTACGTACCATCTCCAGAAAAAACTTTTGCATTTGGATTATAATTTTTGGTGACCTTATTAAATGATTTATACCAATATATTCCAAAATCTGAAAGCAAAAAGGGATTTATAAGTCACAAACACTGCCTGGTGCACACACTATCACATAAATTCAGCAAAAATATCTTTACAGAAACAACGCTGTTTTTGTGTATGTTGCCTTTCATTTATTTCAAAATAATGTTAAATGAGAAAATAATAAAATAACCTAAAATTTTTACAATGAAACTTCTTCTGCATTTTCTTATATAATTTATTGCATGTTAATATTAAAATTTAATACAGACGGATTAATATAAAGTGGAAATTTTAATTAGAAATCTCTTCTAAAGCTCAAATATGTAGATTTTTTAGTTTGTTGATTATACCTTATTCATTTAATTTGCATAAAATAAAAAAATTAATTTACTTATTAAAAAATTACAGCAATATTAGCTAAACCACCTTTCAACTACATTAGCACCAAAATTGCATTAAAAAATAAGGAAAAAATGCCATTTATAAGTCATTTAAAACGAAAATTTAAATTAACAATCCTTTATAATGAAATCTGAAATTTTAATATAAAACTTTCAAAAATATTTAATATTCCATTGAAGATTTAAAGTCAAATATATTCATAAAATATTCAAAATTACATATTGTTAATCAAAGAAAAAAAAATAAATAAAATAGTTTTACATCCATAAAAACTAAGATATGTGTAAGCTCTTAATTGAGAGACATATTAAATTAGCTGCCAAAAATTAAAGGTTGATCCTTTGAAATGAGTGCATGTGATTAGAACTATTCCTTTTTTCCCACTAGAGTTAAGACTTACAGTGCTTTTATGAATGTGAAAACACCAATATCAACAAATTTTAAATTAGTTTTAAAATGGAAGAAGAAAATCTCTTTTACCAGGTTCATGCAGGTAATCATTTACTGGGTTGTCATATTTTAATTAATAAAGTTCAAGATATCGTACCAATCTACAATTCCAATATTATTCTTGAAGGTAAACTTTGTTTACTTATACTCATTATACAGCACCTTGCTTATTTTTACTTATCTTTCATATTTACACATGCCTGAATTTCTCCCTTTAAAAGTCACTTAGCTTTTCGTTAAAAAAGGAGAAAGCATTTTAGCCTTCTGTTGTAATTCTTAATAATAATATTTAAAAGAAAAAAAATATATATAGATATTATAAGGGCTTTTTAAATAGAAAATTAAAACCTCAACATTGCGCAGTATAAAATAATTTTATATTGGATCGTTTCTATCGAATTAGCTGGATATTAAATACTGATTTGCACAAGAAAGCCAAAGGTTTCTTTCGTTTTAGAAATTTTTGGCATAATAAAATCGCGTTAAGAAGCAACTTTCAATGCACAAATGAAATATTGCTTAGTTTTGGTTATTTAATATCATCAAAAAAGAGTTTTGGTGCTATTTATGAAAAAAGTGAAGAAATATGCAAATTTCGAATGCACGTATAAGAAAAGATTCGGCAGTATCAGAGATCGACGAGAGAGAATTTCAATGAATTCATGTAATGGTGACTTGATGCAGTTCCTAATTCAAAGTAGCCTAATCCGAAGTCTAACCAAACCTAATTCGAAGTTGTGAAGCTAACAGAAGCTGAAGACTTTTTTGGGCGTCTCTATTTTTTCTTCTCTACTATACAACTTATGATACACAAAAATACGAGGTAGGTCTGCTTTGGTAACGACAGATATTTCTAATCTAGAGTAGTAAGCTTCTAAACTACGTAATTCATTAATTTGCATATTTATTCTTACTTCATTCAATTGTGAAACAAAAATGGCGAGAAACATTATTCTTAGTTTGTATTTAAACACGACTTTCAATTCTCCATATTAAATTAAAAAACATTTTCAAACATCAATATCTGATTATCAGTTATTCTGTTGTTGTTACTGCTACTTATGACACTTGGACAAGTCAAGCTCACTAATGGCAATGCGAATTTAAGTCAGTAGGGTGCGTCGTTCGTTTAACCAGAACACCAATAAGATGGAAATACGATTTGCTCAAAGCTATTTCAATAGATGGCACCACCAAAGGATACACCTCCTCAATTTGAAGAGGGAGCAAATTTTCTCTAGACCATTACACCCATGGTAACTGCTCAACGACCGACCACAGGATTTTCGATTCCACAGATTTAACGATCACGAATTTGTATACACCACTCTAATATTTCCTGCTACATAACTACATTTTTTTTTATAATGAAAAGAAATTTTAAAGCTTTAAAGCTTATTCAATTAATTTTTTGAACATTTCAGACTATTGTCTGAAATGAAAAAAGCATTTCAAAATGAATAGTGATAAGATTAAATTGTGAGTTATTAAACTTTTTTCACAGTTTTGAAAATTTTAAAATTATATATATATATATATATATATATATATATATATATATATATATATATATATATATATATATATATATATATATATATATATATATATATATATATATATATATTCCATATTGGTTCGTCTTTTGTTCTATGTTTATTTCTTTTATATGAAGGATAATTCGATCGTGAATTACAGTTTAAATTGGATTTCAAACCATTAAATACATCCAAGCTGTATAGGGAAATTAACCTATAACTATTAAATTTAAAGACAGAGTCCATACCATTTACCTGCTCAATAGGACTAAAGACTATAAATGAGAAAAAATATTAGAACAATATAGTGTTAAATTATAAAAGGTGTGAAAAGATTAAAATGAAAATGAGTAGTTTTTATGAATGAATTTTAAAATACTGACATAAAAATCATAATATATATCATTGTTATTCTTTTTTCATAATATATCTCATTATTTTCATTTATCATTGTTTCCGTCTAAACCTAGAAAAAACACAAAAGATGTAAGTATGATATCCCTGCCCAAGTGATTTCTCGCCAAATCTAGCGTTCTTTGTTTTGATTATCCTGTTACCAATTTAAGTTTTTGTTATTTTTCAGATTTTTTTGTTGCCAAATTTGGTTTTGCTCGTGTTTTACATTATTTTTATGTTATATATGTGGTTCTTTTCAGTGGCCACAGCATTTGAAGTTTTCGCTTTACTTTCAATTCGAACTTTTTTTTCTACGTATGTTATTGTGTTTCGTTGTCACCAGCATCCAAACATCGTAAACTGTTCTTTTTTCCAATTCATTTATTATTTATATCTTTTTTATTTTGTTTATTTATTATATAGTTTTCTTATCAATATATATATATATATATATATATATATATATATATATATATATATATATATATATATATATATATATATTTGTTTTTCTTTTATATTTTTAACGTCGTAAACTGATTTTTTTTCCTATTTATTTTTATTTATTTATTGTTATCTTTTTCTTATATATTTTTGTTAATTCATTATTATATTTTTCCATAACATCACCGAGCATATTCGACATGTGAGCTTGACGTCATATCAAGTAAATCATAGTTATTTACTTATTTCTTTTACCGGTTGTTTTGAAGAGAAGACAAACCCAACAAAAACAAATTTTATTCATTTTTCTAGTAATACTTTTTTTTAGATTTAGTATACTATTATGTGATTTAAAATTTTCTAAAATGCGTATTTTTGGAACTTAGGGAAAACATGTGCTTAACTTGGCGATAAAAAAATTCTCAATGGTCACCAATGAGGGGGGGGGGTATATCCTACTAGTTCCAAAAACATAAATCTATGATTCTATGTAAAACAATCTATGTTTATAGCTTTTTAATACATGATGCTTTTATATACACCTGCCATACATTCCTATATTTAGGCAAAATCACTTTATCCCAGGCGGCTTGTTTCACGTTTCTATAAAAATTAGATTTTCTAGATGACAAAAAAATCTAAAAATAAATAATTTGAAGGTTTATTTAAAATAATTACTTTGTCATTCATTTATCTGTACTCTATGAAAATTGAAAACTGTGTAAGAGTAATGGCGTGCTAATAAATATTACTGTCATCATAACGCCTTATTCCATGAATCGTGACCAAGCATGAAGGGGAAAATTTATATCGGCGTAGTTTGTGAAGATTTTTACAAGATTAAAACAAAAATATATTTTCTAAAAAAAGCAAAGAGTCCTAACCAAAGAAAAGTGCATGTAAATATTGTTCAAATTTTTATTCTTCATTCACAAAATGTTTCTTTTTACTTCATTAATTTATAAATATTAATATGTGAAAGATAAAATGTTTAAATATATGTGCTTGTGTCGTTTATTATTATCTCTTGTTTATGTTCCTGGTCAAGTAACCACTTATTCTCAAGACACTGAAAATAAACTATCCTCTAAAACACTCTTAGTACCTACCAAGGGTGAGTACCCTTAAATACCAGAGAAGTTAAAGAGTGGTGAACATTCCCGTGTCGCGGTTAAACATTTCAGAAATCTGGCAAGGCCACTTTTATGTATTGATTTTTTGTAAGCAGAGAACAATAGTGAAGATTTTACTGATATTTTAATGTGATAAAATGTAATTACAGATAATATTACAACTTAAACATTGCTGTTATGTGAAAATATTATCTGATAAAAAAATATGACATTAAAAAAAATCATTTAAATCTTGAAACATTTTTTGCATAATTCATTTGAATAATTAAAATTAAAACTAGCTAAAATAATCATAAACATTTAAATAAAGAAATTTTTTATTACTAAAATTTGAGTTAGCCATTTAAAAAGACAATTGTGTACCGCTAAGTATTTGATTTACTTATTATATATTTTAATTAGTTTAATAACTTTAAATTTTTTTGCGTGTAATAAGATGATTAAATGTAAGCAAAATTGTATGCTTATATGTTATGGTATTTGTAATTTCAATGGATTTGATTATTGGAAATAATCTTTTCAATTCATTGATACACTAAGTCTTAACAGATATTTACACATATGTTGTTAAAAATTGATTATTATTACTATTAAGAACAGACTAGTAATATTTCACGAGTATTTCAAATGTATTTTCGAGAAATGTTTTTATATTCCGATCCACATTTGCACAAATTCTAAAATCGAATTTTTTTGCAGAACACGCAAATTATGAACATGATATTTTTTACTTATTATTTTATTTGAGATGCTTTTATTTTGAAAAGAAAGCTATAACTATTTCAATGGGTTTTTGTAAATAAAAAATCAATGATTGTTGTAAAAATTAAATCACAATAAAAAGAAAAACATAATGTCCTTCTAACGTTGTAGTTGTTTTGCTTATTTCCGTTTTACATTTGCCCAATCTCTCCAATATTTATTAGTAATTCTTTGTTTATAAGTAAAATATTGCTTAAAACAAATGTTAACACTTTTTTTTAATCTGTTACATACAGTGATTGTCTTTCAACTGCGTTGTTTCTAAAACTTTATTTACAATTCCAAACCTTTTCAGTTCAGTTCTTTGTTTTCCCAATCAAGCAACAACAACCGATTAATCATGTTTCAGGAAGAAAAAAATTAAATAAATCATTTTTTTATTTACACAGGACATTTTTTTAAAATTTGTTTTAGTTTATTGAATTGTAGATCTATTCAATAAGCGATTTGGCTCATTTAATCAGTTTAATCTTTGTTTAAAAATTCAATGTTTTAGATTAAAAAATAACCTAAATAGTTTTTTCCCACATTGCCGATTATCATCAATCACCGTATTTATAAAAGCATGTTTTCTCATAGATTTTCATTTCTTTTTATAAACAGAGAAATATTAAACATGGGTTTTTGTTGATTTGATGGAGGCTGTCCCCAATTATGCGGATATTAACCTTCAACGAGCAAAAGTAGTTTTGAAAATTACAAAACTTTTCAATGCCATTTGCAACATAGTGTTTCTGAAAGATAAGCATTTAAAGACCAGCCTTTAAGAATTAATTATTATTATTAATTAAAGATTACTACCACTGCAGAATTAATTTCATAATTTTTTCATTATTTTGTTTAAATATACACATAAAACATCACATTTTAATATCTTTTATATACATGCTGAAAAGAATCGTAATAAACAATCCGCTGCTCTATCCTATGGTTTTGTGTTTGAATAATAAAAAAAAGGCATGTATAATATTGATCGATATTGACCTCTTTGATCATAAGCAAAATTGTTACTGAATGTTCATTCTTTGTTTTTTCTTAATACGATACCAATGAGTATTTATTAGTTTTAATTCATAAAATAAATTAATTCTAAATAATTTGATGCATAAAATTATCCATTTTCTCTTAAAATATATCATTTGCTATATCAAAATGATAAAAGTTTAAGATTATACCTATCAAAAAGGTTTGCTTGATATATGATTTGAATATTTATTTATTAGATCAGTAAATAACATTTTAATGTTAACTTCTTCATCGGTTATTGCCTAGTAAAGTAAAAAAAAAAAATTTCGTTGAAAAAGTGATTCGTAAAAACAATTTTTAAAAGAGAACAATTGAAAATCAGTGCATTTTTGTGTGAGTTAAGACAAAACTCAAAATCTTAAATCAATATAATCTAATTTTTTACTACTGCTAAATCCTATTATTTGATTTTAATTTTTGCGACTAACATTTTCAAAATAAAAAAAGTCAAAGCGTTTTTTTTTTAAATCATATTTTTGTTGTACTATTAATACGTATTCTAAGAACACACATGTTTCAAGTTGTTTAGAAATTTAGATTGCATATATATAAAAACATGGAATCGTTTACTTGTTATTGCTATGTAATGAATCATTATTTTACTATTTATGCTTTTAAAAATTATAATATTCAATTTTAATAAACAAAATTATAGTTCAATTTTATATTAAAAATATAATATAAATAATTTTCTCTCTTTCTTGGCACTATTACAACGTGATAAATTTTTTGCTCTTATCAAATGCATTCAATGCTTCATTTTCTCTTTTAAAACCAATTATTAATAAAGTGCTCTTTCTCACCTGTTTTATAGATTAGATTTAAAAAATCCTTTCAGTTTAAATTTAAGGAAAATTAGCTGCAAAGACTTTTATACTAAAGTACATACTTTAAACAGTTTCTAGAATTAAGCTAATTTTTCGCTGATTAAACTATTATTTTAAAACAAGTTTTTTTTTTCTTCATAATGCTTTTTTATTGGTAAAATTATTTCACAGAAATAAATAAGAGTCTAATAACGAACGCAACTTCTAACTGGCTTTTTCCTTGAAACATTTTCTTAACATCATCTTCATGAAGGGAAACAAAATTGATGGTACTCGTAATTTAGACATTAGAATTTCAGTGTATAATAGAAATATCTTTCTGACTTATTACGAATTATTAATCTGTGCTCTTAAAATTATATATATATATATATATATATATATATATATATATATATATATATATATATATATATATATATATATATATATATATATATATATATATATATATATATATATATATATTTATATATATATATATATATATATATATATATATATATATATATATACATATATACACACACACACACACATATATATATATATATATATATATATATATATAAGAGTGTGTGTGTGTACGAAATCCGGTGGCCTAGTGGTAGTGTTTCACTCTACCAAGGCACAAATTCGAGATTTTATCCTCGGCCTGGGGAAAATCAACTTAGTCTTTTATCCCTTCACTGGTTCGGTAATTGAATACCAAGCATGCTTTGGAAATAAGCACTGAGTGTTTTGCGTCAGGCTAACCACCATTCTGGACATAAACTTCTCGCCGCAGGGCTTCTCGGTCAGGGAAAAAGAGATGGACACTGTAGTCCTCACATGGCCATTCATGCCACAGAGCTCATATTTAGAAGAGATAATTTTTTTTAAAATCTGCTTAACCACACACACACATACATATATAATAAAAATAAGAGAATAAAATATCCTACAATAAAACTATTTATATTACATTTGGAATAGATTTCATTCTTTTTTCTGATAAAATAAAATAAGATGGCTCTCAAAAAGAAATTAATTTAAGAAATGATGCGATTTCATTTTAGACATTATTTGTATGATTTTAAATCATCGCACTGTTTTGATATGTTCTCCTAAATCATCTACTACGCAGTACACTAATTGTGGGATAAATGTAGCGTAGTTTTAAAGGTGCATTATTAATTTTATAATGGTGCATAAATGTGCGTTAATAAATGTGCTTTATTAATTCCCAAAAGAATTATTAAAGCAAATATATAGTGGGATTCAGCAGTGATCCCTACCTCTACAAATGTATGGCTATATTTAGAAAAAAGAATTTTAAATATATATTATTTCGATTCACGTTACATATTTTTCAAGGCCTACGTAAACCCTTCTGCTCTATAATATCCTGATATTATTGATGAAAATTTGATTAATAACTTTCACCTATTCATAATTTTTTGTGATTAATTTTCTGAATAAAAACTGTTATGATCATTTATTTTTGAGAAATTACAAATCCTGTGATGCATGTAAACTACATAAGTATTATGTTCTCCTGAGATTTAATGGACAACAATAAATATATATATATACGCTTAATAAAATCCTTTTATATCATAAATTTTGAAAAAAAGGTAAACATTATAAAATAGGTATTAGTATTTTAAATCTTGAAATTTATCTAAATCTGTTTTATCTTATTTTAATCAACATTTTTAGTTAGATTTATAATCTTAACTTACCTAATCTAATTTATAATCTGATTCTGCTGAATACTAATAAACTGATTTCTACACATAAAATAACTAGTCATATTTTATATAATAAAAGAGGCAAAAACATAATTGGCATCTGTTGTATTGTATTCCTATTCATTTCAAAAATATTTAGGAATAGATTAAAAATGAGGTTGTGTGAATTTAGAAAAAAATTGCGTAAATTCTGAACATTCATCTTTAAAGCCAAAAATAATTCATCACTTTTATCAGACAAACATTCATTTTTGTAAATTTTTCCACATATTTTTCAATATATTTTAATATAGATAGATACATAGTGACATCCTGTTTGTAAGGTAAAAATATATTCAGATTTCTTCCATGCAAATTGTCTTTTATTGCTGGTAAATCGTTCATTATCTTAAAATTATTAATTGACGAAACATCTTGATATTATCATTCTTTTTTACAGTTTAGGAACAACCTAATTGCAACCATTTCATTTAATTTTAGTGAGAATGAAACATTTGTTACAAGTCACAAAAAAAAAAAATCTTTTGATATTTTAATTGAACTTTTGAAATTCAAAAGGAACTTGATACATTTGTTACCCTGTTTTAGTGAATTCATCTAAATAATATTTAAAATTTCTTTAAAACATCTTACCTTTTCATGTATAATTTTCCATACTTGCTTTCCACCATGAAATAGTTATGTTGGAAATTATTATTGTTCACCAAGACTTCTTACCAACTATCGTATCATCTTTATTCAATAAACATGTTTATTTTTATTGCTACAAAAAATTTCAACTTATCGTGGATGCATTTAATATTTTCTTCGAAATTAGTTCCTTTTTTGTAAACAATAAATGCACAAGAATAAATGTGAATATAATGAAGTCATTAAGATCATTAAATACTCAGCTTAGTTAATAAAAATCTGCGTTTGATTTGCATGGAAATTTTATTACTGCGTGATGCAAGTATAGAATTTTAACGTAAGTTTTCAATAATGAATTTCAGCGTTTGCTTATTTTCTACTTTCGTTGATTACTTTCTAATACACTCGCAATCTCCATTAACGTAAAGTATTTATAGATTTTTCTGAACAAGGAAATTTTGCCTGTTTATTCTGAGAATCTATAGTTACTGCTCCAAAATGAACTAGGATAAGCTGTTTTCGAATAACATATAAGCTGTTTTCGAATAACATTTTAGTAGACGAGGAAATTGCATTATATAATTTTCAGAATAACAATAACAAAGTAAAAAGATTAATTATGTGTGTGTGTTTGTACGAGACGTCTTTCTAGACTTGAAAGCTATCTGTGATTCAGTTGGGCATTTTAACACAACCTCAATTTCATTAATAATATGCATACAAGTGCAGAAATTAGTACATCTAAGATTTATAACGATAATTTATTCGAAAAATATATATGTAATTATCAGTTGGAAGCCAAAGTTTTATAATCAACTTCTTCATATTTTGCAATAATATAGTGATTTTGTGCTCTTGATGTTTATTTTCATCTTTATAAACTTATCATTAGAAATAGAGATTACCAGTATTCATTGAAACTCAGATGGGGCCGCCGATAATTTCATAAAAATATATTATTGATTCTTAAACAAAATGTTAAGGGTCATTGCTGATAAACATTTCAGTAGTAAGTTTCGAGGAAAAGAAAAATGAAATAAACATTTCGTTTATTATTTTTACAGTTAAGGCTTATTAATCTGAATTCCCAAAGCAATTGTTCATAAAAGGAATTATTGTCTATAAAGGTATTATTAATTGAAAATTTATATAATTCCCATGTTATTTCAAAAGCATGATTAAAATAAATATAAGAATTTCCAACTTTAGAAATATTTTACTTCAGTGGAGTTTTAAATTTTTAACGAAAAAAGTAACGATCCGCAACCTCCTTTTTAAGAATTGCTATTGGCTGACAGTTAATTCCAGCAGTTCCCCCATTTCGTTTTATTTAAATTTAGTAAACAATAAGAGTGAGTTTACGGAAGAAAATTTGGTGAACATATGTTAGTATTTATTTATTTTTTTTAATATTTTATATATTATTTACTTTAACAGAATAAAAAATAATTCGCAACGAACTTTTATTCTATTGACGTAATTGCGCCATGGTAAAATTGCATTTAGAATTCGTGTTTTCAACGCCAAATAGTGTAAACAAAACTGTTACACGAATAAGCTTCCGGAAAGAGCGACAGAATCTGAATGAAATTTTTTTTATTTTTAGTTTCTTTAATGATTTTAAGAGGGAGCTGCTGCTGCTAAAGAGACCACCGGAATCGTATTTCGGCTGATCTCTTCTTTCCATCACAAAGAAATGCATTTTACTCTTTCTCCGAAGCCGCTATTTCCAGAACGCTTCGTTTAAAAGCGGGGCTAAAATTAAAAACCCACAGCGGAGAACAAAATAAAAAGAAAAAAATTATTTATGTGAAATTGGCACGCAGGTGATTTCGAAACAGCTCTTTGATGTTCGCCGAAACTGTTTCTGATAACGGTAAAACACAAATGAAAGCTTCCTGTTGCCATTTCCATTATTGAAATATCTGTTATTAGAGCCAAGAAAAAATTTTTATATGATGCCAGTTGAGGCCGATGAAAATAAAATAAAACTTTTAAAAATAAAGGAAAAACATATGATAACAAAAATTGATTAAAATCAATAATTAATTCTTGGGCGGTGGTCTTCATTGAACAATATTGAATTTTACGTACATAAATTCTGCCACCAAAAAATCTGCATTTATATATCGATTAATTTTTTCATCACTTTTACTAACTGTGAAAGTTCACTTTTTGTATTCTAAGAAAGCTTATGGTGAATATTGAGATTACTTGAAAAGGAATAGTTATAACTAAATGTATTTTTAATTACATTTTATTGAATTACCACACACATGGATACGATTAATTTCGAAAGTAATTAAATGAACTAAATGTTATTGGAAATTTCTCTAATGGGAACACAAAATTAAAGAGCATCTGTGAATTTCCGAAACAAGAAATTTGATTAATGTGTTTTAAGAAAAAAATGATACAAGGTAATCTGATAATATATATTCTAACATAAGGCAAAGATTTAGATTCCTGTAAGAAAACAAAAATGCCCTTATTGTAGAAAATGACTTGAACTTTTTTAATTAAACAGACAAAATGCACTAAGTTGAATTGCAAGTGGTATTGCAATGAACATCACAGCCAATGTATTATGATGTATAGAATATTAATCAGAAAAAAATGTAGAAAATATAAATATAACTAAAAAGTAAATTATGGTATAGAAAATCTTAAAAAAATATATCAACTAACAAATGAATTAAGAATGCACTCCCAAAATTTAGCCCATATGCATAACTTTCACATTATATTATAAAGAATATCTCAATGATAAAATAATAAGTTGAATGAAAGGAAAGAAATGTAATATTTTGCTAAAAACAATTAAATCAAACTGCAAACTATATGAGGTATTCCAAATACAATTCTATACCATTCGAAAATATATATATATTTCGCTTGCTTTGGGATTTAAATTTGAAATAAAATAGTCCAAGTTTATCAGGATTCACATAGATTTTTTTTTATTTTACAGCCAATTTATCTGGGAATACAACTTTATTTAACAACCGCAGATTTTAAAACTAATATTATCAACAATGTTCGGGCATATTCAGTTCATTTTACAAACCACTGGTAAATAATCTTAAAGTGCATATCAATGATGCATCAGTAGAAATGCTTGAATGTTATAAAAAATAAGATTTTAAATGTGTAAATACCACGGTGTTTCTTTTGGAAATTACGGTAAGTGAAATTATCCATTACAAGCAATAATTTATATCAAAGAAAATAAATAATAAATATGAAAATTAATTTTAAGGAAATAAAACATTTTGTGATATTGTTGTTCTTTTAGAAAAAATATTTTCTTTTTTTTTTCCTCCAAAATTCGTTTTTTCTTTCTTTTTTTTTTTTTTTTTACACATGCATTAGTTATAATGCTTTACTATTCAATCGGAAGTATGTCCGGTATGACAGCCGAAAAATTCTTCTGCAACTGCAGAGGAATTTCGCATTGGAACTGTTTCTGACATTCTATTTTAAAGGTCAAGCTTGAGAAGCTTTCAACTGAAAAAAAAAATCGGAAACATTAAAGTTGCGTAGAAAAGGAGATACAGAACAGATAAAAAATTTGATATAGAAAGAATACTTAAGTTAAGAAAAAGTAGAAAATAAAATAAAGGAAGTTTATAACACGTATCTTGATCAAATTGATTTTACTTTGGAGTAGGGGGCGGTAAAACATGAATGCAAGCGATTTTTTTTTCGCTTCGACTGTCCATACGGACTATTGTGCAGAATAACTTGACGAAGATGGTTTTCCTTCCTATCTTTATTACAACAGCTGCAGGACTGTTATAGAAAGAAAGAGGGAGGGGGAGCAGAAAAAAAAGAAATCGTTTGCGAGATGGAGCATACCAACACTAGTGATAATAAAAGCGACAAAAGGACAATAGGAAAACGTGGGGGAAAAAGAGGGGTCAGAAAGAAAAAAAGAGGAAAGATTAAGATTCGTCTGCACAAAAGCAAAATGTCAAAAAACGATTCTTAGAAATATTATTCCTTTCCCTTCCCCCTTTTTATCGTGAGTTCCCTGTTTGGCCCACCCCGACCTTTTTGATGACGTCTGGTACCGTTAAGTGCTACTACAGGGACACTCTGCTTTGCACTGAAAGTCGGGATTTCTCTCTCTCCCCCATCATCTCTACATCTTCCTGATCGGTTGCTTCTTCTCCTCGGTTCCTACACCCCCACGTGACAACGGGGAGGGGAGAGTGAGGGAGTGCGATTCGACAACAAATTGAATGCATGAGGAGAGCCAGAGTTCTTTTAATGGAGTTGGTTTTTTGGTGGGGAGGGAGAAAAAGAAATAAATCATTTCAGTGAAAAAAAACATTTTTTTTTCGCTGTTACTTTTTTTAATTCCTCCTCTGTTGCTTCAATGTTGTATGAACAATTAACTGACAATTTTCAGATATACATATAGAGATTATTTACATTAATTTTTTTAATGTAAATAATCTCTATAAGTGTAAATATTTTTTTATAATTATCTTTCATCATTTTTAAATATTTTCCAGTTTAGCTTTAAATTATATTTATATGAATTTGAATTCTTAATGAAGCATAAAGTCAAATATATCGTGGGGAAAATAATTTACAGAATATTTTGAATAGAGTAATCAAGTTCACATTAGGGGGTCTTTGCTTTAGATATATTAATGGCCTTTGAGAAGTATAAAGAGGGAGAAAAATATTAATAAGTTTCTTATTTAATTGATGAAAAAATACTTTTAATAAATACTTAAAAAATACCACAATTAATAAATACTTAAATAATACCACAAAAAAGACTTTTAATTAGATTTTGGTAAGTTTGATAAATTTAATCTTGAACTATAAAAAAAATTAAAAATTGTCATCAATATAAAAACAAAAATCGATAAAAATTTTGTAATTCTTTATTAAAAAAAGAAAAAATATTCAAGTTTTTTTTTTCTTGTTATATAATTCACAACGCAGTAAAATATCTTAAGCAAATTTCACTGTGTTAGCACACTTATAAAAATTAAAGTTCATTAATCTTTTAAATTTTTGGATGAAAAACATAGCAAATTTCTGATATAATTGTAGCATAAGCTCTGCGAAAAGTAATTAAATTAAAATTTTTATTGAATAAACTCCTTATTATTCTAATTATACAATATCTTTCTATATACTAATATGATATAATACATAATTCGCAAGGCAGTAAAATATCTTAAGCAAATTTCACTGTATTAGAACATTTATAAAAATTCAAGTTCATTATTCTTTTAAATTTTTGGATGAAAAAAAAATTGCAAATTTCCGATTTAACTGTAGCATAAGCTCTGCGAAAAATTATTCAATTAAAATTTGAATTGAATAAACTTCTTATTATTCTAATTATATAATATCTTTCTATATACTAATATGATTTAATATATAATATATATTCGCAACGCAGTAAAATAACTTAAGCAAATTTCACTGTATTAGAACATTTATAAAAATTAAAGTTCATTAATCTTTTAAATTTTTGGATGAAAAACATTGCAAATTTCTGATTTAATTGTAGCATAAGCTCTGCGAAAAGTAATTAAATTAAAATTTTTATTGAATAAAATCCTTATTATTCTAATTATACAATATCTTTCTATATACTAATATGATATAATGCATAATTCACAAGGCAGTAAAACATCTTAAGCAAATTTCACTGTATTAGAACATTTATAAAAATTCAAGTTCATTATTCTTTTAAATTTTTGGATGAAAAAAAAATTGCAAATTTCCGATTTAATTGTAGCATAAGCTCTGCGAAAAGTAATTAAATTAAAATTTTTATTGAATAAACTCCTTATTATTTTAATTATATAATATCTTTCTATATACTAATATGATATAATATATAATATTCGCAACGCAGTAAAATACCTTAAGCAAATTTCACTGTATTAGAACATTTATAAAAATTAAAGTTCATTATTCTTTTAAATTTTTGAATGAAAAAAAAAATTGCAAATTTCCGATTTAATTGTAGCATAAGCTCTGCAAAAATTAATTAAATTAAAATTTTTATTGAATAAACTCCTTATTATTCTATAATTACACAATATCTTTCTATATACTAATATGATATAATACATAATTCGCAAGGCAGTAAAATATCTTAAGCAAATTTCACTGTATTAGAACATTTATAAAAATTCAAGTTCATTATTCTTTTAAATTTTTGGATGAAAAAAAAATTGCAAATTTCCGATTTAATTGTAGCATAAGCTCTGCGAAAAGTTATTCAATTAATATTTGAATTGATTGAACTTCTTATTATTCTAATTATATAATATCTTTCTATATACTAATATGATATAATATATATAATATAATATAATATATATATATATATATATATATATATATATATATATATATATATATATATATATATATATATATATATATATATATATATATATATATATATATATATATATATATATATTCGCAACGTAAGTAAAATACCTTAAGCAAATTTCACTGTATTAGAACATTTATAAAAATTCAAGTTCATTATTCTTTTAAATTTTTGGATGAAAAAAAAATTGCAAATTTCCGATTTAATTGTAGCATAAGCTCTGCGAAAAGTAATTAAATTAAAATTTTTATTGAATAAACTCCTTATTATTTTAATTATATAATATCTTTCTATATACTAATATGATATAATATATAATATTCGCAACGCAGTAAAATACCTTAAGCAAATTTCACTGTATTAGAACATTTATAAAAATTAAAGTTCATTATTCTTTTAAATTTTTGAATGAAAAAAAAAATTGCAAATTTCCGATTTAATTGTAGCATAAGCTCTGCAAAAATTAATTAAATTAAAATTTTTATTGAATAAACTCCTTATTATTCTATAATTACACAATATCTTTCTATATACTAATATGTATAATTTATATAGATATGATTTCATAAAATTATTTACATAAACTTAAGAAGGTCTCACAAATGAAAATTAAATAATGTATATAATAACTTTACAAATGGTCCATCTATACTTCTCAATTCTTAATATTTCAAAGAATGATTGCATACACTTTTTTTTAATTTGTTTAATAAAAGAATCTTTTTACTAATTTCTAATGTTTAAAGAGTAATATATTACTGCATACTATATTCTTTTATTGTGAAATTACAGTTAAATATTAAATACTACTTCATTTTTTTTTACTTTCCTACTTCAAGCATTTTTTTCTCTCTGCATATTGAAATAGTAGTAAAAGATATTAAAAAATATATGCATAAAGTTTCGAAACTTCTTAGTAAAAACATTTGTACCATTTTACTCATTTTAACATTAAAATTATTTTGCAATTTCTTTTATATGCTAATTTTTGTTAATATTTATTTATAATTATGTTTGATTTCAAATAATGTAATTTTTTACAGATATTTTAAAACTATCTTTATTGGTTTATTTGTTTTATTAAGTATTTTTTTCTTGATTTAAATTTGAAACTTTTAATGCAAAGTAATATTTTTTAAGACTGTTGGCTAATTTGTGTAATATGACAATTTTTAAGTAATATCATAATAAAATTTTGCTTAAAATGTTTTCTTAACTTACTTTGTCTGAAGAGAAAGGAAATAATAATAATAAATTAAGAAATTGCGAAAGTTTTAAATTTAAAGTTGTTTTGAAAATTAAAGTCGTATGATAAAAACTCTTTTAACGTTAGCTTTAATTAAAAATATTGAGGGGAAAAAATTTAAGATTTTTAAAAGGCATTTTAAAAAATTTATTTCCTGCGTATAATATCGAAAACGTGTTGTATTTATGTAAACAGGGAGCTACAAAACCTCCCTTAAATAATAACATAATTTTGGAAAGAAACCAAGAAAACGTAAATAGCAAACATTGAATATTAATCCTTTTGAATAAAGTTTAAAACGCAGTTATCAATTTGGATTTAGTGTAATTATTTCTATTTATGCATGCCATAAGTTCCAAAAATAATAGGAAATTTATTAAACTTAAATATTTGTTAAAAATAAAATAGCAATTAACTTACTGACCTATATTAATAATTAAAAAAAGTAGTTGTTTTATAATATTAATCAATTTTTTTTCATTCAATGAAACATTTCAGACTGTTACGCTTTTAAATAGTTTGAATGAAAACAAGCATTGCGTAAGTAACTAATCTAAATTCTGTTGTCTTCATAGCATTGAAAAAATTAATTAATAACATGACCTCATTGCTCTTAAATTCTAAAAACATATTATTTAAATAAAAAAAGCAAATTTTACAAACAATAATTATTATTAGAATTATCTTTCGAATCACATTTATTTTTCTCCTTTTTATGCATCCTTCCTTGGGCTGACTCTTACTTTATGGTAGCGGCTCATTCATCAAAATAGAAAGTCATGGATTTGAGTCCAATTACAACGGGTGATAAATGTTGCACGTTCGTCATTCTATGTGGTATAGGGACAATTGATAAGGAATTTGTTGGTTTCCTCCCATGTGACGTGTGTATATAGCCTAAATCTATGAAAAGTCATTCCCAATGGTAAATCACGGTGGATGTCTCAAACGCTTTATAACTACTTTCGAATTCTAAGTCCTCTTTAGCCCGTGGTGTCCAAGTGGTTAGGGCATCGGCCTTCCAGCCGGAAGGGTGGGGTTCGCTTCTTACTGCCGCCAAAGACCTACCGAATACATGCAATATATGTGCTCGTTAAATCTGTAGAATCGAAAGTTCTACGGCTGGTCGTTGAGCAGTTACCATGGGTGAAATAGTTTGGAGAAAATTTCCTCTCCCTTCAGATCAATGCCAAAATTGAGGGAGTGGACACCCTGGTGATGCCATCTATCGGAAAAGTTTAAATCACCTTTGTGGTGCTCTGGGAACGAAAGACGCATCCTACTGACTTAAGTTCTCAAAGCCAACGTCTTGTCCAAGTATCATAAGTAACAGCAACAACAACAACAGGTTCTCCTTTCTGCTTGTCAAAATGGTATGGACTCCTTAGAATGGAAGTTCCTCATCTGCTGTTGATGGGTACTGTGTTCCATTTTTCTGCATCTAGATCTGTCATGTGAACGCTGACAGTTTTCCGTTTTTCTTCTTTGCAATATACGAATGTGGCTTACTGAATGATAGAAAAGGCCGATTTTAAGTCCCATACCGCGATGGCTATAAGTTTTTAATTCTTAGATTATCCAATATGCGTAATCAAGTTCTTCAGTAAGGAAATCAGTTTTTCAAGAAAAGATGGCACTATCCTAAGTGGGATGAAAGGCACATTGAACACCATCTACAGATGGTCAAAGAACATGTCTTGAAGATCAAAATGGACTTCAGTTACTTTTTCTAATGAAAAAATCAATTTAGATGGCTCAAATGGTTATCAGTACTATTGGTATTGTTTGGATACACAAAAAAAAACTTAATGTGCCAGACAGATGGGAGGAGGCAGTTTAATGATTTGAATTAGTTGTTGGGTATGGTGGAAAGACCAAGTTATATAAGTTTCTGGAAAGAAGAGGGAAACATACAGATAACAATAAAATTTTAAATTCATAACTTTTTCCTTATGGTACTGAGCTAGGCGGAAAAAGTTTAATACTTCAGTTGTTGAAAAGTTGAATATGGCAAGATGGAGCATCAATTCATACGGTCAATGGCAGATTAAAAATTGATTTGAAACATATAATGCTCGGATTTTGCTATACCCTACTAAAAATTCAGGCCTCAATATTATTGAAAATATATGGTCAGTAATAGTTCGGTGTGCTTACACTGGGAGCGAGTAATTTGAATCTTTGACCGAACTTCGGAAAGCTTTGAATTGTGTTTAGGGAAAATTTATCATATAGAAATTCAAAATTTGTATGATTCAATGCCAAAAAATATCAAGTAATTCAAGCAAATGAGAGAAAAATTATTTATTAACAAGACTTTTATTTTCATTATTTAGAATTGTCCTTCTACTTTTTTCACACGGTGGGATGTGGCTTAAGTTAAATTTTAATTGTAATAAGCAAAAAGATTTTTATTTTCTGTTACGGATATAGTTAGCTACCTGATTGTAAATAAGTTTTTATAAATGCTGTAATAAAATTATTTTGTGAAAATCCAAAGTTCTTCATTTATTTGAAAAAAATTTGGTGTCCTTCTACTTTTTCACGCAGTCTATGTATATATATATATATATGTGTGTGTGTGTGTGTGTGTGTGTTTGCAAAGAGAGAGAGAGAGAGAGAGAGACCGCGAACAACACGAATTTAGTTACTAATTCATCAACAGTATGTAGAAAATTAAAATTTATTCACAATCTTGTTATGTAGCCGATACAAGCTAAGAAAAGTGATACAGAGCATCAAAACGAAAGAAAATTGATTCAGGAAAAGTCATATAAATCGCCTTTAATTGGTCATAATTATACTTATGAAGAGTGTGATGTCAAGTGAAAGAATTCATTTATGAGAAAAAATTATTTATTTGGTGCTATGATTATAAAAGTACATATGATATACAATAGCAAATATTGAAGCGAATGGAAAGAGTACAGTAAATAAGAACAAAAATAGTAACTTTATACATTGATTAAAGTTCAGCCTGTTAAGTGTAAGTATTGACGCCAGAATAAGTCGAAGCAAAATAACTACAATCATCATAAATGGAATGAGTTTGTAAAACGAATTCAAAGACTCCAGATTTGGGAATGATACTTCAAGAACGAAGAAATACCATGAGACTCTACTTTGTTATCGAAAGCGTCTCAGACATCAACCGTATAAAATGAATTCAGTTGAAATCCCGGGGATTCAGATCTAGAAAATATGAGAGCTTATTAATATGATCTTTGCACCGAATTTGTTTCTTGAAATATGTAGTATTGAGGTGATTAGGTTTTGGAATGGATAAAGGAGCTTCATCATCCATATTCTAATTATAGTTGGATAAACCTTCTCAAGTAAAGGGATTCATAAACGAATTGACCAAATAAATATTATAACCTAATTAAATTGTAATAGGGAATCGTGGATTATTTTGTGTTACAAATGGAACAAGACTTCTATCTGAAAGAAAAAAAGTAACTTCTATTGCACATTGGGCACAATGAGAGGTTGCATCTTTTCCTCATGCAGAATCTTCAGCACCATCTTATGCTAAACACCCTTCTTAATTACCACCACACATCTACTTGGCTACAAACAACAAGCAAACCATTACAATGATCATCTTTCGGTTTCAGGTATACACATAATGCGTTATTGCTTAGTCCACATCAATGAACTTGAACCATACTGTAAATATCAAGAAATCAGGGATCAGTTATCAATTTGGTTTTTAGCCTATTCCTTCGAAATCAGTTTTTGCAATTTTCAGCGATTTATAATATTTATTATGTTGAGTTACTCAAAACACTATCTACTATTAGATACTTACAACTAAATTCAAAATAAATAACTTTTCTATTTGTAAAGCACTATATATGATTTATATGATTTAACCACATATAAAATTTCAAAATATCCGCATTAAAACATTGTTACTTTTCCTCTATATCCCCGCTTATGATTCTAAAGAAATAGCATGCTTCTTATGGAAAAGCTAAAATAATATAAAGTCGTTATCACATTTTAAGGGCTCAACATTTTATTTTAAATGAAATATATTCCAATCTAATTGCTCAACATTTTATTTTAAATGAAATATATTCCAATCTAATTGTTTTTGTTGAATAAAAATTGACTAAAGAACTATAAACAAAGCTAAATGCTATAAACAAAGTTAAAGCTAGCTGGTACAAAAAATGGCTTAGTGATAATTTTGTCATCGGTTAAAAGAAGCATTATTACGGGCGCAAATCACCAAGGGGTGAAAACAGCTAAATACATCAAAATTTAATAAAGGAAAAAAAGTTGCTATTATGTATGCACACGCAATCGATCATCGATGCAATTACAAAACAGATTTTGACAGAAATAGAAATTGGCGTTAAAATAACTTTTGTCAATAAGTGATAATTATTTAGTTTATAAATTGTAAATATAAAATATTTGTTTTATTTTTTAGTTGTTTCTAAAAATGTAAATCTTTTTTTAACAACACACGATGTAAATTCAATATTTACGACAGTAATTTACGATTTTTTTCTCTTTCCGATTATGGCGATTATCGTAAGCGGGAGTATAATGTGGAAAAGTACCAAAAAAAATTTATAACTTAAAGTGAAGGTAAAAAGCAGAGTTTCCACCGAAATATTTGATACTTGTATCAAAATAGAAATTAATCTGAATCTCCTGTTGTCGTCGAATGCTACAGATAAGTGTTCAAATATTTGACATACAAGTCAATGATAAACAATAGGTCTATTATGTTTGGCAAATACATAAAAAAAATCATTTATACAATCGAAATAGTATATTGAAACTACTATAAAAGAGGTTGAATTTTACTCACAAATTTTAGTTTTACGAATTTCTCCAGCCATAAATGCAAAACAAACTAGCTCTGAGAAAGAAATTAGCAAATAAACTTGAAAATTTGATATTCTGCAGAAATTTTAGACAATTAAGTCAAAAAACATTGTCAGCATGGAGTTCAATTGTACAGAACCATATTACTTGGAAAGTTTATATATTGCAGTAATAGGACATTTTTTTAACAATAAGTAAAAGTGTGAATGTGCATTTATGCTTTCAATAAATGTTTATCTTCATTTTATTTTTATGTTAATATACTTGACACATTTTTATGGAAAATTAATTAACTGTGTTATAGTTAAAAATTTAGGTGTGTGTGTGTTGATTAATGAAAGCAATGGAATTATGTTACTTAAGTTTCTAAGTTAACATTATTTATTATAGATAAAAATGCTTATCTTATTTAGTACAAGTAATCAGTAAATTGGAATTAAAATCACTCCTAATTGTCATAATTGAAAATATATTTTTGATGGTTTGATGAGGCAAGAGTTTTAAGTTTGTCTTTATGTTCTCAAAGTGATATATAAAAATGTGTTTCTAAGATTATAATATCATAATAGTGATGAGATGGGTTTACAAGAATAAATAAACGAAAACCATGTCATGCTGTTAAAATTAATATTTTTCACATTTTAAATTGTATGCATTAGTTTTTTCAATATGATAGAGCTACATAATTTTTATTTGAATTTGCCGTGAATCTATTAATTTCATTTAACATTATCATATTTAGTTGTCAAAATGACTCAAGACTATAAGAATTTTATGATGCTGAATAAAATGTGATTTTATGTCTATTTAAATCATAATTATTAGTTTTTATTAGGAATTTAACAATAAAAATATTATGATTTGTTTTTATTTTAAAAGTTATATCGCGCGTTCTGGGGTCGAAAATGATTCTAATAATTGATATTCATTGTATTTCTGGTGCAACCTTCCCGTAAAATTTGTTGCTTTCTAGCAAGGTTCCATGAAACCAAAGAAATTTAATTTAGTGGCATTTACTTTATGAAAACCCTCTAAAAAAAAAAAAAAAAAAAAAAAAAAAAACCAACAGTATTGTTAAATTTGGGACGAAATCTTCCATTGGATAGTATTAGATGATAAAACTGTTATGGTGATGTAAATATTTCCAGAAGCTTCAATGGCGCATATTTCAAGATTTATCTAGAATTTATTGGAAGTTTAGCAAATCTATAAATTAAATTTTGTTTTCCTGAGGGTGTTGGATGATACTGAGTTTGAAAGCTTTACGGCAAAATGCATTGCAGTAAATTACGCATACTGATGTTGTTTGTTGAATGATAACTAATGACTGAGTCATTGCATTTATTCTGTTGTTGTTGTTGTTACTGGTGACACTTGGACAAGTCAAGATCACTATGCGATTATTTATGCGAATTTAAGTCATTAGGGTTCGTCTTACGCTTAACCAGAGCACCACGAGGTAAAAGCACGCCTTTACTCTAAACTCCTCCGATAGATGGCATCACAAGAAGATATTCTCCCTTAATTTTGACATTAATCTGAAGGGGAAATAAGTTTTCTACAGACCCTACTCTCATGGTAACTGCTCAATGACCGACCACAGGACTTTCGATTTCACAGCTTTAACGATCACAGGTATATTGCATGTACTCGGTGGGTCTTCGGTAGCATTGGGCATCACACCCCACCCTTCCGGACAGAAGGCCGATGCCTTAACCATTAGGCTACCATGGCTTCTATTCTACTTAGCTGAGGTGAAAAATCTGTTTTGAAGGTTCCTCACATGTTTACATTTTTGGAGATAAAAATTTGTTAGTCTACTTTTTGCGCGCATTTAATTAAAATCTGAGAGACAGATAGGATGTAAAAGTATGATTATGGTATTATTAGATGTGTATGCTTAAATGAAAGAAGGTATCATACATTCAAGATCATCGTTGTTATTTTAACATAAGAAAATTGTTTACTTGGAACAGTGTTTTTATCAAAGCAAAAATCATAGAATGTATATTCTGGTTTTATATTAGGAATTCACTTTATTCAACCAAAGGCATCCAATAGGTTAAACCAAATTCAAGAATCGACAAAATAAAATTATTTCTACGATAAATTTAAAAATTTTTTTTGTTTGAGATACTGAGGGTTCATTTTTGCTCAATGAAAAAAAAAAGAGAAATGTTTTGCATACCAGCATACTTATAACACAGATTGTTTAAAGAATGCATTTTAAATTTCAAAATAGTTCTTGTTAAAATAAGAAATTTTCTATAATGATTAGAGATTCCGTTAAGTTTGAATAACTTATCGATTTATATTTGATTCTCTTAATAAGTTCTCGGACAAGGAAGCTAAAAAACATATATATCGCAATATGTTGTCCTACAAAGAAGGCAATCATTAAGATACAAACATGCATTCAATTGGTTATATGGTGAACAGCTAAAAGAGACGACCAGAAGATGTACAGTGAAAATGACAGGACCCCACCAATTTGACAGCAGAATAGCTTGGGTTGAGAAGCTTATATTAAGGGATGGGGTATTCAAAGGGGTAAGGCATAGAAAGTGTCAGGTGTTTTAGAGACATGGTTTGTGAACAAAAGTCCAGAAATAGAGGCAAAGAGATTCGAAATATTCTGTCATCACATAAAAAGGAACAAAGGAAAAAGGACCTTAAATAAAGCAAAGAAAATTTTAACTACATGTTACGATGGATGGAGTTTTGTAAGAAAATAGCAAATCAAAATACTAAAAGAAGGAAACGTAATGAGAAAATCTGAACACTAGTCTTAAGAAATGAATCTCTTATATGTTTAATCACACAAGTTCTAAATCAAGCATCAATATTTAAGACATGATATCAATATCAAAGGTTTTTTATGACTAGCCAGGACTTCTAGAGACATATTTCAGAATTTCTGATAAAATTTCTTTTCTTACTTTCCAGATAAGAACCTTTTCACACTTGGTGGATTTACTTTACAATAAATTACAATTCAAATATACACTCATTGACATTGAAAATGCAACACTAAGTAGGGGTTGCCAGAAAGTGATGAAACTCAACAAACAGAGAGAGAGAGCAACGAACAATAAATGATCTGTATTTCGAAATGCTGCTGTGGATAATACAGAGCGAGAACAGGAATGGGTCAGACGTTGTAGGATCACATTGGACGGTGATACACGAAGCGACACGCCTAAGCACATAGCCACTGACAGTACGGATAGCGTAAAGAGGAATGACTCTCCTTCCCTGTCAACCATTTGCCAAATGCGTCTTCTGAAGGAGGCAATGGTAGGATCTGCAAATGGCGTCTAATTAGATAACAAACGTGCTCGATTGGTGAGAGATTTAGCGATCACGGTGTTCAGGGAATCACCTACACACCTTGCAAGGAATGTTGGCTGATGCGAGCAATGTGGGATCGGGTGTTATTCTACTGATAAAGGACACTGGTCACCACCTGAAGTTGCGGGAGTGTTACCGGCCGCAGCACATCATTAACGTAACATTGGGCTCTCATAGTGCCATGAATATGAACTAGAGGTGACCTGGAATCATACGCAATGATGCTCCAAACTATTATGCCGCGCTGTCGCGTGGTGTGACGTTCTACATTTGCTGCAGCATTGAACCTGTCTCCACGTCAACGTAACACTAGTACGCGGCTTCTATCATTGAAGAAGCAGAGTAAACTGTCATCTAGATGACAATCCTGTGCCACTTCCTGGTTAAAATGCCTTAATCTAGCACCATTCCAGACGTTGGCGTCTAGGCTGTGGATTCAATGGCAGTTTTCTTAACGGACCATTTTGGCAGGCCATTAACCAATTGACGGCTAATGACTCTGCTCGATATGGGAGCATCCTGGGTCTCTTGTACATGCTGTAGAATTTCAATAGTCGTGTTTTACGGGGCCTACACCAACTCTCGTTGGATGCATCGATCCAAGCTTGCTGACGTCATTCTGCCTGCATGGGCACCCCGCAAACGATCCACAATTCCTTCTTCCAACCATCTTCGCCACAGTCGGTTCACTATGGACTGTGAGGTGTCTGTCACTATTAATTTCATACTTAATTCTATAATAATTATGTATTTTGTCAGCTAATCAAGCAATGCATGAAAAGTTAGATTCATTTTACGCAGTAGATTTTTGTTGATACACTTTCAAATATGGGCAGTAAAAGCAAAAGTTTTAGTTTATTTATACTTTTTATAATCGAAAAGGTGAAAATACTGTTCAAGCACGAAAGAAGACATAATAAACGCATTAATTAATTCAAACAGGGAATAACAACTCGTGAAATCGCCGAGATTAAATTTAACGAATTCAAGAGTTTTAGACCATTTGAAACGCCTAGTACAAACTCAAAACTCGATATATGGTTCCTTGTGTTCTTATGGAAAAAAATTTGTGCCATCGCATCAATGTTTGTGATTTGCTTTTCAAACGTCAAGAAAAGTATCCATTTTTGAAGAGCATCATCCTAGTGGGGGGGGGGTGAGAAATGAGTTGTCTTCAACACTGTTAAACGCAAGAGATGCTGAGATAAAAAAATATTAATTCAAAGTACTTCGAAAACCAAACCGATAGTCATCAAAAAAGTAAATGTTATCTGTTTGGTAGAATCGTGCAGTTTTCTTTCCTTTTCTTTTTTTTTTATTTCTTTTTTTATTTTTATTTTTTTGATTCTACCTGACTATGCAATTGAAATGTGCTGCCACCAAATGATAAGGTAAAATAGAATAATTTACTTAAACAGAAGAGGTCACAGAGTTGATCAGTAGAAAAAGTGCAGGTTTTTAACCAATATTATGCAAGATCTCATGCAACTTTTTTAACTTGGAAAAGGGTTTTACATTTTGGTTTTGATATACTGAGACATCCACCATATTCTATATTTTGGAATCCACCATATTGAAACTTTTTTATTATAATTTTTCCCCCACTTCTACAAAATGGTTACTCGGAAAAGCTATACTGCAAATGAAGTCAAAATTCTCCTGGATTCGATTTTTGCCATCATAAACCAAACATGTTCTGTGCGTGAAATCGTGTTACTGCCAGAAATATGGTAAAAAGCATTATATCAAAACGTGTACAATATAAAAATATATCATATAAATAATTAAATAAGAATTTCTCTTAAGTTAACACACACACAAAACTTTCTTTACTTATAAACATCTTAATGCATATTTAGAAGGGTCTTTTTTAACACGAGTAAAGATATTTGATTTATTGTAAATTTATCACGTGAATACTATTATAGTTAATATTCATTCTCTGTTACAAATAATCTGAAGGAGTTTAAAAACTATTCAAACTTTTTCTGGAAAAAATTGAACATTGAATTTATAATTAATTGAAACGAATCACGTAATTCTTTACATCCAAAATCAAAAAAAGAATACTTAATTCGAACAGAATAAAGATTACTGTGAAGTTTCGAACTTATTTCGTAATGATACTAAGAGCAAAAAATATATTTTTTTTTCCAATGACTTGAAATTTTTAGGATACACCTATTTACCGCTACAAGGGGCGAAAATTACTTTTTCTGAAAGGCATCCAGTGGGTGTGCCATCTTCACCCCGGAAGTGAAAGGATAAAGAAACACACATCAAAGACAGAAAAGAATATCCATGCCCGAACCAAGATTCAAAGTCGAGACCTACCGTTTCGAAGGTGGGAAAGCTAATCACTCTTTCACCAGTAGGCCTACATTTTGTGCTAAAAGTTAAATATTTTACTATGAAATTAGAATTTAGATTCATGTATAGAAATAATATTTTAATACTGCATACAGAGAAATCTGACAATAAATAGATAGATAGAAATCGTCAAGAAAATGTAGCATGCGTTTCAACAGATATAAAACGCAAGTGACCAGTAAATGATTTCATAAGAGCAAATAAAGAGAAATTATTCCGATGAATTAATACGAGTTACAATTCTTAGAACAATTTAGAAATTACGCATTTCAGACGAAAACAACAGAAAATTCTTAGCCTAAAACGCACTTTTCGCTGACCAACTTTTATAAAGCTGTTATTTACCCACTGCACTATGATAATAAGAGAGAAAAAAAATAGCAAAAGGTTCTAAGGCCTAATTTATTTATTCAGTAGTTGCTACGCATAAAAAAGATTTAAACACATTAAAAATAAATTGAATACTAAAAATAATATTTATTATTCGAATTTCATACTTTATGTCATAATGTTTATATAAATAGCACTTACTTCAATGTCCTTTATGTTTCAATATGAAATTTGATGTATTGTTAAGTTGTTTTATTTATAAATTTTTAAACGCTAATGATAATATCTTCTTAATAAAATAATCAAGATTTAATTTTGAAATATATGATGCAATATTTATAGTAAAGTTATATTATAGAGGGTTTTTGTTCTCCATATTTATAGTTTATGAAAATTTTCTAGTTTATATGGTATTTCTATATTAAATGTATAAATTTCTAATATGAATTAATCAATATTAAATACGTCATTCTTTCTTTTTATTTAATAATATTTTTTAAAACTGCTGTAAGTGATTAATTTTTCGAAATTTGTGTGTGTGTAGATTCAAATTAAAATCACTTTATTTAAAATATTTGTAACATTGTTATTATTTGTATCAAAATAATGAAGTCTTAAATCACAAACAAAAAGTTGACTTGTTTGATTACTAAAAATTCATTTGTTAAATCTCAAAACATATAATAAATACTTTAAATAATGCTGATTTACGTGATTCATAAATTCAATAATTAATAATTTCTAGGTAAATTTTAATTCGCAATAAGTTTATCAAAAAGCACGAAAAATTTTATTTATTGTTTGTTTTTAAAAATTTAGGTGTTTTGAAAATTAGCATCAAATTAAAATGAATGTCCATTTCATATAAACACATATATCAGATTTTTTTTAAATTATATTAAATAAATGAATAGAAATAACTGAAATTTCTCCTTGTACAAGAAGAAAAATCATAAAGTGATACTTAAAATGAAAAGTAACTAAAGAAAAATTTAAATATATAAAAAAGCAGATTTTTATTTAACTCTTTAAATTTTCGATTTCCTATGCTACAGAAAAGAAAGTTGGAACTGGAAATCAGATCTTTTCTTCTCCTATTAACAAGACAGCCCCTGATGAGTTAAGGTTTTCCCATGAACTGTCTTCCACTCTGATCTATTTTTTAAAATATTGATTTCCAATTAGTTACTCTTAGGATCTTAAAAACACTTTCTAAACAGTCCATCCATCTCTTTTTCTAGTTGCCAAAGTTTATGATTGAAAATTTTAAATGTTAATGATAAGGAGTCCGTTCTATATATGTGGTCCACAAATTTCTTACGACTTATCTTAATGAATTTCATTATATCTATATCCTTAAATAATTTGTTGTTCTGTTTGGGATTATGTAAACGTTCACGCCTCAAATCCATAGATGTGTACAAATCTGATTAAGTGCTTTATATAATGTAATTTCAGTGTTCCTTTTGATCAATTTAGACTTAAAAAGTTACGTAAGCCATGAAGGTATCAATTAGCAGCCAAAATTCGTCTTTTACTATCAATTGTCCCATCCGTTTTAGCCGTTTTGAGCATTGATATTTGAGTCTAAATATAGAAAATTATGAACTACTTCAAATTTATATTCCACATCCTCTAGAAATTTAAGTCACTAGAACTTTAGTAATTAGTCTTGTCTTCATTAGTAAAAAGATAGATTTTTCTGCTGATTTTTGAAGTGAAAAAGTGCCTCTAGCATAGTGCGTGCTATGATCACAATACCATCAGCATAGGCAAGGAGTTTCACAGATTTGGTAAATATGGTACCTCTAGTATCCATGCCTTAGTTTCGAACTCTCCATTCCAAGGCAAAATTAAAAAGCAAACAAGTAAGAACATTTCTCTATTTCGTACCATACTTTATTTCAAAAAGCTCTGTCAAACTGCCGCATAGTATTACTCAAGAAACTGTATTAGTCAAACTGGATTTAATTAACATTAAAAGTTTATTAGGTGAATCCAACTCAGCAAGAGCTACAAGCAGAAAGTCACGATCACCACAAATCAGATCCTTCCAGTAAGTTTTTAAAAAATTCAAAATATATTAAATTAACATCGAAAAATTGTATTACTTTAATTTATCAAACTTAAAATTTTTAACGATGTTCCTAATTTATCAAACAATCGCAGTGGCTGTTGAAACGACCGCAAAAAATAATTAAGGACTTTGAATGAAAAGAAAACGTAAAATAACGGAAGTGAAAGAAATGTCTATAGAAAAAATAATGTTGAGGGCACTTCGGAACAAAGCGACAACCCGTGCTAAATCGAGTTATAGCACTGCCTGACTATGACTCACCCATCTTGCACCCCCTCCTTTTTCCAAAAATCGTGTACACCCCTCCAACTTCCCTTTAACCGTGGCTGGCTGCCGCCCTGCATTCATTATGCACCGATTAATGGATTAATGGTTGTTTGATGGATGGAGAAATTTGGAAATTTCGAAAGACCGGGATTGGGGGGCGGAGCATCCGTTTCTTACTTTCCCTATCCCCATACCACCCACGCGAGCGTTAATCGCCAGGGGTTGACTTTTGGGCTTTTCAATATGCAGTAGGTGCCGGGTTATAAATGGTGCAAGTCGATTTCAAAAATTCAGAAGATCATATCCGGTGGAGGGTGCCTTCATTTCCTGAAATCCCTGACGGTCTGAAAGGTTCGGCTGTTCATCCTCAACTGGAATCACTTCGGGATCTTAGATTGCCAGATTGTGATATTGACTATTTTCAAAAAACTGTGTCCAAGATCTATAGGGACGCTTTCAGTCAATAAGTTCAAAATTCACTGGAAATAATTCTATTAGTCAGTCAACTAATAAAATTATTTCCAGTGAATGGTGCTTTTATTAATAAGATTCTACAAATGTGATCTAAATTTTAATATTTCTTAACAATAATCATTGATTGGTAAAAACTCTCTAAAATTAAATTTTATTTGACAGGCTTCATCCATCAATGATAAATGAAACATGTAATTCACATTTATTTTGTTTTCTTAATAATGAAAGGAATATTATCTAATAGTGTTTTATGCTTTGATTAAAGCAAAATGTCTGATTTTTTTTTATTGATAATGGATGTTTATGTACAATATGCTTAATTTGCAATCCTATAAAAAAATCTATGCATAAACCATATGAAGTAAAAAATGCATAAATTTCAAAACTGTATGTAAAATGTAGTCCTCATAAAACATATGAATTGTTCTAGTATGAATATTGGTAAACAATAGCTACGCAATAGTAGATTTGAGACTAAGCAATGATAATTTTATGATGTAAAATGCTCTTGATCCTAAGCTATCTAATAAAATATTAATTGTGTGAATATTCATGTGCGAATGTAGCTTAATTAGGAAATTTTATAAGCACAAAAGGCGTACGTACTAAGAAGAATGCATTACTTATTATTTTAATATTTATAATAGGCTTGAAATGTAATATAAATTATTCCGTCATGCACATAGGAAAATTAGAAGCAAATTACAATTTTTTTTTTTTCATGATTGTTATACGATGATAAAATATTTTTGCAAAGAAGTTGAGAGATGAACCTACTACAATCAACGAATAATTCTGTGTGAAAGTAATTATTTCCTCAATATTGAAACATTTTTTCTAAAACTACATAAATTTGAAAGGATCTGATCTGTAATCGATAATTAACGATGCTTTTAATCTTGAATATAATCTTTCCATATGTTTGAGGAGAAATTGTTCACATTAGCAATGAAAATTATATAGCAGGAACCCTAGTGCGAAACTTACTGGGTTGCCATATTCATAAAAGTTGATTTTAGTAACAAATTTACATAAGATTCGCCATTTGATAAATATGGCAAATACTGGCGAATAGTAAATGATATAGTTGTCAAAGCATATTTGTTAAAATATAATAAGGATAAATTATACCTTACCACAAATATGCTTCGTATTATCGAGTAGACCAACCCGGTGGCTTAGTGGCAACGTTTCAAGCTCCCAAGGCACAGGTACCAGGGATGGGCAAGGTTTGACTCAGACTTGTGACTTAGTCGGTGGGTCGATAAATTGAGTACCAAGTGAACTAAGCACTGGAGGTCTCACGTTAGGCTGACCATCTAACTGGGACATATGCTCCAGGGTCCTTCTAACTGGACTCCAGGGTCCTTGGTCATGAAAACAGTTGTAGGCACTGTAGACCTTGGCCCGCATGAACTGTCGTGCCACGGAGTTTAGTTTATTATCAAGTAGAATTATTTGGAAATCAGCAAAAACTTTGAATACTGTTGTGGCATATTCCTCGTAACAAGACTTGCTCACAAAAGCCTTTTGGGAAGATGTTTAATAGAAAATGTCCTGCACTCATGGGTTACAAGGACATGAGCCTCTCTTTCGAAATTCTCAAAGCATTCAGTTTTAGAAAAAGGCATGGAAAATTAGATGAAATAAGAGGACTTTAAATCGAAAGCCTGCCAAACTACGTTGGGATCATTCGAAGAGATAGAATATGTCATATCAGTACTAAATCGCTTGGAGATGGGAAATATTTAATAATGATGACGCATTTAGAACAAATGTTCGTTCATAAGTACAATATTGATTACAAGTACAAAATCTTTGAATATATAAGATATTTTCTCGAACCGTTTTCCTTATTAAATAGAAAACGTTTAGGCCTTAAGTTAGAACTATAAAGATTTGATCTTGATATGACTAAAAATCTTGGGTTACAATTTTTTATTATTATTTACAAAATGTTTCAGGCTAAAATTATCTCGTCTGCTCCGAAATATATATTCCAGTTAAAATAACAATTAAAATATTATTACCCAACTCTGTTCATTGCTTAAAAGATGTTTTTGTAGCCAACAGTAGCAAGTAATTACTTTATTTTTTTTATTGTGAGAGTGACAGATTTTTCTAATCTCTATAAGAATATTCAGAAAGGGTGTCAAGCTGCGAATTACCATATGGAAATTCGTTACGGGGTGAGAACACTTGTTTTTCAAATGAGGTGGATGTAAATTGCAAACCAATGAGAGTGGCATATGGCCAGCGAAACACATGTTTCCAACCCATTGTATAGTGTTAATGAATATCTCACAGGGAAAAACATCGTTCAAATTACTTGGCATTTTTTCACTATATTAATTAATGCGCTTTAAATTTGCAAATAAATAAAATTTTCTAAACTTATCTCGATTTACTCTCAAAATTGAAATTTATATTTTTCATTGAGAAATCAGATGTGATTAACAAAGTTTTTCTAATTATTTATAGAACGATAGTAAAAAAAAAATTCAAATTTCACCTCATAAATTTAAATAATAGGATTTACTAATGATAAAAGGTTAAAAAAAATATGTACAGAAAATATCATAAAAGAAATTCAATTTTCTCTTGATATTATATGTAATTATAAATATCAAATAATTTACACGCGAATTATAAAGCAATAATGCAGAATTATTTAATTTAATGATTTTGTGTAATTTTCTTTTAAATTATTTAAATTTTTGAAAACTTTCTTTATGTTTGCAGTACCTACCTAGATTATTAAGAAATAAAAATCCCCCATATGCAAAATATTTTAAGGGTTTAAAATGTGGAAAACTATGAAGATGTATTCTTTGATAAAAACAAAATTAACTGAGTACTATTTAAAGCAATAATTTTGCATTACATCATAAGAAAATAGTAAGTTTCATTTTATTAAAATAATAGATAATTTTCTCGCATAGACGTATTTAATTTAAGAAAGGGAACATTTTAATTTCTTTTCATATACGTTATAAAATTATTTGAAGTGTTTCACTGAAAAATAACCCCGTTTAGTTTATGAGAATAATTTAAAGATTAATGAATAATTTGCAATATATCTGAAATCGAAATGGGTGATAATTTACTGTTTTAAGTATAGCTAAAAATCCATTGCGAGTTTTTACGAAAGAAAGAAAAAAATATATAAATTATCAATTTGTTTAATCAATCTGGAATGCAAATCGCCTAAAAAAATGAGCCTCATTTCTATAGTTAGTTTTTTGGATTACTTTAAATATAATATACTGCACTTTTTATTATTTCACTTCTTTCTAAGAAAAAAGTCAAAGGCCTCTCTAACCGTCTTCCATTTGACAAATCTTGTTGTTGTTACATAATGAAACTTCGACAAGACAAGCTCGCTATTCCATTGGTTCTGCGAATTTAAGTCAGTAGAATGCATATTTCGTTTAACCAGAGCACCACGATGGTGGAAGTAAGATTTTACTCTAGAGTCCTCCGATAGATGGCACCGCAAAACGATCCACTCCCTTAATTTTGACATTGATCTGTAGGAGAAAATTTTCCTCAGACTATTACACCCATGGTAACTGTTCAACGACCGATAACAGGACTTTCGATTCCTCAGATTTAACAAGCACGTATATCACATGTACTCGGTGGTTCTTTGGTGGCAATGGGAATCGAGCTCCGCCCTTCCGGATGGAAGGCCGATGCCCTAACCACTAGGCTACTACGGCACATTGACCTAAATCTGTCCACAATGTCCTCCAGATGAGGTGACGCATCTGAGGGTGACAGGTCAAGTCTTGGAAATCTTCTGCTTGTTTCCTGCTTCAAAATCACGAAGACTCCATCCGGCTGCTTCTATCTAACTGGTAAAGTCCATATCAGGGCTAGGTACAGGGAAGTATGCTGGTGCATCAACAACAACGGCTCATTGACAAATCTTGGACATTATCACCATGCATATTATACCTACATCAGCACGCTACTGTGTAACTCAATGGTATAAAATTGATAAAATTGCAGAATGTTTATTTTACTTATTTTTCCAGTGAATAAGGAAGAGATATTTGTAAGACAGCATATAAAGGGCCTTATAAAAAATTCGAAACGACAAGAATGACAACGACAATTTGAAATTGTTCCTATAGTCCAAATGTGTGAAGCATGGTAGATAGATATAATATAAGGTCATCTCCTGTGTAATTTGCAATTGCAGATGTACTGATAGCAGTAGTTCCTGTAAGGATTTTATTGAGGATATAAAGACTAGGAAAAGCTAAAGTGTACAAATGAAATCATAACTGTATTACTATGAGACCATCAAACTATCTCTACGTCCAGTCACAATTGTCCTTTATCCAAAGTTCTACAGCCTCTTTCATATCATTTGTGGATACTTCCACTATCTTAAGATTCTTAAATAAAGTACAAATCTGCTCATGAAAGAGTTAAATATATTGAATTTAACACCAGAGCATCAATGGAGTTGTTTATAATTTCATAATTGAACACCATCGCTGCCAGCAGGCTGATTGCACAGTGTTTAATGATGAAACCCGTCAGGATAAGAAGGCGATTGTGTTCATATCATTTGTGGACCCGTTAGGATAAAAAGGAGATTGTATTATTATATGAATAGCAAGTTCCTAGTGGCCTCTAATGTTCTTTACAGAGTCCCACAGTTTTCCTTCCTCTCTATCTTGGTGATGTGAATAGCTATCTCCTTCTTCAGTTTTTCTGCACACAATTGTTCTTGGTGAATTTCATTGTATTTCTTTTATCCAAACTACTCTTTTTTAGCAAACTCGCCATATCGTTCTGAATTCTAATCATAGCTGGAGGACCACAAGTTGTGTTAGTGATTTTCTTGTTAATATTAAAATCATATACGGAGCTCAAGTTTAGGATAATTGATAAAACAACCGTTGAAGTTGTTCTACCTGCTTCATTCAGCTCCTTCCAACAAGTTTTTTATTTACCTTCAGGTATTTCCCAAACGAACAAAATTAACTCAGTTGCTGAAATAATGTCTAATGATTCACCAGATGTACATGCTGTTCACCAGCTGTAAAATTCTCTATCAATTAAGAGACTTTTCAGCATAAATAGACTTTTATTACATTTAAAACTTCAATAAAGGATTGTCTTTAATGGTTAGTAAATGCAAATAAGTAGGTCTGATAAAGGCGACGTTTTATGTATTCGATTCTCCCATACTTTTTTTTTTTGGGGGGGGGGGAGGCTTACCTTTGGTTTAACGGCACGACAGTGCTCTTCGGAATGTAAGATACTATGTTCTGTTCAATTCTGGATACTGCAAAATAAAGGGAAATAGACGTTACCTGCCTGATTTCTGGATGCATGTTTGTTAGTGATGCTTAGAAGATTTCCGAGATTTTTCGTGCGACACGGGATATTACCCATTATCTAATACAAAGTCTATTTGTAAACAAACCAGACGGATACACAAATACATTGCTATGGTTACTGTGATTTTCATAAAACTTTTTAAAATTAAACTAATTGTTGTAAGTAAAAAGACACTTCAAATTATATATATTATTCTTAAAATATATTTAAATAACATAAATTATCAACAAGACCATAACTTAAAACTATTTTTTACAAAAGTAAAAAGATATGTTGATCTTTTATTTTTCTAGATAACTTCAAGATGTGAAGTTTCATTAAATTAATCTGTTTTATATTAGTATGGTTTTAGAAATTATATCGTTTTTATCATGACAGTTATTTTCAACTCTTATACACACAAAATCCAATAGACAATTATCTGCCTAAACCTAATGAGACAAATGATCCCTGCAAGTATTTGTATGGAATTCAAGTTTCCATTGTGATTGGTCAACTTAAGAGGGACTGTGATTCTTTCTCTCTAAAACCAATTTTCAGTTGATTTTTAACACACTATCTTGAGAAAATTATAAATCTAAAATTCCTAAAAGTCAATTAAAAGTTACAAAGTGTTGGTTGGTTGATAACAATTGAATCCATTTTGACGGTAAATCATGTTGCTGTTGTTGCATGTCCTCCTTTGACCAGCAGCGCTAGACCAGATCCATAATGCTGAACACCCCCAAAACATATAACACCATCAAAGAATCGTTATATAAATCATGCTTGGATAGCCCCAGGCACTCGAGGATGTGTTCTGGCGTAGCTTGTTCAGCGAAACAATGAGTACAGATTTTGAAAATTTTGGTGCCTCCAGAAAATTTTAATGATCTGAGGTTACCACTTCGAAAGCAGAACAGTACTCGTTGTAGTTCCCATTTCAACAATGATTACAGATTTTGAAAATTTTTGTGCTCCCAGAAAATTTTAATGATCTGAGATTACCACTTCGAAAGCAGAACAGTACTCGTTGTAGTTCCCATTTCAACAATGATTACAGATTTTGAAAATTTTTGTGCCTCCAGAAAATTTTAATGATCTCAGGTTACCACTTCGAAAGCAGAACAGTACTCGTTGTAGTTCCCATTTCTCTTGATAGCCAAAATCTCCCCATACTTTCACTAACTATTATCCATAAATCCTACCGTTGGTAAATATTACTATTCGAGGCAACTAAATTAAGTTTTCATATCATAACAAAAAAACCAAATTTTTAACAAGTATTATTTAAAGACGACTTCCTTCATATAAATATTCTTCTAATGAAACAATCTTCAACTTATCCAGATTGGTATGCGTGAAATATTTTTTAATTGTGTGCGGTGTTATTTTACTAGTAGATAAATTTTATTTAGCCACAATTGTGAAAATATGTCTACTATTTCAAGGTAATTTCTCTTTCTCCCTTTATGTTTTCCAAAAACACCTTTCTTAAGCATAGAAATAACGGTTCTAGAATGCTTAAAGATCTTGCTTATTTTTTCCCTTTCGAAATTTCGAGAACCATTATAAAAATAATTTCGACTTTCTAGTTTATGTAATTCTCTTTCATACAGCATTGTAAATTCCAGCATGTAAATACAAACACTAATTTTTTTTTCACAACTTTATTATACTTTTCTGCAATGTCAAATTACGTTTTACAAACAATTTAAAAACTATAAATTTTAAAACTTGAAAGGTTTTAAGTACAGAAATTAAATATCTTTATACCACACAACACTGAGAAATTTCAGTGTGAATCTCACAAAAAATTGTGTTTGTTGTATATAAAATAATTTTATTTTTCCCCCTCAATGGATTTACTTCAGAAAATATAAGATACTTCTAATGTGTATGTGTGTCTGCGTGTCTTAGCTTTTAAAATAATTCATTTTATCAAGTGTGTGTATCATTTAAATACATATATTAATTCATAACGGGGTAAAAATCAAATTAGGCAATTCAAGAATAGAACAAAAAAGACATCTCCAACTGTCAAATCAGAACACTTATTTTAAGTCGAATTAACATGGTGCCTAAAGTATCATGATAAAAACACGGAAAACTTATAAGTTTAATTTTGATGTATTGGTGGCCATAATCCACTATAATAAATGATAAATCAAACAAATATTGTAATAAGCAATAATTACGATTGTATAAGGAAATTTCCATTTTGTTATCACAATTTAGCATAAAAAGTTTTTAAAATAAATGTTTACGTATTTTAATTGTTCAGATTATTTTTATCATATTCACTTCTGTTTTTCTATTTCTGCCTATTGAGAGGTCATGAGAGCCTGGTTGGTTAAGGCGTTCGTTCTCATTTTCGGAAAGCAGTGAATTCGAATCCTGATTCAACCGTCATAATAGCGACTATGTTACGTAGTTATGTTATGGTCGCAGTGTTCTTTAGCTGAAACGATATCTGGGATGGCGGCAGACCAAGTTTGGAGATCTACTGTTTGATCCCTACTTCTAAATCAGAAGACGCCCCCATTTTTAGGGTGCAAGATGACATACTTATTTGTTACTTCACTAGACAAAGTGACATCACTTTTGCCCCTTATAGTGCTGAAAATGCGGTAAATGGATATATATATATATATATATATATATATTCTACCAGTTGGGCATTATTATAATAATTTCTTCCTATTAAAGCAACTAAGCATATGTAATCCTTTTATAAATTTATGTCACTGTCAAATAATGGATCTATATTGCTGTGCCTGCAGTCTTCCAACCTCTCTAACACCAGAATATGTGACATTACAAAATTTCAATGAATATAACCCCCCTTAGGGAAGGTGGTCTTTATAAGAATTAGATATTGAATTCACAATCCTATGCACTGAGAATAATGCCTGTATCAAACATTTTTGCCCTTCTGCATATGTTTTGATATCACTAATGAAAGTCCACTCTAATAAAGTGTATATAAATAAATTCCATAATGGTGTATTAGTGAAAATTTAACAAAATTTCTTTGAAAACAATTGGAAAATAAAAGTCTGAAAAATAACACCAGAAGTAAATTTTATATATAATTGTAAATCGTAAATTACCCCAATCGACATTACACGACATTTCCAATGATTTGTGAGTTTAGACTTACTAAATAAACAACGAATTATTGATTCGCATGGGAGATATTTATATTTTAAATAATTTATCGCACGAAATGTTTGAATTAGAATTTAATAAATTTCAAATTTTAACTCACGTCTGGAGCACATTATAACTTGTCGCAATGTCCTCCGAGTGAAATGATACCTCTGGGAGTGACGGGTCAAGTCTTGGGAGACTTGTGCTTGGTCCCTGCTGCAAAATCACGAGGACTCCATCTGACTTCTTCTATCCAACAGGATAAGTACAGGGAAGTATGCTGGTGCAACAACAACAATAAAAATCATATAATATAAATGGTGATTTTTAATACAATTTTTGTTGTAAATACTGTACTGTATTTATCTTTTGTATAGAATATTTCTTTTTCTTTGTACTTAAGTATCCCAATATACAGTGTCAATGCCTAAAAATTTTGTTCTAATGACGAAGTTGGCAGCCTAGATAGTTATTTCCACTCCAATACTCACATCCCATCATCAGGGAGACAATAATTGAAACAAATTATTAACAAAATAATCTTCAGCTTATGCAGAATTGACTCCACAACCTTCTGTTTCATTAACAGGGCAAATTTTCATAAAAATTGTCATGACTAAAGAGTGATTTTGAAGAAAATTACCTGCAAATATGTATTTAACAAAATATAATTTATTTAGTTTGTTTTGAAGCAAAGATTCTTATATTAATTTTGAAACTACAATCATGAGATGTGAAAAAACATCTTCGCTTCTGCAAAATTGAGGACTCGCGATTCATCATAGTAGAAAACCGTTATCTTGAGATAGTCCATACGAATGAAAATATATGTTAAATATGGGGTGTGGAAAGAAAGGTATCAACTCAGGTGTCGACTCCATTACTTGTATCGTTCAAAAGGACGCAGAACTTGTCTTTGTTTAGATACTTCGACCCGCAAAAATATCCGAAGATACAAGGAGATTCTGAAACGCATTCTTAAAATATGTGGGTTTATGAGAGTTAATGTGTAAGTCATTTTTTTTTTGTCACAAAATGCTTATTAAATATTAATTGATTTGTTCATTAAGACATTTTATTGATGAATACATTTAGTATGATTATTCAACCAAACTGTTAATAATGGTTTCAATTGTTTTTCATATATATGCTTTATTATTCGGTTTTCTTAATCCAGCCCAATATAAAAAATATGCCAAACATGTGTCTGGAAAACAATTTATCAAGGTATTATAAATAATATCTTATGAAACTTCAATTATTTTATTCGAAGCAAATAAAATATGTAAACAATAACACATTTTATAGTTAGGCGAACTTTTACTATTTGCGTTGTCCTTGTTTTATGTTTCGGTAGGAGTTCATCTAATTTATTCTTAAGTGTCTGCGCGCGTGTGTCTGTGTGTGGAGATAATTTATTCTCAAAACTTCTTTTAGCTTTTTATAATAATAAAAATTTGCGCTGCAATTCCGTTTTATTTCTCGCTCTTTGATTTATTTTTTCCCGATGATTCGTTAAAATTTGTCTTTATTACAAATCTTTCATTAAATTCAGTTGTGTCAAGTTTCATAAAATTAACTTGTAAAACTCAATATATTTTTAATTTAATTATATTGTCTTCATAATAATAAAAGTACATATTTTCGATTTTAAGTTGATGTGTTATTTCTTAAGCCAATTTTATTTTTTTTAATTTTATTTTATTATTTTTTTTTATATATTTTTTATTTTTTTTAATTTTATTTATTTATTTTTTTTCATAACACTAAAGAAAACTGGACATCTTAAAAAATTCATATTTTATAAATATTTTTAAAAAATTTACAATAAAAAATTTAGTTAATAATTAAAATGCTTTTTAAAAAATTATTTTTCAAATCTTAAAAAAAAAAACTCATATTTGAATATAAGAAATCAGTACTGTATTTCTTAATATGAAAATATTTCGGAGCATAATTTAAAAAAAAATTATATTTTGAAAATCAAAATTACAAAGCAAGCAATTAGTTTGTTTGTATGATCGAATGGTTTTTGAAAAATTGCCTTAAATTACTGCCATAAATTAAGGACAATCCCTAAATTGAACCTCCGTTTTGCAATTTTTATACCATATTAACAGAAGAGCATTCAAAATTTTATAATTTTAACAACACATGAGAGGTTTTTATATAAACAGAGGTTTTTAATTGCGTAAAGATCGAACATGCATCTCTCATTCCAACAATGATGATAATACCTTTACCTATCATGTTATTAGATTGAGTATCATTTGTTGCGAATCGTTATCGATGACCCTTCTCATTACAACATTATTTTACATACATAATTTTATCATTTTTTAAAAAATTTCTAATGCTCGACTGCTGTTAAGATTTCCACTTTTCAACACTAAAAGAAGCGGAAGTGATGGCAAATTATGTTGCGGGACACCCAGTGGTTGTGCCAGCATTGCTTAGGAAGTAGACGCATCTTTGTAATTTAGAAGCAGGGACAAACAGAAGATCCCAGACTTCACTAGCTACTCACGGAAGTATCATTTCACATGGAGGACATTGCGACCATGACATATTTAATATGCCTTAGCCTCTATTAGCGAACACTATGGATCTTATATTGATCAGGATTTGAAATCGGTATCTTCCTATTACGAGAGCGAACATCCTTATCAACTAGTATTAAATATAGTTATGTCAATGTATCTGAAACAATGTTATTCAAAAGGCAGCATTAATCAAAAGAATTCGAACCACTCTTTACTAATTAGTGACTAAAGACTGCTCTAGATAATTTATGGGATAATTTTTTTAACATTTGTTTCTACTTTATGTTAACAAGCAAAACCTTTTCAATATGCTTTTTGAATGTAAAATAAAAGTAGAATATTTTTTATTCAATAAAAATTATTTCAATTCGTTGGCTTTAAATTCAGTTTTAAAACTCTGATTAAATCTCATTAAATTAAATGAAATATTTAAAAAAATATTATATTCTGTGTGTGTGTGGGAAGAACAGTTTACAAAATAAATATGTAAAATAAATTTGATGGAAACTGTATCTACAAAGCAGGATATTTTTTCATCTTAATTAATTTCACAATTGTTTTCCGCTTCCTGAAATCAATGAACTAGAAAATTAATTAAAATCAAAACACAGAAGTGCTATTATTCTTAACATCTTTAAGACATTTTATAATCATTCTGTGTTAAATATTCAAATTATTTAATTCCTTTCATTTCTCTTCAATATTTTGATCCATTTGTAAATCAGTTTGTTGGTAACTCTATTTCCTTAAAAAAATTTCTAAACTTAAAATTATTTTTTACAAATGTTTCACAATTTTCACTTTATCAAACCATTTAAAACCATTATTTATTTGCTTCTCCACCGAAGAAATGGTGCAAACAAATGCGTCAGATTACTTATTATACTTTAATTATTGATGGTAACCCTTTGAAAAAATTCAAAGAATACATAAAATAACCTAGTTTGGATTTGTGAATCTAAGAAAAAAGCTCTTTAATTGATATGTACTCTTCGTGAAAATCAAATCATAATATTTAATTTTTCAGAAAAATGCATTATTTCTGCAGAATTTTGGCTTTTAATTTCATAAATAATTTTTTTTTTTATTTAATTCAGTTACAACTGTACATAAGCAATCATTAAGATATTCAATGACTCATTCAAAGAGAAATTCATAAAATATAAATTATAAAGTAATTGAAAAACTATGTTGATTTATAATAATAATAATAATTATTATTATTATATATATATATATATATATATATATATATATATATATATATATATATATATATATACACAAATGAAAGTACTATGTGGTGTTTTTAATAGTGGCAAAATTATTTTTCAAAAAATCATTAATTAAAAAAAATTTTCTTACATCTCCACAATGAGACAAAAATGGTGTAAATGCTATAATTTATTGTTATTGACTAAATAATCTAATACTATCTCATTGTATCGTACCTTTAATTTGGTAATTTTTGCTCCGTAAATCATACAAATGAATCAATTGACTAAATAATCTAATTCGATCTCACTGTATCATACCTTTAATTTGATAATTTTTGCCACGTAAATCATACAAATGAATCAATTGACTAAATAATCTAATTCGATCTCACTGTATCATACCTTTAATTTGATAATGTTTGCCAAGTAAGTCATGCAAATGAATCAATTGACTAAATAATCTAATTCGATCTCATTGTATCGTACCTTTAATTTGATAATTTTTGCCACGTAAATCATACAAGTGAATCAATTGACTAAATAATCTAATTCGATCTCACTGTATCATACCTTTAATTTGATAATTTTTGCCACGTAAATCATACAAATGAATCAATTGACTAAATAATCTAATTCGATCTCACTGTATCATAGCTTTAATTTGATAATGTTTGCCAAGTAAGTCATGCAAATGAATCAATTGACTAAATTATCTAATTCGATCTCATTGTATCGTACCTTTAATTTGATAATTTTTGCCACGTAAATCATACAAATGAATCAATTGACTAAATAATCTAATTCGATCTCACTGTATCATACCTTTAATTTGATAATTTTTGCCAAGTAAGTCATGCAAATGAATCAATATAGTTTTTGTTTTTCCACACAATAATACTGTCGAATGTGTATGCTGGCAATGAAGATTTGCCAGCATGTTGCCACACACAGATACGGCAATCGTTATACTTTATGCAGAACAGGATTTATTTCAAAAGAATAGTGGATTCCATTGATGTGTCTTGCCGCCGCATTAATCGCATTATTAGAGAATCTTGTCCAAAATGCATTTGCAAAGGTAGCCGAAGTAATGGTCAAACTTTTAATGCAGGATAACTAATAACCATTTGAAATGATTAATATATGACAATATCATTTTGCAAAGAGGCTTATTTCGTGATTTTTCTTTTCAATATGACTATATTCAATCTTTTTGGAGATATAAATCTACGGTAGCTTCGTTGATTAGAGTGTCATTCTCATTAGCAGAAAGTAGGGAGTTTGAATCCCGTCTTAATCGAGGATGCATCGTGTTCGCTAAAGTCGGCTAAAGCAAGTTAAATAGGTTGTGATCGCAGTGTCTTCATAGTGAAATTATGTCTATGGGAATGGCAGATCAAGTATTGGGGTAGTCTTTTCTGCTTAGTCTCTACTTCTAAAGTGCAAAGATTCCTACCCGGAAGTTTTTTCTCAACTGATAGATCTTAACTCTGGGCTAACTACAGCGAAATATGCAGATACCACAACAATAATCTCCGTTGTCTCACCTAAGGTCAATTATGCAGTCCAGTATGATATATATATGTATACATAATAACTATTGTAAATCTGTATTTATAAATAAACCAAACCATATTAAATATGTTTTTTATTTTGATTAAAGAGATTTTGTAAAATATTTTACACTTACGTGATAAATTCGATTAAAGTTTGATTAAGCAATACAACAGATAAAAATGAATTTACAAAAGTTTTTTCCCCAAAAAAAGTTCAATTCATTAAAATTTAATAATTTTTTCAATTTTATGTCCATTAAGTATTGTCTTATGTTTTACTGAATTTTATAAAAATAAAAAATTTTTTCAGAATAGATTCATCTAGTTTTTTGCAATTCGATGATTTGCTAAATTAAAAATTATTTCATTTTTTTCAATAAAAGCCTAGGAAAAAAATATCTTTATTTTCGGACTTTAAATGCACATTCAGTAGAATTTAAATTCTAAGATTATCATGGATTATAAAAAAACATACTTTTATCCTTAAATCCTAGCATTCTTCAAATAATGCCTTATATAGTGGAAGTAAATATACTTCTGTAAATAAAATCTCCACAAGTAATTTTTAAATATTATTTTTAAAATATTTTATCTTATACTAGAACTGTATCACAGATAATTTAATAAATGTTCTCAAACTAATAACTTCTCTTGCCCCCACTTTTATTTAGAAAGCAATTTGAATTCGAAATTTTTGCATTTTCTTACCGTATCACATGACATGGTTAAATACAACAATAGTGCCTGAGATATGAATTTGCACCACTTTTAAATATTATTTTGTCCAAGTTTTAACAAATAAAGGTTCACTTTTCCCGTCCCCTTTTTATCCGAAATAAATTTCTTCTGTAAAAGTAAATTATCTTCAAAAATAAATTCTCAAAGGTAAATGACATTCTTCAATGAATATTTGGATCCATATATAAATTTGTATTTAATTTAAAAACATATAAATGGAAAGTTACTTTGATTTTGGTGAATTTCTCGCATTATATTGAAGATAGTTTTAAAAAAATTTATCTCTGATAATTTTACATTCTGCGATGTATCTTGTATCTTTAATATATTTCTACATTAACTTAAATAAATTATCATCATTCTCTAACTAAAAACCTTAGCTTAAATTAATTATTAATTTAATAATTTCAAATAATGAATTCTTAAGTTGCGATATTATATTATTGGAAAGCAATTTATTATTAATTTTAAAACATATGCAAACAGTTTTAAATAAAATAAACTCAGTAGCACGATAACTCTGGGGCTCAAAAGCAACAATGCCCTTATCTGTTTCTTATCTGAGTTTCGTCGGGTGCGATTCGTTGGTCCTAGTGTTCAGTAACTCAGTTTTATCGACCTTCTGAACGGATGAAATGCTGAGTTGACCTTGCCTCGTCCAAGGGTCGAACCTCGGACATATGTGGTCTTTCCCACCGAGCTTTCATGTTTAAATAAATTATTATAATAAAATTAATTTTTATAAGCAATTTTAAAATATGAAATTTACAGATAGCATGTTTTCATTCCGTAAAAAATAATTGGTTTTAAACAATTTATTTTACGACAACATTTTTCGATAAATGTTTTTTAAATTTTGAATAAATTTCTTATTTTATCTAAGTTTTTAAACTTATTTGTGCGTGTTAAAATTGTAAAATTAGTTTTAAATTTTTCCGATGCCCAGCTAATAGTATTTGCACATTTCAGGAAGACAAGGAGAGGGGGTGATGGCTTTTTTATAAAATTGCGTCTTGGGGGGGATGATTGGTTTGTTTGTCGCTCAACGGTCATTTTTGCACACGAGAGCTAATTAGACCTTGGGGGGGAAGTCATTGTGGTCATGAAATTGGTTTGTATTAAAAACACAAAATTTGCAATGTTATTTATTACCAAATAAATTTGTCATCGTGTTAAAATCGCAAGAGATTAATTTTAACACATTTTCCTTTTAACAAGTTATCAACATTTTGCATTGTTAATATCGTTAAAAAGTATTCTTAAAAACTAGGGAAATGCTTAAAACATTAGTCTTATTTTATGGCTTTACATAAAAAATCAAAAATTCATCAAATTTCAAGAGCAAATTTAGTTTTATAAAACTTAGGATTCATCTAACTTTTATTTAAATGTATCAAATTCACATTTTTTTGACATCCCCATTTTGCTTTATTAAATTTAACTATGAATCCTAAATATTTTCATAAGAACTAGCGATTGCATGAAGCAAATAAGTCTTTTAATACATTTGAAATTAAAAGTGTAAAAAAAATAAGTAATAAAATATCTTTATATATAAATATCTTTATATATAATGTACATATGTTTATAAATCATAATTTATAACGACTTATTTAAAATAAATCTATTTTCAATTTAAGTTTTATTACTAAACATGTGTTACATATTGGAAATTATTAAAAATGAGCATATTTGAGAAAGATTATAAAGTGAATTTGCATTTACAATTATAACGTAAAAGAACTTTTAGATTTAAGTGCTTATGAAAACAATTTCTCTTAATTTTATGTATAAATATTCTTTCAAGTAGCTTGAATGTAATTTCAAAATAAGTAAATCTTGGAATCAATGATAAAATCACAGGTTATAAAAAAATTTCATTTTTTTAATTATTTAATTAAATTAATTTGCCGATAAATTATAATGAATACTTATTAGAAATCCAAAATTAACCACCTTAGTAAATTGAAAGCAAAGACATTGAAATATATTTAATATGTTCTTTCTAACATTATCCTTTGATATTGTATTATATTTACATTTCGTGTGGGAAAGAATAAAATAAAATCCTGAACACACAGCCAAAGAAAAAAAATATTCTTTGAACAGTGCAGAAGAGCATTTTGTCTGTTAATTTTCAAGCTTTCCATGTTGCCAAGTATACGAGTAAAATTCTGATACTAATAAAATTCTGAATTTACTGACGCGAAAATAAAAGATATCTAAAGATAAAAAAAAATTTAAAAAAAGAACAAAATATTTCTGAGCAACAAATATATAAAAGTGCAATAGCAGAGATCCGTCTGATAAAATCCAGGACTGTCATTCCAGACTTTTTGTTAGAACAGCTGGTGTTATTGTCAGACGTCGACCTTAAGATATAGAAAGGCAGTTTTGTGTATTTCATAGAATAATGTGAAAAAATGTTTTCCTTTCTTTCAGAAAGACGGAAATTTTGAGATTAAAACGAGGGGATGGGTTTTTAATAAAGCAAAATGTCATACGTGCGTGAAAGAACATTTGACAATTTACCATTTGAAGATAATTCAAGACAACCTGATTTATTCAGTTCAGAATATTTATTTTCTATCTTAATAACTTAAGATGATTTCTTCTAAAAGATTATGACACTGACTTAAGAATTCAGCGGTGATTGTTATGAATGTTAAACAATGAGATGACAATTCAATTGGAACAGTTAAAATAAAATTGACAAAATTTGCAATTTTTTTTTTCTACTTAAGATTTATTTTGCTAAAATTAATCTGAAACGTCATAATTTACATAATCGTAACTCTAATTCTAGAGAATATCAAAGTTCAAAATTTTGTTTTACTTGCTATTAATTTTGGTTCAGTATTTTTGTATCTTAAGGAAATGGAATACTTTTATTTCCAATTTTAATTTTTATTTAAATAGAATTTTTTTTTATTTTAATTCATCTTCACGAAATATGTGATAAGTATTCCTATGTTCTTTAAAACGTTTTTTCTTATTTTAATCCTTGTTAAAGTACTTATATATATATATATATATATATATATATATATATATATATATATATATATATATATATATATATATATATATATATATATATATATATATATATATATATATATATATATATATATATATATATATATATATATATATATATATATTTATATATATATATATATAAATATAAATATATATATATATATATATATATATATATATATATATATATATAATTTAAACCATCCATAGTTTTCCATTTTTATCATTAGTTAGAAATAAATAAAAGCTTTAGGTAAACTCATTTTGTTTGTGAATGGATCTTCAGCATACAACAATATTTACAAATCATTTATATCTTTTGAGAAAGAAATATGATATAATCTCTCTGATAATAATATTATCGCTTAATAATCTGACTATCACTTAGTAATTCTAAGCCAAATAGTAATTTTTACTTTATTCCCTTTTACCATAAGATATTCCAATCTTTAGTTGAAAACACAAGGATTAATATAAAATAACGTTTTGTTAATTTTTGAAAACATTATCTTTTAAGTCTTTTACAAAAAAATAGAGTGTTTATATGAGTCATAAATGTTTCAAAATGTACAAAAATTGAGAAATCGTTTGGAAATCATAACATATAATGGTAAAATTTCTCTTTGTTGATTTCGTTCTAATTTATTTTTAGGGTGAAATGAACCGCAGGAATTAGAAATGCTTTCCTCAGCAGTGATTATGAAAACACATGATGAAGTATAATGTATTTGAATAAGGAATTAATTTTAAAATCCTAAGTTTATAGGATTGTTTTTAGAGTTGATAAATAATTGAACAATTTTTATAACTTGTCATGAACAATTTTTATAACTTGCCATGAACAATTTCAAATGAAGTAATTTTAAAAATGTATGTTTTGAGATGAACAAACGGAATAAAAACTTTTGTTTCAATACTAATATAAAGTGTATAAAATAATTTAATGTATTTTATTTGTGACTAAACTAAATTTAAAATATAAAAATAAAATTTGTATTTAACAATAGCTTTTTACGGAAATAGAAATAATTCAACAAATTATTACACGGTTTCCCTGAATATTTTTATTATTATAATCAAAATGCAATAATATTTTTTGGAAATGCTTATATATTGCTGTAAAAGGAATTTGCGCTAATGTTATAAATTAAAGTTACAAGCATAAAGAAGGGGGTATTCTAATAGAAAAAAACTGGTTTCTTGTACGAAATTTTAGTTTTTTAGTTATATCTTAGAATAGAATATCATAGGCAGGAATTGATAACAAAATGAAGTCGCACAGGAATTTAAAATTGGGTGATATGCAAATGAGAGTAGCATCTCAAACCCCGTATCGGGCAGCTTAAGGGCTTAAGGATTTTGTAAGAAGTTTTAATCTCTGTCACGTAATTTACCCTTTGGACGAAATTTTCAGAGATAAAAAAACCATATTCAAATGCCGGAAGACATAGAATGAAAACAGGAAGATTTCCGAATAAAGTAACCAAAAGATACGGGGCCATGTATGCCTGTTCAACAGGTTCCCTTCCTATAAGGATAACAGTGCCATTAAATCACTCGCTTTGTCTGGTATTTGCAATTGGTGAAATAGACACATGAGATAGCATCTCTCTTTCCACAACACATCAGTGAAGGACGTCCTATTTTTCCACAATTTAACTTGCTCAGAATTTTTCAATATTACTAAATGTATGGAAGATCAAATGAGATTGCACTGCAACCACATCAATTTATTTCCTTTACCATAATGATTAGTAAAGAAATAGTGAGTAGACAATACAATTGCAACTGAAGAGTCTGAAGATATGATATTGAGTTCATATCTAAATAAAATGACAATTACATATTCATCTGAGATTTTTATTAGAAATGATGTATTGAGATTTATGACAATGCTGCATATTAGCAGTTATCAGCGTTTTTCTTGCCATGAATTGTTAATTTTCCAGCGATAGGTTTCGTTAAATAAATAAATATGTTTAGTATAATGGCTTGCTATTTCAATGAACGATTGAAAACCAAATCTTTATTTTGTAAAAATTAATCTTCTTTGAATTTGATTCTTTAGAATGAAGCGATGTATATCTATCTATAAGAACCAATAAATGAATCCTATGCTATTTTGCTTCTTTTTTTGTTTTTACTAGCTATGCAAGTAAAACAACAAAACAAAAAATACTTTCCAACATCTGTTTTCAATGACTTAACAAAATAAATATCAATACAGAACTAGACAGTCATTCCAAAACTCTCATTTTTTCATAAAAATAATTAACTTGTATGTATTTTAAATAATAAAGTCTAAAAACTATTTTTTCTGTCAGTGTAAGGCAAAACTTATGGGAATTTTCTAATATGGTTCCTTTTTAAAATAAATTTCTCTCTCTACTGTAACTCTATGTTATGAATCTAAGTTGTGAAATAGAAAAGCCCAATATTGTAAAATAAGTACAAAATTTGAGCTTAATATTTATTCATATTGTTATAAAAGTTTTGTTCTTTAAGTAATTACGCAGCTGCAAATGGGCCCACTGGGTTCTCTGTGTATTAAGTCCAATTTGTTTTGCGTATTAGGAAGAATGTAGATTATCAGGTCTTATTACATTATTTCAAAATGTACTCTTCAAAAAAATGATTAAAAGTTTGTTTTCAGTTTAATTTTTACAATCAAAATATAGTTACCCTGCTGAATTTTTTGTATATTATTTGCATTACATCGTAATTAAAAGGAAAGATAATTCAATATAATATATTGGACTTTTTAAAAACCAAAATAAGTTTAATAAGTTTTTTTATGGGTAAACTTTACTTGAAAAACCAAGTAACTGAAAGTTTTAACAGAAAATTAACACACAATAAATTAAATCATTAAGTAATTTCGGAAAAAAAACAGTGTCAAAAGAAAATACACATAAATTATGAAAATAAATTTTAAGTTAAAGTTAATGGATTCTAATAGCAATAATATCTTTGAAAGTATTTTAATTTTTTTAAGTGAAAAAGTATAAGAAATGATATACTGGGATATGATTTTTTGGTTGCACACTTGAAACTTGCATAATATTTTTGTTTCCATTAATATTTGTTAAATTGAAATAATACATAATTTTTATTGCATCAATTAGAAGGATTTAATTGAAGACAAGATTACATAATTTTCAAAAATGGTGATACTATGCATGCTATATAGTTTTTATTTCCGAAATCATTTATCATGAATTCATTTTAATCCTTTAAAATATATTTTATTATTAAAATAATTTTGAGTTCTTATTTCTTATTGAATAATATGTTTCTTTTAACAGGAAACAAGCATTTGTTTCTTATTAAAAGAAATATATTGGAAAAAATCAATCAATTATATGAAACAATAAAATTCTAAAACATTTATATATTCAGTTATTAAATAATATTTCCTCTAAAATATTCAATCACATTCTTTTATTACTTGATAAGATTTGAAATTTATATAGCATACAATAAGGTTTAGAAGAAGAAAACATATAAATAAATCGCGAAACATTAAATCAGCAAAACATTTCATTAGCTGTTTGACTCCATATTGATTTTGTTATGTGAAGTTAGTTTTCGACGGTGCACATTTTGGAAGAACGGTGTAAAAGTTTGTGTGGATTTCCTAATATACCCTATTACATTACGTATTGGTTCCGTAATTTTATTCATTAATAAGTCCTATTGTCTTTAATATTTTATTTTAATAATCTAATAAGAATTATCTAACAATAACAGTTTAAAAAATAACAATTTTTATGAATAATTTCCTAAAATAAGTTCCACACCATAATACAGTGGTGCCAATATGGTCTTCATACGACCGTATAAAAATAGCAACTGAGCTAGATTCCCCATCGGAGAGGAAAGAAGAGTTTCTCACATTCCACTTTTAGGGATTTACTGTGGCTGAGTTGCCACATACCCATAATAATATTTATTTATTTACATTTTTATTCAGTTCTTCATGTATCTGATTTGTATTTTTTGCAAGTGTATATTGAACGTTAATCCTCATTATTGTACAAAAAAGTCAGTTAAAGATTAAGAACATGTTTTTATCACCATTAAATTATTCGTCTGATTTCGAATTGTTGTAATTGAAACGTAGCTTAAAAAACTGTTTTGTTATCGTTTACATTTTCCTAATTCTTATTAAACGAAAATATTTACTTACAACTTTTACTCGCATGCATTATTAAGGAAAAAGTAAGAATAATCAAATATTTAAAATAATACTAAAAAGAGAATTTTTCTTTTTGTATAATTAACGTAATTGAAATGCAATATTACCCGTTGGGGTTATTAATAAAATGTTATCTTCTTTTAAGTTTTCACCTATTAAATGCATAAAACTTCTGGTAAGATTAAAATTTATTTTTTGTATAATTAATAGACATTATTATTGCATTTAATCTAATTATGACTTTATTATTAATGAATTTTGTTGGGTCCACAATATGGAATATAGCGAAAGAAAGTTAATTAAATTATCATAATGGGTTTTGTAAATTAAATGATTAATCATAGAAAATGTTTTGAAGAATTGTTTCTTATACGATATAATCCCAAATATACTTTTATGATACGAATCTTGAATAAAAAATTACTTTTTGACTAATAATATTTAGAATATAATTAAGAAATTTTCTATACTATGCATTAAATTCGTTTATACCCTCAGTTTTTGTTAAAATTTGCCATTAATATTTTCATTAAATTCCCATTAAATGGATAAATTAATAAAATTTTGCAAAAAGAAAGCTAAAATGTCATTTCTGCACATTCCATCATTAAATAACTAAACATTTAATTAAAAACAAGGCAAATGTCTCCTATGAGACATTTGTAAAATCGACGAAAAAATAATTAGGAATTAAATATAAATATTTCTATGCCCATGATATCCAATACTTAAGTTATTATAATTCAATATTTATTTCTGAATAATATTAAATTTTAATATTTATTAAAAAAATTATAAGGAAATTTTTCCAGATACTTTGAATTTGAAGAAAAGAGATGCATTTATTTAATGAAAAGGGTTGATGTATAAAATATTTCTTTGCAAAGAGGAAAATAAAAACCCATTTCTTTCTTAAACGAGTTTCTTATATAAAATGAACACGTAATAAAAAGTTTCATTAAAATTATGAAAAAGAAAGCGAAATATCTTATGAAAATAGCAATAAAATTTAAGAAAAATACAATAATGGATAAGTAATGGTTACAACAAAAGATTCTGTGAAAGCAAATTGTTTTGTAAAAATAACAGCAAAATGTACTGTAAAACTTTTCACCAATGTACTCTAAAATTTAGAGAAATTTTTACCGGCGTTCTTAATTGCCAGATTATTATGTGGAAAAACTGCACTGCTTTTTTTACAATGTATTCTATGTAATATGTTTTTTATTTTGTTATGGATTTCGATAAATGTTTCTTTTATGATGTTCACTTTATTCTAGTTTCTAGGAAACACTTCTTGTGCAATCAGTTTTCCAATAAGAAAACTGGCGTAAAGCTAATAAACCATGTTTTTAACCTCGGTATAGATATATTAGATATTTTAATATTTATTTTACACGATAGGTCCAAAAATTTTAAATCCTCTTAAAATTCTACGTGTACTTTTTTTCAGAATTATCTTGGTATAAATGTACTTTTTGCATGTATATGGTAAACATATATAAATATTTGATCATAAATAGGATAAAATGTTTGTAAATAACTTTTTTTGGTTTAATTCACTTGGTATAGATGCATTTTTTTATACAATTGAATAAAGTATATTTTATTATTTAGAGTTCTGGTTTCAAGATATTTTTTTTTTTTTTTTGGTTACCAGTCCAAAACTACCAACAAGCATTTCATTTGATTGGAAAGAAAAAAAGAGAACAGTTTTTAAGCACTTTTGCAGTAAACAGACACATTAGAGTTTTTAAAACAAATCCAGTAATTAAATGATTTCAAAGTGTAAAATTATAAATATTTCGGTAATTTTGAGAGAAGCAACCGCTGGATCGGAAAGAGCTTGTCCTATTTGTGAAGCGGCTCGAATAACTTCCGATCACCGATGAAATAAACGACTGGCAAAACTGGATTTAATTACGTGTGAAAGTAGAACTCTCACTGTGTATATTGTCCACTTTAAACACCGTCTTGTTTTTGTTTAGAGTTTCAAGTATTTTTCGCACCATTAAACTATGCAGGGTCAAATCTTATTTTGTTAAAATCGTGTTACATAAACAAAAAGTTAGTAATAAAAAATTAATTAAATGGTTAGTAATAAAAAATTAAGTGATGCAATTAACTTAATTTTAATAAGTAAGCAAAATTAATTGGGATCACATTAACAAATATAAATATTAATTATTAGTTTGAAATTTCGTTTTTTATTGAAATTTTAATATTTATACATTTCAATTTTATAAAAATAATTATTAATTGCAATTTAAAAGTTACAATGATAATTGAAAAGTAATATTACTGAGTTTAACTAATTTAGGGAAGTATAACGATTCTCACAGTGTAATTTATTTTGTCATTCAAAAATGTCAATTATCACATTTAATTTTTTCTATTTATTATGGTTATATGTTTTTTAAATAGATCGATAATTCAAAAATTTTCAGTCACATTCACTGCATAAATATTAGTTTAAAACTATGGTACTCAATTACCTTAAGATTTTGTTTCTTAAGATACACAATTTTCTTTTTCCACAACACTAATTTTTTACTAAAGTATATTTTTTAATTAAAATTATAGTAATATATATATATATATATATATATATATATATATATATATATATATATATATATATATATATATATATATATATATATATATATATATATATATATATATACATACATATATATGTATATATATATATATACATATATATATATATATATATATATATATATATATGCGTAATTAAAATAGTTCTCAATTAATACACATCTAAAAGAAGTTTCGTTTGATCTAATAGGACGTATTGTATTAAATTTAGCTTCGCGCATCTTTTGAATGATAAATATAGTTTGAATCTTATAGACGCATGCGTAAAATGACTTAATCATCTTGGATATTATTTTGATGGATGAAAAACTTATTCGAACGAAAATTTAATAAATTAATTAAATCCTAATACGAATGTTATTTTTGTGCATCCATTTTCAACAGGAAAATATCGAGAACAAAAAATATTTCAAATTTTTAGTTTTTAAATAACATATAAACCGAATTTTAATATATATTTATTTGTGATAGGATGAAGTTAAAAAAAATTTAATGAATGGTTTCAGCTGTAAAATGAGATTACGTGATTTTTTTTTCTTTACCACATTATAAAACATAATTAAATTATATTTCTTAACTTCTTATATTAACATTTTTCTTGACTACATCTAAAAATTCAAATATTATTCCTAAAATGATAATATTAACATTAAAAGTCGAGATTAATGTATTGGACTCGATTAAAAACGTATAATAACGTTACTTTTGCTGACGTAGAAAACACTTTAGCTCAAATTTGTGAGTTAACTAGAAAAGAAGTACTATTACTCTGAATGGAATATTGACAAAAGTAATGTATGAAAGAATCAAAATATGGATTGTAAAAACGAAGATTTTGAATCGAATTTCTTAATTTTTAATTCTTTATCGATAATTATATGGTTTATCTATTTATTTACGCAATACCTAAAACGAATTCGCTTATATCCTTGATTTTTGCATAAAAATAACAACAACAGAACAATAAAAGAAATTGAATACTATAATACAAAACAAAAGAGAATGATTATTTTAGAAATTTACATAGAAAAGTACGGGCTTATCCTTTATAAAATTGTCATATCTATTTAAGCAGTTATTTTACATATTTATTTCTAACATTTAATATTTGCTATATAATTAAAAATATTGTTCAGTGTTGTGTTAAAAGATTAAAGTTTTTTATGCTTCAATGTTATAATACAACGACATATTATTATTTTATTTTTCTTTCTATTTGGATGAATTAAATGCTTACTGCTTTTTTTATTAATATATTATTTATTGCATTTTTTATTAAGATAAGATTAAAAATCTGATTATTAGTGATTAAAGAGAGAATTTTAAAATATCATAATCCTAGCCTAAAGTAAGTGACAATCAGATAAGTTTGCATTAGAATTTTTATTTAATATAACGCATTGTGATACGAAAAGATGTAAAATTCGTCCTCATAAAATAAACATCTTTATGATTCACTAAAAACCTCTTTTCTCAGTACTATTTATATTAGAAAAAGACCATACCAAAGTATATTTTCTAAAAATGTACCTTTTTCTTTTCATAATAAATAGAATATTATGGAATTGTCGTCCACCTTTGGAATTCTCTTTCATGCTTCTGAGTACAATTTACGTACAACAATCTTTGGATCAAGATATAATTCAATATATGAAGTGTTTTTAGTAAATATAATTATATTTCAAACTTTTACTGAGAGCATAATAATAATAAAATGCTAACGTCATAAGCAGAAATGATAAATTAACCATAGGATTAAGCACATTAGCTACATTTAAAGATTACTTTTTGCACATGCGAGATTTTCTCTCTTATTTAAAATGGATTATGTTAACACAAAAAGATAAAATACTTAGAATTCAAACATCACTTGATAGGTGAAAGTAATTTTTCAATTTTACGAACAATCACAGAGCATTTTTTTCCATAATACACCGTTTTTGAATGCACTGATGACAAACTACAAAGTTTTGATGTTACATTTTATGAAGTTTTACACAAAATTTGGATATACTACGTAATTTTTACCTGGTCAGGAAAATACAGATATATCGAAACATTGCCATTATATTATATACATAAAATTATATTATATATTCTAATAAAATTACCTATTTAGGATTTTTCTAGCTTATTTAAAAAGGAAAAAAATTGTAGGATAAATTGAAGATTAGTAGATAAATAATATAAATACTTACATTTAGGTGATAGATGACCAGTATGAATTATATAAATTTTTATTTTTGGTATTTTCTTATATTAAATTTACACCTCAATTTCATATTTATTATTAAAAAAAATTTCATTTAAATTAATTTCTGTTAATATTTCCCATTAAAAAAATTTCATTTTATTTTGATATCTTGGTATTTTAATAACTCGGCATAAATTGTTGGGCAAGTAAGGTGTCTAATAAACCGTTATTTCCGAGTATGTATAATTTATATACGTAATTGTTCTGTTTCCCATACTTTTCATGATGTATTCTTTATTAAGAGCAGATGAAATTAGTTTCATTTATCAGTGTCAGTTTTAAAGAAAGTAGAAATCAAACAATCGTTTGCATAAAATCTTACAATATTATTTAAAAGTAATTAATGTGAATATCTTTTTAAAATTTAAATATATTTTTTTATTTAACAACTTAAATTTTCGAACTTCAAATAAACTCTATCATAAATATTTTATTTAATATAAATGTTGTTGTTGTCGAGTGCCAGCTAGGCTGGCATTATGGGGTGAGCTGCTCCACTTTTCCAACTGAACCATATTTAGATGTGGAGTCCGACTTCCTCAGAACACACATGACATAGGGACCCGTTTATAGGGTAGGCAACCATTCATAAAAGGAAAGGATAGACAGAGCGAGAGAGAAAGTATATCCATCCCCGAATGGGGATTCGAACCCAGGACCTCCCTATCCGCATTCAGGCTCGCTGACCACTAGACAAGTTGAGCGACATTTAATATAACTATTTTTGATAATAGAATGAGATTTTTTTATATATTTCCTTCCAAAACAATTTTATTTATATTTAAATGTTTTCAGGTAATAATAAAATGTATCGCTGTTTGCAGCAAGTATTCTAATCTGAGTTAATGATACGAAAGGCACTTTGTTGTGGCGATAAGGCATTTGAAAGTAAAATTAGAAATCAATTTGATGATTTCGCTATTTGAATATGTTATGAAATTATTGCCAACTACATTATAATGAAAATCAGAAACTCTACAGATATGTCTCGTACTTCTAGTCACGCACAAATACAATTAAATTATCAATCAATTTTCTAAGGTTATTTCATTTTAAACATTATGGTATTTAAGCAAAATTTTATGAAAATAAATTGCATTAAATGTATTCACAATTTAAAGAAAAATTAACATCATACTTTTTTTTTCATGCACAATTTTTTGCCTTTATTTGAAACTTTAATATCTACCAAAATTTTTTCCTTATAACAGATAAGTTGATGTTTAACAAAAAGATTGAAAATTCAATTAAATTTTAACTCTAACTTGCTAAAATTTAAGATTTATTTCAATTTTAATTTCCTGTGACACAAGTTTGAGATAAGATATAATTTAACGTCTTCAGTTTACTCATATTCAGTGAACATAATTGTAAACAATTCAGTTAGAAAAAATTGATTAATAGGTGGATTTTATGCACAAATAACAATATAAATAAAATAATTAGATCTTTGTTTTGTGTCTTATAAATATTGAATGCATTTTCGTTCTGTGTTAAACTTTAACTACAAGATACATTAAGTTGTTTCACCTCAAACTATATTTTATCATGCTTATATATATATATATATATATATATATATATATATATATATATATATATATATATATATATATATATATATATATATATATATATATATATATTTCTTTTCCTAGTTCTTGTTGCATAATGTGCTGTGATTAAAAATAAAGGTATTAATATTCTTAAGTATCTGTTTCTGAAATATTTATTTCACAAATAATTCTGCAGTATTATCATTTGAAAATTTTAGTTTTAGTGTTAAATATATTTTGTAAAGTTCTAAATAAAGATTGTAATTTAGTGATATTATGAAAGAAATAATGACTACATTGAAAATAATGGCTGTTATATTTTACGAAGTGTTTGAAGGACAGTTTAAATACATATAGTTTATCCATTTATCACAACTATATAGTATGTTACGTATATAATTTGAATAAAGCGTATATGAAATTGTTAGCATTCAAAATACCAATAATTAGGTCAAAAGAATGATTTAAAAATCTTATTTATATTATGTTACCAAAGTTTACATATTATACCACAAAAATTGTACAGAATTTTTGGTATATATAATTAAATCCAATAATAATTCTGTCTTATAATTTACATTGTAAAGGTTCATAAATGTGTGCATATTGCTAAATTACATATTTTGTTCTATAATTTTGTTCCCAAGGTCAAGCATTAACTATAATTTTTAAAAATTATAAAGAAAAATATAAAAAACTATGTAGCCTTATTTAAGAAATCTTTACATTTAATCTTACCTACGTTTTTACTTCAACCATTGCACATTGCAAAAAGAAGACATTCTAAGTTTTTATTCAAAAATAACAATCAAAAATGAAACGTTGCAGAACGCAAACAACTCAACTTACTGCTCTGCTGACTTCCGAAACAGAATTTGCGCATTGGTCACTGAGTTTACAAGGAGCTTATTCGAAACGCAACATTTCACATTATTCAAGATCTGTAATTTTTTTTCCATAAACTTTTGTTTTTCTCTCTTATTTGGCCTTAAAAATAAATTAAGAAAATAATTAATCCAAAGCATATTTGTGTTTGTGAAAAAATGTTTTTATTTGCATTTTAATCGAACCATTTCTATTACTTATTTATTTTCGAGTAAAAGCTATGGCCACGTGATCTGTCTCAATTTTTTTTCTAAAAATAATTCAAAACTTCTTAGCTATTCCAAAATATAAATAAACAATTAATATAAAGTTTCCTCGTTAAATATTGTTTCCTCCCCTAATAATCTAATTTGAAATAAACTATTTCAAATTAGATTACTCACAAAATTTTTCTCTTAAAATCTTACTATTTCTTAAAGTAAATGTATAAAATAAATATATATGTATTATAAATTTAAGCATTAAAAATGTTTCATATGAATTATATTTGTATTAACATGTTGCTAGAAATGCTTGTATTAAATATTTAAAAATTAAAATATTGTTTGATTTTTAAACATTTTATTCAAAAGCAATAGCTTGTATTATTTTTGGCATATATATAAGGTAAGAGAAATTACTTAAATAATATTTTAGTAAATAGTACATGCCACCCATTCTGTCAAGTGGTCAGTGTTCCTGACTGTAGATACGGATGTCCTGAGTTCGAATCTCGGTTCGGGCATGGATGTACTTTCTCTCTCTATCTCTCCTGTCTTTGTTCTTTCCTTGTATGAATGGGTTGTGAATGTCTACCTACCCTATAAACGGGTACCTATGGCATGTGAGAACTGAAGAAGTCGGACTCCACATCAAATTTGGTTCAATATGAGAGCAGCGCACCCCTTAATGCCAGCTTAGTTGGCATAAGACAATAACAAGTAAATAGTACAAATAAATATAATGAAGCTCAAAATGTGAAAAATGTGTGTATGTATGTTGAATGTGTGTATGTATGTTGAACTTTAGTTCCAAATAATTAAAGTAAATGAACGTAAGCATTTTTAAAATTCTGTTTTATTAATTTTGAATGAAATTACGCGAATTATTTTAATATCCTCTGTTTGGCTTCCATTTTTGATGAAATAATTTGTCTATAATAATAGTAAAGAAAATAGAACATATGTATAATAAGATAGATTAAACGTTACTAGATTGATTTCGAAATACATTTTTGACATTTTTGTTACTTTCTTGTGCTAATAAGATGAGCACACTAAAGAAACAAGAAGTAAAATTTATACATATAGATTATATTTATTTATTTTTACAAGTGATTTTAATAAGCGATCTTATCTTAAATATACTAAACATCTAATCCATTCTGAAGCGTAAATTTTTTTCCTTAACTTTTCTTAACTTACAATGAATTATTCAAAGAAAAATAATATCACACTATAGAAATAATTCGCATACTTCTACTTTTTTTCTCTAAGCAAAGTGATCTTTTTCATGATTACTGTAATTTTTCCGCATTCAAAATTAATAATCAAAATATAAATGCGTTGTTTAATTCTTTAAAAATGATTTATTGTGAGTTTCTCGGCTGCGTATATAATTAAAATTTCGTCTGCTTAGATTGAAAAATGCTTTTACGAATACAGAATAAAATATTCATCACAATATGGCATTTGTCGCCCAAGGTTTTGCTTTGCCAATTTCTGTAATCTCAAAATCTTTTTCCTTCAACTTAATAAATATACAACAATGGAATGAGAAACGAAAAATATTAACTATCAAAGAAATAGACATCTCTAGATGAAATATAAATAGAAAAATGGCTAACTATTACTCAATTATGAAAGAGCAATTAACTAAGATTTAATTATATCCTCTAATAATTTGTGAGATAATTAACAGCATTATCATATCTTCTTGATAAACATATTTAAATCAATATAAAATATGTAATTAAATTTTGATATAAAAATCCTATATGGTTACATATTGTGATAGAATTATTATATTGAACTTTTCGTGGTAACGAAAATAACCAGGTAATATTAACTCCAGCTTCGAGATTCTAAAATTTTGTCCAGAGATTCTAAAATTTTGTAGCTCTGATTTGAAAGTTGATATTATTTTCTGTATTTTGAAAAATAATTTCTATGGTTAAATGTCATGTTCTTTTTATTGCATACTTTTTTTAACAATTTTAGTTTTATGTTTCTTAAGCATCGTAATAAATAATTTTTTGTGTTAGCTCCTGTTGTGTTTATCTACAGTAATGGCAATGCAATAAAAAAGTATTAAAATAGCATTTCATTATGTGTGCACGAATGTATTTTCCTGCAAAATATCAAAATGTACTAAGCACTGGAATATTTTTACATATATTTAAAAATCTCAGTTTTCAAAAAATATGAATTTTTTTTAGAAAACTTGTCCAATACTAGAAAAAAAATGTCAATCGGAAATCATTTTTTATATTTAGAATCATCATTTATTACAGGTTCTTTTAATTTTATTTTTTGTGAGACACACAATTATGAAACTTCTTGGCACAGGTGTCGTATAATCCATTCACCAAATTGTGAGGCTGGAGATTTTTTGGGGGATTTTCTTATGTATCTGGCAACCTAGCTTTTGTTAACATATAGAGACCTATATTTTGGTAACCCTAGTATTTACGCCATCGCGTACGTCAGGATACGTCATCTTGGCAACATTTCTTCATCGCCAAAAATATTCATAATTTGGAATTATGGATTATACGGCATCTGTTCCAAAAATTTTATACTGAAATAATTACAATTGACATTTATTACAAATTCTTATAATTTTATTTTTAGGAAATAACTAATAAATTGTTATAGCAAATAGAACTAATTAAATTTTACATTATATGAGAAATATATATATATTTGAAACATAGCCATCATAAATATTATAATTTACGAAGATAGTTCTTACAGTTTTTTTGTAAGTTGTATATTGCGGCTCACATCTTCATGCAAAAAATCATTTCAATTTAGTAATATATAAAAGCGCATAAAATAAATACTTAAAATCTTAATAAAATATAGCAAAAAACTATTTTCAAAATGACTTTTATCATGCATAAATAATTAATCAAAATAGAATTTTTGCAATACGCAGTTTGTTTTCATAAATCAAGATAAACTTTCGTTTTTCGATTTATTGTTTACATTGTTAGCCTTGTTTATTCTTATTGATATCGAAAGTAATAAAAAATAGTAGCTTTTACTAATCAGCTGCAGATAAAATAATAGAAAAAAGTCTAATTTATGCGCGTAACGAGTGTAGAAAAACACCATTAGATGGAAAAGGTATTGTCCAATACTAAGATGTGTATTTACTTTTAGATTATGAATATTAAAAATCAACTTGTGTACTTGCTAAGTAAAAAAATGTGATTCACAAAAATTCTATAAAATGAAAATTTATATATATATATATATATATATATATATATATATATATATATATATATATATATATATATATAATTGATAAAAAATGGAAATGAAGTAAAAATTATTAATTAAGAAAAAAAAAATTTTAGCATTTAGCAACAAATTCAAACACAATCGAGCATATTACACATGTGTCTTTTTTAATAATATCACACACGTGAGAAATTTAAGGATGTTTCTAAAGTAAGATTAAGACATGTTTTTATGAAAAAGATGTGTGTGTTTAATTTATATTTAAAAATAATAATGAAACATAAAAAGGTCTTGGTGCCCTAGTGTCTAAGGCAACCGGCCTTCCGTTTCGAAAGGTGGAGTTCTATTCCCAACGCTGCCAAAGACCCACCGAGTACATGAGGCATACGAGCTCGTTAAATTTGTGAAATCGAAAGTCCTGTGGTCGGTCATTGAGCAGTTACCATGGGTGTAATGGTCTGGAGAAAATTTCCTCCTCCTTCAGATCAATGTCATAACTGAGGGAGTGGATCCCCTTGTGGTGCCATCTATAGGTGGATTTGAAGAGTTTAGTCGTACTTTCACCTTCGTAGTGCTCTGGTTAAACGAAAGACGTACCCTATACTGACTTAAATTCGCATAGCCAACGACATAGCGAATTTCGCTTGTCTAAGTATCATAATTAACAACAATAATAAATTAAAAATAAAGTTAAAAATATTTTAAAACTGAAGTTTTCAAAAATAGAACTAAATTTGTTACAGAGAAGCGCACAGATAAAATCTATAGTATGTAAATCAGCAGCAAATTATATCACTAACAAAATTAATTTACACAATTTGTAAGAAACATTTCATTAAATAAATTGTAAATGTATTCATCATTTTCATTGCTTGATTATTTTCATCATTCATTACACCAAAATAATCAGGATTATTTAAGAGCTGGTTTCAAGGTCTTTTGATAAATGGTAGACACATCATAAAATTCTTGAATCAAATTTTACTAATAAAATTCAGCAGATAAACTTTTGTAATAAATGGCTAACATAACCGCCGTATGATAATGAATGGATTAATATCAAACCTGTATTTTGTTGCAATTCTCTATAAATTTAATAAAAAATATAAGGTTATTTAAATAAACTAAAACATTTCCTCTCTCTCTCACACACACACAATATATATATATATATTGAATGAATTAATAATATATGATTTCACACACACACACACACATGAATATCAGAATTCTATTTTTGTTTCAGCTTCCAATTAAAATTTTTTGTGATGTTATACTAAAAATTCAAATTAAGCCAGTAATATTTTTTCCTTACAATATTGTAACGCACAATTTTTTTTAAATTGTACTACTTATTAGAAAATTGAGTTAACAAAATGGCAAAATTATATGATATCAATTATTTTCATTGTTTTACGTAACTCTTTTTATTTTATTAGAAAAACTTTTTCGCCCAACTTACATGTTAATAAACACACATATATATAAATTTAACGTTATAAACTACAATTAATGTCGATATATTTTATTGAATTAATAAATTGTAAAATTTTATGTGTACAACTATAAATAAAAAACAAATACTCGTAGTTTGAGATGTCTGAAAAATCTGATGTTACATAAAACATTTGATCTCAAATAATCAGAATGAAATTGCGAAGAATGATAGCTTATATATTTACAAAGAAAGCCAATTTTTATCAAGTAACGGTAAATATAATTATTGGAAAACAAATTATCGGTAATGAATGAAGCAGTTACCCGTTTTCGTTAAACAAAATATACAGTAAGATATTACTCGGTTATTTTCAATTATAATAAAGTTGTAAAATATTTTTTTTCGTAATGTATGCCTTTTGTTTGAAGCATTAGCTAATTTATAATCGTTTTGGCCAAATCGAATATTTCATGCTTTCAATTGCTATACGAACAAAATTGTCTTTCTTTTATAACACTTATGGCAATTCAATCAGATGAAAGAACTTTTTTCCCCCTTTACGCCTTTCATAAAATGATATCTTACTTAACTTCTTCAAAACAAAACAAAAAAAAAGAAAGAATATGTGTGTATCTTTTGAAACAAAGCCGTTTTTCGTGACGGTTCTCCAATCGCTTAAGCAAACTGCTTCCCTCACGCATTTGCGAAATTCGACAGCCTTGTCACGACTCTTCATTTTGTAGAAAATGGGCAACTTTTCTGCCAATTTGTTTTCCAAGTCGCGACCCCAGACACTAACGAAAACAGTGACCCACATCACTTTATATTGGCGACATTCTAGGCTCCGATTGCGAGTTCTTGGCGTCAAATTGATTTAAACAAAATTGTACGAGGATAACTCACGTAGGGGAAACTTAGCTACTATTCCGAAGTTCTCGCCTAATTAGTTGGCGAAACTTGTTTTTTTTTTTCCCACAAAAATGATCGATTAGAAATTGGGTTTCCTCGAAAATTATATTTTTTCAATTTAGGCGATTGATGTCATGCGAGGGAGGATTTGTTCTGGGATGAAGGATCAATATCGGAAGTGTAAGTGAAACCGGTTGGTTTTGATGAAACCGAATTGTTTTCTCTACTTTCTAAAAAGTGTGGTCAAGGCCTCGTGTTAAGAAATATATGTAAATTCATAGCGCTTTAACTTTCACTGCTGAAGTTCATTTAAGCAAAAATAATATCTTCATTCTTAATCCCCACGTTAATATCGTTAAATTATCTTCATGTTCTACAGAAGTTTTGTGATAACTAACATAAAACATTTGAAAGTTCTAATTACCTTAAATAAATATTTTTTTAGAATATTAAATAGTATGCATTTATACTCATAATTTTGTCTACGAAATTGTTTACTTTATAAACATTTATAACAAAACAGAGTTTTTTTTTTTTTTAAAAAAATTGTTAAGGCTTTTGACCATAGATGTTTGTTTACACTAAAACAAAAATAAACTCAAGTGAAGTGGCAAGCCTTTTTACAGAATGCAAAAAAAGTTATATATATTCAGATTATTTTATATACATTTTTCATTTGTATTGAATCAAATATTTTAATTTTCTAAATGTTATTTAATTAGTTCTCGACAGTGTATTCTTTTTTAGGTCAAAATTATAAATGTTTGTAGCCCTTATTGAGGACAAATGCGAGCAGTTGACAATCGATTATGCAATATTCTTGAGTGTTAATGAAAATGTCTTAACATTTGTATTTTGTTCATACATCAACATTTGTATTTTGTTCATAGCCTTTTCCTGATATCAAACATGAATAGTAGCGTCCATAAATAGGAGCTGGAAAGATTGTATTTTGTTCATAGCCTTTTCCTCATATCAAACATGAATGGTAGCATCTTTAAATAGGAGCTGGAAAGATTGTATTTTGTTCATAGCCTTTTTCTGATATCAAACATGAATAGTAGCTGTGGCGTTACGAATTGGTTGCGTGTTATTTTTGATTCATTAATAACTATTTATATGCCTTTAATATTTTATTCTAACAATAACAATTAACAAATAACAATTTTTCATGCTTACATTCATAAAATCATTTCCACACCACAATACAGAGTGGTGCCAATGCGGACTTCATACGACCGCATCCAAATATCAACTGAACTAGATTCCCTATCGGATAGGGAAGATGCGCTTCTCTTTCCCTTTTAGGGATTCACTGTGGCTGAGTTGCCACAGTAGCGTCTTTAAAAAGGAGCTGGAAAGATTGTATTTTGTTCATGGCCTTTTCCTCATATCAAACATGAATAGTAGCGTCTTTAAATAGGAGCTGGAAAGACTTAAGTATTTGAGACAATAATTATTATCATTAATTCGATTATTTTAAAATGATCTATTTTTGGGTTTTATAAAACTTTCCAACCCATAACTCAAAGTGCAAGCAATTACAATAGCATATTAGACTTTTATTGCCATAAAAAATTCATGCACACTATCATTACATTTATTGCCAATTTATACTGATGGTAGCAAGGGCGACGGCAGAATTTCTGGGAGCAGTGTGCATATTGAGTCATCTGATGGTACAATTGATATAAGAGTTAGAAATCCTAACTATTGTCGGGTTTTTAGATCGGAACTTATAGTTTTTTATGAGGGATTGACTTATATAGACACGACCTCTGAACTCGTTTTCAGAGACATCTGGATACTAACGGACAGTCGTGCCTCTATACAGCACCTATCTCATTGGACGCCCATTGGGGATAAGACAAGTTTGAATATTTTGGACCTTGTGACACGACTTTCTACTAAATACTCTATATATTTTCAATGGATTCCTTCCCATGTTGGATTGAGTGGTAACGAAATTTTGCTGATAGCTTCGCCAAGTCTGCCACTGCTGACACCTTGCAGGGCAACGTTATTCTAACGTTTTTGGAAATCTCCACTATTAAAAAATAGAAATAAACGTAATTTGGAGAGATCCGTCAGCCCACTCTTGGTACTTTGGGAAAAAATCTCTTTGGTGGCACCAGTTCAGTATCCTCAGGATACATCAGACTGGTCTTTCACGTATTTTGAGTGGCCACATTAGGTCCCTTTCTTTTCAACGGGGCTAGAAAGTCTTTCTGGAGTGTCACTGGTACAAAGCTGATCAGGCCTCCCCGAGGAATAATCTTGAATGCCTGAATTTTACTGTGAACGAGGTTTTTGAGAATCCTATATTAATTTTAGACTTTTTAATGATTTTTGGTTTTATGGAGATGGTGTAGCTAAGCTACACCATCTGGGATTAGAAACAACAACATTTATCGCCTTCATAATTACAATTCCTTGAGATATGAATTAGAAATAATAAGTAATTGTACACGATACTTAATATTTATTATCGTGCATATATAAATGTATGTGGTTTAAATAAAAGTAAACAAAGATAGTTTTTAATTTTTTGCAATTACTTTTTAATTGAAAAAATACAGTTATTTTTGTTCAGTGCAAGTTAAAGAAATCATTTTATTTGAATTTTTCAGACAGAAAAGAGGAAATAATTTTTATGCTTAAAAACGTTACGTTGAATAATCAAACTCAAACAAAAATTTAATTTTGGATTTTTCATATGATTAAAGAATTGATGTCTGATTAAAGTATCAAATTCACATACACGAAACGTCTGGCAATTTTTAGTAGCTGTCAAGTAACTTGGTTGACACGTGAGTTCACTAACCATCTTTTATAAAATGGTGAAACATGATTTTTATAAATTGAGAAATACATTAGTGGAAATATAAATTATAATGAAATATGAATATAATAAAAAGTATAATTCTTTTTTCTTAGCTCATGTTCTTTTTTGCAAATAAATGTTATGGAAAATTATTCTACATATATTAGATTTATTTAAATTACAAGCAACAAAAATACAGATTTTAATTTGAAATATATTGTTAATTTCAGATTCTTTTATTTTAAGTAACTTTTGGAGCATGTAGTTGTTCTAGAGTCCAAACGATCACGAGTTTGATACTTATCAATTCTGATGGCTATTTTACCTTATGGCTGGAATCAATGTCATATTCTGGAATTATAAGCAAAATTAATCCAAGAACAAAGAAGTTTACACTATTTTAAATCTATGTCTTTTAAGAATTTGAAGAGATGCACAAATTTGAAGTATCTAATAAATGAATAAATTTGCAGAAGAATTTTATTTATAAGGAATATCAAAGAATAAATGCTGAATAAGAAATAATTCATTATTTTTAACAAAATGTGCGATCATAATAAAAAAAATGTATATATGCATGCAACAAATACTATAAATTATAAAGCAATAATAATAAGCAAAATAAAAGATATTAATTACAACATAAGTGGCCTAATTGATATTATATGACTACTTACCACTTTATTGCAAGAAAAAAAGACACACAAATATTTTACCATTCTAGGCACTAATTGATAATTGCTCACCTCTAATCACTTATCAATAGCTTAATTAAACAGTTGACTTTAGTTTAACAGTAAACTTAAAATTTAACTTTGTTAAAAATTTTGAAATTCTACCATAATATTTTTAAAAACATTATTCTTTTAATTTTTTAAAAAATTCTACATAGTTAAGCATCACAAAATATTCTAATTTTCAAGTGTTTTATTAGATGAATATTCGAAAAAAAGAAATGCGAAAAAATTGTAAGGAAAGCAAAATTAACTTTGCGTGGGGTTCTAATTCCCTTTAAATTGATTGATACTTTATCACAACTTCACTGATTTATATTGATTTTTATTTATTATTTCAGATTTAATGACTTTGAAAAATGGTTAACGCATTGTTAAATCTATTTAATTACTTTTAAAAAATTAGTTTTAACTGTGCTTTTAGAAATCACGTGAAAACAGATTTCTAATGGGCATAAGTTGTATTGAAAGCAGAATTAAATTATATAATACAATCACGCAGTACATTGAATTATTTATATAATAATATTTGTTTTTTTCTTATTATATTAATTTATAAAATCCTAATATACATAACGCGTTTGGCGTAGATTTCAAAAATGTCGCCAACGGCAAAATTCTTACGATTCATAACCATTCGTTATATGTGAGCGTTTCATAATCAAGAAAATTGGGAATCTCGAAATGGCAATACATAAACACATAATCCAAAAAAGAAATGCGAAAAAGAACCTTAATGTAGCCAAATTCATCACGTTACGGATACTAGGATCAAGCCTATTTATAGCTGAATATTTGTTTCTTTTACGGAATTCTCTGACTGCTGCTTATTTATTTCAACGGACCGAATTACGCAGTCAGCCGCTTCGAGACTGTAAGCCACGGTTAAATAAAGCAGTCGGACATCTTAACTGATACCTACCTTTCCAAACTCCCACGGAAACTATGAAATGAATTTAATAGATATAAAACTTTTCAGCATTTTAATATCATAATATTTTCTTACAGGTAATGGGATGTATGTCTTACAGGTAATGGTAATGGATTACAGGTAATGGGTAGAACAATGTTTCTTTACCATCGATTTGCCAAGATTATACATAAGCAATACTGAAATTTCTTTCTATGTAGAAATAATGATTCACAGTTTTTACCTGTTCGATTAATAATATTCCTTATTTTGCACATAGAAATTTTAATACCATGCATTTGACAACGTTTTTGAATTATGGAATAAGAACGTTTATCTTCGGAAACTGCAAAAACATATCCTTCAGTTCACAGCATGTTTATATGTGGCATTTTGAAAGAAAAATAAATTTAAAAATTGCAAACGATATTTCTCATTTCAAATAATAAGCTGTTGCCAAAAATTTTTACCCTAAAACATTTACTTATTTTTAATTCGTTATTGAAATCGTTCTAAAAATGTGTTAATACCCTCTGTATTTTTCTTTTACTTCGAAACTAAAATCGACAAAAATATTTTTACGCCTTTTCAACAATACATGATTTTTCTGATCTTAAAGAAAGTAAGAGAAATGAATAATTTTAAACATTATTTGCCATTCATATGTGCTTTAAATAAAAATGTTCATAAATTTATAACACATTTTCTTGTTTTATCTTACATGTGAAAGTAATGACCAAGACAAGCCTTTTTCGAAGAAGAGCAACAACTGCTGAACGCAAATGCTTACAAACAGAAGACAATATTGATCATTTGGTTTGTTAAATATTGAAAACTATTGTACAATAATTGAGAAAGAAATAAGGGAACAGTTACAGTATAAATAAAAAATTTTATGTAATGCGAGAAAAAGGAATGAATAAGAGCATTAAATTCTTGGATATTCAAAATAAAAGCTTTGCGTATCATATAGCAGTATTATAATCGCATGTAAATAAAACTGTTCTAGGATGATTACATAATTTTTAATCAGATATTTTAATTTTTCTCCTAAATTGTTTTTTCCTCTTAAAAATTAAATGTCGCTGTAGTCAAATTGAAGGATTATCTATAATACCTTGGTTCAAACTCTCCACGCATCATTAGTGAATATTTTGTCAAACAGAGGATAATGAACTTATACCTTTTCTTACCCCTTTATAAAAACACTTTAACTAAATTAAATATGATTCAAAATAAGAGAATATTGTAGTTTAAATATAATTGATTCTTTAATCTTACGCAAGAATAAACATAGGGAGCTCTAAAAATACTCATTCTCTAACGGTATACAATGGAAAATAATTATCTTTTTTTATATCTCAAACGTTCACATTTATTACACAACGGGCTGCTAAAACCATGCAAAATCATTTCAATAGATGTTTCAACAACTGAGCCCTTGAATTGAATTTTCCCAACTCAAACACAAGTGAAAAATAACATGAAACTTTAAAACTGCGTAGGCGTAGAAGCATATTATAATTCCTTTCGCGCTCCCCTAGTTCGCCAATTGTAAATTTTCCAAAGTGGGGTGAAAAGAGAAAATTCGAACACCACTCTGAGTTCCATTTTCCCTCCCTCTTTTGATATTTTATGATAGAAGTCTTTGCTTCGAGATTCCAGCCCCGACCCCAACTCAGTTTAAATCCTGCGTTTTCCAGAATGCCACCAGAGTGAATTCGAGAGGCCCAAATAGGAAGAAGGGGGTCCTCCACCCCTACAGTCAATTCCACCACCCCCATCAACCATCGAAGGGCCTCTCTTCCCCACCAATGGGATGGAAAAAAATAATTTTTTCTCTTCAGCATCGAACGTGCGAGAATTCATTCCCATTGTGTCTTTGGCTGTAAAGGACGGTGACATTCTGGCACTTGGTGAACACAGAGAGTGTGAATGACAGTTGCTCAACAACACGGAGACGTGGCATTTCATGCACCTTCCAACCACTTGTGATGTGGGTGGTATTCGGCCCTGTGTCAGTTAGAGATTGCATTTTGCCTCAGTTTTGGCAAGGAACATTTTTCCATTCTTTGAGCGAGAAAAGTAAAAGACAACTTTTTCATTCTTTAAGACAAGATATCTGTGAGAAGAATATCATATTGGTGAAATTCCCCAGCGAATAATTCTTATAGGAATTGAAGTAGAAATAAGCCCATATTCACTAATAATGGTTATCTACTGATAATGAAGTAAAAATAATTTTATTCTCATTAACCAAGTGTGATTTTCTACATGAATTGCAATCGAAACATAATTTTATTTTCATAAACCAAATATGAGTATACGTGCTCTTTAAATCTGTGGAATCGAAAGTCCTGTGGTCGGTCGTTGAACAGTTACCATGGGTGCAATGGTGTGGAGAAAATTTCCTCTTTATTCAGATCAATGTCAAAATTGAGGGAGATGATTCTCTTGTGGTGCCATATATCGGAGGATTTGAAGAGCAAAGTCGTATTTTAACCTTCGTGGTGCTCTAAACGAAAGACGCACTCGACTGACCTAAATTCGCACAGCCAAGGCATAACGAGCTTAAATTGTCCAAATGTCATGAGTAACAACACAAGAACAACAAATATGAGTGTCTATTAGAATTAAAAGAGAAATGATCCCATTTTCATTTATCAAGTATAATTGATTATCAGAACAAAATGTAAATTATCCTATAATCATTAACCAAGTACAATTAGCCATATATTTGTCCTATAGAAACAAAACGGAAATAATCACATTAACATTAATCAAATACGGTTACCCATAAGAATTGTAATGAAATGTGTGAATCACTACTTATAATTAAATACTATTATCAACCAAAAATTTTAAATTAATCTCATTATCATTAACCAAATATGCTTACCCCCGTTATAAATAAAGTTAAAATAATTCATTCTCATAAACTAAATGTTTTGTTCAGCAAAACTGAATAAATCGCATTATACCAAATAGTTTCCCATCAAATCTGAAGTGAAAAGCCATACATTATTACTTATAGAAGTTTGTTCCTCAGACTACCTTTACAGTCGAAACATGCCCATTAAGACTTTTCTTATAAATGAAAAAATTTCGGTTATTATTTCGTTTTATTCTTATAAATAAATCATCGATATTATTATTCTTATAGATGAAGAAACTTCGAGATTTATTATTTAAAAAATTAGGAAAGAATAATTAGATAATTTAGTTCTCGACATTTCAGTTAATTCTTTAGTATATTCAGATATGATTTGGGAATTATGATTGAGGTTTTATGAACCATTTCTCGCACTGTCTGTGTAATTTAACAAAACCGATAATTTTTTTAGTTATTTATTGACGCCTTATAAATAAGCATTAAGAAATTATGAGGCGTCATTCAAAATCAAAAGTTATCGGTTGGCTGAGATTTTCTTTTTTTTTTTTTTTTCCATTAATAATTTCCGATATTGACCTTTTCTGTTTTGAATTTAAGAAAGTTAGGATTTTATATCTCACAAAGTGTAATCCTTAGTAAAATAAAGTATGATGAGAGTTTCCTTTTGTGCTGATGCGGCTATGTGGGTAGGCTGTAGAAAACTCTACTTGATGGGAACAATAAAATCCCTGGCTCCTTACCACGAGCTGTTGGTGTCGCTTGTTTCCTGGACATGACTATCTTCAAAGGCATCTGCATCGAATAGGTGTAATGGATTCTGGTCGTTGTCCATTGTGCAATCATGATGATATGGATATTGCTCACCTCAAACACTTCCCTGAAGTTTTAAAGTTTATGACTGACAACTCTTTTGAGGCTACTAAAGGACTTTATTCTTATTTTTATACTTGTTCATTTTTTTATTGGGCTGCTCGTCGATTAATGGGCGTAGGATAAATAAAAAATATCTCCCTTCGTATTATAAACAAAAAAATCGTTAAAGAAAGTATGAGAGGGCCCATATCAGTTTCAGGATATATTTTTGTAATTAACATGGACTCAGAAATGTGTAAACAAGAATTAATTTTAAAAATATAGCATTGTAAAATCATTATAATAATGTAGGTTGCTTATCTGATATACGGTTGAACGTGTTAAGTAGTGAAATATTTAATTTTACGAAAACTAGCAGAAAGTACGTAAAATTCAAATTACAAAAATCATCGATTTTGATGAATAAGGACACAACATTTATATTAATTAGTATTCATGTTTCGATCATCAGAAAGATTATAATATATTCGTAAATATATATGGTAGTAAATTAATATACCATACTTAGGCTTATATTCAGATTCGCAGATCTTAATTGAAATAATATAAATTTCTCCTACTTCTATTATGTATTATCGGATAATTTTCGTATTATGACGTCAGTCATCCAAATCGGGTCCATTTTCTTATCTATTTGATATCCAAGACGTTGAATATGTGTTGGAATAACATAAGAATTCTACTGATTTTTTTTCAGTTTACATACTAGGATATTAGCCGAACTGGTAGCCGCATGGTTAGCGCTCTTGTCTTCGGTTCAACAGTTCGTGGGTTCGAATCCCACCTTGGGCATGGATGTTTGTAGTGGTTCGGAATCCGCTTTAAAACCATAGGTCCCGGTCTAATTAGCCCTCGTGTGCAAAAAATGACCGTTGAGCGACTAACACTAGGATATTAAGTTTGGTAACTACTATCTCGATTTTTTTTTTTTTTAAACTTATTGAAACTAAAATGCAATTTCTTTAATCATAAGAAACAAGCTTCAGTTATTTATTTTTTTTCTTCTGTCCAATAATATTGACAACTTTACTCGAAAACTATCTTACTTAGTTTCGATTATAGTTCATAGACTGATGTTGAACAAATGAAATATTTTATATTGCGAGTAAAATCATATTATTTAATAGTGGTTAATTAGCTGTGTTTTATTATTTAATAGTGGTTAATTAGCTGTGTTAATAAATGGTTGTTAAGGTTTTCTTCATTAAAATTTAATGAAAGGGAACTTTGATAAGCTTTGTGTAGTCTGAACCGTCTTGGATCTGTTAATTTAACCATATCATCCTTTAAAATAGAACTTATTTTTTTTTAAAAAAACTGAAAATGTGTTTAAATGATATATTTTTAAAATTAAGTCTGAAACAACTACTAGATAAGGCTTCCTGTGATCTAGGGTTTAGAGGCGGAAGCTTTTTTTTTCCAAAAACCTATTTTTCTTCTAAGAACATTCGAAAAAAAACATTTATCGCATTTAGATTTTTTTTTTTTTAATTGGAGTTTAATCATGCATTTTTTTTTCACTGAAAAAAATTCTAATTTTCACGGAGACCACACCGGGAATTCTCTGTAGAACCGGTTCAAATCTTGAAACAATTTAAAATGGAAAAACAAATTAAATAGATGACTCGAATTATTTTAATTGTAGCCATTAGAGATCGCACGGGTAGGTTGAAAGCCATAGCAATTAGAAAAAAAGAAAAAGAAAAGAAAAAAGAAACTCTTAATTTGATTTTTCACTGATATTTGTTACTCTTAATTTAAATTTTCTGCTAATTTCAAATGCTAATTTTTATAAGTGTCTAAATTCCTCAATGTGCTCTATAATTCTTCATAAAACTGCTTTTCAAATACGCACATCTATTATGTACACTCATGCTGATAAATTAAGGATAATTCAGAATCACACAGAAATTGAACTCTAAAATAAAAATTTCACATGTAGAATTATCACACACATCTTGAAGAATAATATGCAAATTACAAGAAACCACCAAATGGCGCCGATAGTACGTCACTGACCAGTTTATTCACCGGACTTGAATCAAATAGAGCATGTGTGGGACATGTTTGGCCGACGAATTGCATCCCGCAACTCCCCCATGTCTACCGGAACTTCGGAGAGCATTGCTTGATGAGTGGTGTAATATTCCCCAAGATCAGATCGATAATTTGATACTCAGCATGCCTAGCGTTGTACGGCCTGAATTGCATCGTCTGGGGGGGGGCATATTATGAATTAACCATCATACCAACCATGTTATATTTATTTTTGTAAATAGGCTCTTCTTTGAAATTTGCTCCAGGAAGTATAAATCGCAATTTTTATTAATGATGTCAAATATATATTATCTTTTTTGCTCTTACCTTTTGTTTAATAAATGACTACAAATAAGTCACATTCGTTTTGCTTCTCTCTCTCTCTTTGCCTTAACTTGCGTTATTCTTAATTTATGGGCACGAGTGTATTATTAAACATCTTCTAAAAGCAAAAAATCTGAGAAAATTAATCTCGTTCACGTAAAATATTAAACATTCTTTAACCTATTTATTCTTGATTTGATTCATAAAATAGGACTGAAAATTGTTCAGTTTATTGTAGAATCTTACATTTCTTTATTTACATGGTTCTGAGTTATTACGTCTTAAGATTTAATCTACGACTCTTCTAATCAAACTTCCACTCTACAACAAAATAGGAATTTTTTTTTTTTTTTTTTTTTTTTTTTTTGTCTTGTGCCAGCTAGGCTAACAATATGGGGTGCGCTGCTCCACTTTTCCAACTGAACCATATTTTGGAGTGGAGTCCGACTTCCTTAGTACACAGATGCCATAGGGATCCGTTTATAGGGTAGGTAACTATTCACACAAGGAAAGGACAAAAACAAGATAGAGAGAGAAAGTACATCCATGCCCAAACCGGGATTCGAACCCAGAACTAATGGTCAGCGTGCCTGACTCCCAGGTCGGCAGCCAGGTACGATGACCATTAGGTAGGGTGGTCGGCAAAAAAGAAATTGAAAGTACTGAAAAGGGGATCAGAGCTACCAATTTTTGAGGCATTAGGATTTTAACATTTAAGGCAAAAGATAATATTTCACAAATCTGTAATTCCGAATTATAGAAGTCATCGTGAGTTCTAATAATACGAGAATTTAGAAGCTTATCTTCTCGTAGAAGCTTTCGCATCACTCAACATTCGAAATTAAATGTAACATTTTTAGCAATTCGTCGATATATATTATTTAAGTAAGCATTATTGAATCATATAAATATATTTTTATTCCCATTCGAGCTTTGATACCTTAAAAAAATTTCTTTTAAATTTTCTAATTCATATAACGAATTACATTAAAAAGAAATTATTAATGGTATCCTATTTCTCATGTGAATAAATTCTTTAATAGACAAAATTTATAAAATAAGAAAATTGAGTTCAATGAATTAAATAAAGTATTGTACCTCCTATTCGGCTTAGATTCATTATAGACAATATTAATTTGAAAAAATACCCATATTGATAAAAATATATTCAATACCTTCAATACCTAAAAATATAATCTTAAAAATAAAAAAAAACAGTAAATAATTATAAAAACTTTCGAGAGTTTTATTAACCACCACATTTGTTCCCGTACAAAATGCTAAAAATAAAGTTAAAAAGCTACATAATTAGAAAAAATGAATAAGTTTATTTACTATTTTAACACTACCTAAGCGATATGAAGAATGTTATTTTAAAACTAATCATTGTGAGTGCATGATTTGAACAGACTAATCGCATATACGAATTCCAGCTATTGACAGATTTGATTTAGCTTTCCTTGTTACATATCTATTTTCAGATTAATATACTAACACAGTTATTTACAAAATATTGTATGAATGTTTTAATGATACCTCTAGAAGATTCATAATTCTCAAAATATAATAGAATAAACATTTGTGATATTTTATGAAAGTTATAATTTTCGATTATATAAATGCATGCAAATGTCTTTGTGGTACTGCGTAACATATCACCATATCAATTCGAAGGACGACACACTTACTCTTATGAATAATCCTCAATCTACAAAATCAAATGATTCTTATGAATTACCGACCTTCAAATAAGTTTCATAACATTCTAATATCGATATTTCAATTTACAGTAACTCTAGTGACAGTACTTTCGTAATTTACGGTACATTGGAAAAGTCTGAATGTCATATGTTGATCATCTATTATTTTTAAAGAGAAAAAATATTTTGCTTATTTTAAAGAAAGATGAACAAACAGGGATATATTGAACAGGCTGGCTACCTAAATTCAGAAATATCTTCGTATGTTGTTGATGTCTTATCTCACGATAGACAGAGACACATCAATCAAATCCATGAGATAGGATGATGGGTGTGAGATGCATTTTCAGGAGGTTCAAGACCGAGAGGCACCAAATGTTGAAATCTGACTTTTGTCTCAAGATTTCAAAGCAATTAACTGAGCAAGCGTGTGGGACTTCGCAATTTAGAAGCAGGGACCAAACAGAAGACCCCCCAGACTTATAATTCCACTCCCAGAGGTATCATTTCACTTGGAGGACAATGCAAAGACGTCATATTTTACATACCCCAGCAGCCATATATGAACTCAACAGATCTTCGGTTAGACTGATATTCGAATTCACTACCTTCCAATAACGAGAGTGAACATCCTAACCAACCAGAACTCATTATTTTCATATAATGTAATAAAAGCACACAGTCATAAATTTAATTGGCGTTGAGATAGCTTACACCTTTAAGTTATCAAAAGTCAGTGTGTTTATCATTTTGCATAAATATTTGTGCGTGGGAAAATTCTATCTGAAGTGGGTGCAGCTTTTAATCACATTGGACCAAAAGCAACAACAAGACGATGATTGAGAACGCTAGTTGTTTTGACTGTTGAGAGAATTTTTTCATGTGATTTATATAATGGTGGATAATGGTTGATGTTGGTCGTCAAATAAGAGTACATCAACTGATAAAATCTTCTAAAAGTGAACAGGATGACAAGTGGTAACTGATAAAAAAAACTGACCTGTGTTTTTATGGAGATGCATATCATTTTACTTCTTAACTATTTTGAGATAAGAAGAACATAGTAGAGTACTATATGACACTTGTACTTGTAGGAAAGAATGTAAGAGATTATTTGAAGAAGAAAAAGTGCTCTATCAACAATACAAAGCTCTTTCGCACGTTTATCACTAAACTTCACGTATTGCACATTGAATTTGTACCTCAACATTTCTTAGACCTTCTACGAATACTATCTATTTGTGGAATTAAAATAAGTGCTTCAAATATAAAAAAGATTTAGCTATAATGGGGAAATGATTTTTAAACATAAATCCATATTGAAGCCATAAATTTTTTGACTGAGATGGAATCGATATGCTAAGAGAAGGATTGGAAGGAAAGCACCACTCTTAAAAAATACTATGTTGATGCTAAAGTCAAATTTTGCCTAAAATTTATTATTTTATTAGTTATTGGTTGATTTGTTTAGAATTCATCATCATACCATATTGTAAGCGATGACTTTATATTAATTCTCATACAATGATTCATATAGTAACCATTATATAAAAATATTCATAAGATCTTCATTTATTATGGTGAAACCAAAAAGTTAAAAACATACAAATTAGAAAAAACGATACGATTGAAAGCAGAAATTATTTTATGATTTTGTTATAAATTCTAGCTGTTATTTATATATATGGTGATTTTTCATTCCTTTTCAATCAAGACTAAAATAATTGACGTCTTTATATACAATTATAGTACATTCTTTAGAATTAACGCGTTAAAATTCAAGCGCTAATAGCTTCTGGTAAACAATGTTAAAACGACAAATCTTTTTCTTCCTTTTGAATGCACAATTTACAGCTGCCACTTCTAAGAGGATTGCGGCAAACTTCTCTCCTGAAATGAGCCTCTCACCCCTTTAGGTATTCAAGAAATGGCGGAAAATGAAATGTGAACTCTTCCGACAGCAGATGGAACTGAAAAAAATAATAATAAATGCTTTCTCTTGATATTCTTCTCTTTCTATTTGATGAAATTACGGCCTTCCTCGTGACTTACTCAGCACCAGGATTTTGAAGTGAAAGTAAAAAAAAAAAAGGGTAAAATGAAACGAGGTCAAACTTTTTAAAAGGGGGGTTGTTCTGAGTCCTTCAGGAGGCAGCTGGTATTAAAGACCGACCGTGAACGCTTTCTTAGAGGTTTTCTAAATACAGTTTGAACTGTAAGACACCTATGTTTTTTTTTTAAGTATATAGAAATTTTCTAAGTTATAAACATTTAAAGTAAGTATGCATTTGTTTGAGTAAGTGCTGTCAAAAGCTCAAGTAGAGAAAAATCATTTATGTTCAGTCAATTATACATAATTATTTAGAGGTGGAATACATTCTAAAAAGCTTCATATATTTTTTTCGAATGCCACAAAAAATCAACAATATTGTAAAAGAATGAATCTAAATAAAACTTCAAAATGACTAATATGATATGAAGAATTAAATTATTCAAAGGGAACGATAATAAAAGAGTGTAAATTGTGATAAGGTTAAAGCTAAATTAATTCATCAGCTAATACAGTTGATTATATTATTAATTCAATCAGATGATGAATTTAGAGTTAAAAGTAATTCACACTATGTACCCATAGATAAATTTTAATATCTATAACACAAAGTACTCAAATTATCTAATTATTATATCATTGAAACTCTCTTTTCCAATCATAATTAAAAATATAACTTTAACGATATTAATATATTAAATTAGTTCTCTCTAAACGTTTTGATGTGTGTATTAATAAGTTTTCACGTTGCGTTAACTGTGCTAAGTGATTTTAAGATTTAAATAAATAAATTTTGTGCATAAAACAAATGAAAATATGTGCATAAATATACTTTTAAACATAAATATAGAGCACAGTAATATTAGCATTTATTATTTTTGGTGGAGGATTTAAAAATTGAAGATGTTGATGTAAGTTGAAGGAAAAAGATTTCAATGAATAATTAAATTTGATTTAAAGTACAACAATAATGATAACTTACATTATTTTTAAGGTTTATTTCCACAATAAATGAATATTCAAAATAAATTCAAGTTTGCCTCTTTTCATAAATAATGTAAAATATAATAATGGTGCTCTTTTTAGTGTTTCCTTATTCAAAATGTATAAATGATCATATGAATATTCAAATAAATGTAAGTTTTCGGTTTCACTGCATTTTGCTTTATATTTTCTTTTTTTTATATATATAATTTGTTACTTTCATTAAAAACATTTACATTTAATAAACTTTAGTAAGACTTGAACAATAAGTATAATAAAATTCAAAGATGGTTTAAAATAATTTATGAAAGCAAAGAAATTTATTAAATGTTCAGCAATAAAATGACGATTGTTTAATAAATTTCTTACAAAGATATAAAAATGACAAAGTTCTTATTTTTATGCTTTGAAGAGTTACTGATATATGAAAGGATAATTTTTAATTTTTTTAAATTCCCCTATAAGATTTAAGAGAACAGATTTCCACAACTGAGTCTGATTTGTAATACCATATTTGATAGCCGTCCAACTTGTCTAGTGGTCAACGTGCCTGACTACGGATAGGGAGATCCTGGGTTCGAATCCCGGTTCAGGCATGGATGTACTTTCTCTCTATCCTGTCTTTGTCTTTTCCTTGTGTGTAAATGGGTGCTTACCCTATAAACGGGTACCTATGGCATGTGTGTGTACTGAAGAAGCTGGACTCCACACCAAATACGGTTCAGTTGGAAAAGTGAGCAGCCCAATTTGTCAGCCAATCTGGCACACGAGAACAACAACAACCATATTTGATGTATTTGCCATGTAGGAAAAAAATTTATTATTGATTATAAAATTCTAATATATAGTGCTATAATTTTTTGCACTGCGTGCGTATATTTCTTATGTAATTTATTGTGCATGATAAAATAAACATGACTGTGTGAAAAAATTAAAAACATGACAATTAAGAAAGCTGATTCCCACTACCAAATTGAATTCAAGAAAGTTGATTCATATTAGATAAAAGTTTCATTTGAAAAATTATTTTTTCATTTTTTAGGTAGTCAATTATATAGATATAATAAAATATTAGACAGTTGACTCTGAATTTGTCTTAATTGAGTTTCTTATTTTTATGATAATTTAAAAATGAAAGTGGTTAAGCGATAAAAATTTTCTAATTTAGATATTGCTATGTATTTTCCCCTTAAAGTAAATTACCTATTTTTTATGTGTATGTCAAATTTATGTGTTTTTGAAAAAGAAAAAGAAATTAAGGCAAAGAAAATTAATTTATGCATGTTTCGAATAATAAAATGTGTGAATTTCAGACACTAACACCTCTTTAATAGATTTCATCATATATATTTGTAAAAGTTTTTTTTTTCTTCTAAATAGGTATTTTGTTTCTTCGGAAATTTTGAATGAGTTTCAAAACTTTTAAATTATTATGAATTTTGAAAATGGAGTTTTATTATTATTTTAATAATTTATGAGAAATGAAAATGAAAAGGACGAGGAAAATAAATATCCATACTTTAAGAAAAACTGTTTTAAAAATAAAAAGATTTTCACTAAAAAGAAAATTTTGTTAGCTGTAAATTTGATTTATATAATACGGTTTTCATTTATCTTGAAATTAAACACCCAAATACGTTCTCTGCAATATAATAGTGTTAGAGTATGATAATTAAATTTATAATTAGTTTATCCATATTCTTAAATAAAGAAAATCTAACCCACAAACTTAACACGAAGATAATTATTAAGAAAAGTACCTATTTATACTGTTAATGCATAAATTTTTTATGTGTTTAATTTTATGATAGTAAAATGAATTTTCATTTTACTATCATAAAATTAATTTAATTATGTGTAATTGATATAGTAATTCCTTATGATTTTATGTAACTAATAATTTAAAATTATAATATCATATAAATATATTCGTACATTGTATAAAATTAGAAAATTAAAGAAAAGATCTTGTGACATGAGTTTTGCAATTCTAAAACTGATGTTTTTCTTTGAGATGATTTTTTTATTAAAAATAATATGGAATTTCTTTTTATAAAGTAAATGGTCCGCAAGATTTTTCTACTTCTAATCATTAATTTTTCATTTTTAATCGATAATGGATATATGTAAGTGATGATTAAATTTTTTCACATATTTCGCGCGCGCGCGCGCGAACAGCACTAGTTTATTATTTCTTTTGTTCAAGTTGTTCCCAAACTGGTAACTTGAATGGTTAATGTACTGGCTTTCGTTTCAATTTCTATGATTTTAGATTTTGGGAATAAATGTTCGACTCACTTAAAAATGATTGGGCAACTGCTTTAAGATGTAGATTTTGGTTGAATCAGACCGTGTTCAGAATGAATAAATAGCGAAAGTGAACAACTAAACTTTCATCAATTTCTACCATATATTTTTAAATTTTCCATTTATTACCAAATTTTTCAATGCAAATTTAATAAATTTAAGCGACAACATAAAATTTTTTGTTTATGAATAGTTGATATTCAATGTGGGAATTTTTAAATTATATTAAAAATTCTCTGAAGTATTTATATGCTAAGCAAAGAATTCAAAGCATAAAGTATTTAGCAAGTGATGTAAAAATTTTTATTTTTTATAGGAAAATAATTTAAAATATACCATTTTTGATGAAAATATATCAAAACTTTAAGAATTTATTTTCATTACATTCAAATATTTTGATTATTATTTTTCAATTGCATTAGTTTTTTGTGATTATTTTGTCATTAGAGATAAATTCCACATTTTATATTTTGGAGTTTGGCAGCTAAATAAAACGGGCAATCGAATAACATGTTTTTAAAATTGACTTTGAGTATATTTAATGAGAACACCCAAAAATGTTTTTTACAGAATGCTTTTCATACTTAAAGTTCACAAGATAGAATTCATTTAATATGAGTTTTTCAAGCAAATGGCTAATTCTATGGGTGTTTCATTAAAAAAAATTGCCAATAGCCTAAATTCTTCGCTTAAGTAATAGTAAGATTCAATTTAATTTTTTTCTTTCAAAGTTGAAATCTGCAATCGACGATTATTAATAACACATATGATTATCTCGAATAAATTCAGATTTATATGTATTGCATTTAATTATTATCCCGAACTATGCATTTGTGTCAAATAATTTATTTCACGTTTTTCATTCGATTTAAAGCTTTAAATTAATCAATATTCTGCAAATTCAAAATTGGAAATAATTGTTTTGATTTATCCAATAAATAATGTCTGAATAATTTTTCAGTTTATCCAAAAAATATTTTATTGATGAATTGATTGATTTAATTATAAGCGTGATGTATCGATTTGAGGCAGGTGCAGCCAATAAAACCAAATGCTTTAATATCTACAAAAAATAAATAAAAATTTAATCTAAAACTATCATGTTATGTTTTGTTTATTATATTTAATTATAAAATAAAACTATGATTTTTTTTTCCAAATTTTTTCTAAAGAACGAAACAGGGTAGTGGTTAAAATAGATATTTAATAAGCAAATTATGGTATATAAAATAATGCAATAAATATCATCCATGGCATAATATATATTATCACTAATATTATTATAAAAAATAAAGAAAATAGTATGCTAATATTTAAAAAAGAAGGGAACAATTCTAAGAACTATTCTGAATTCTGAGTTGGCGATATACACACCTAATATCCAACAAAGAAAAAGCTTATTTATATTCGAATACGACTTAATTCATCCGGGGTCGATGGAACATCAAAATTAGCATTCCACAGCGTAGAACATTCCTCCTACCACCCTCGGTCTAACAACAATGAACATTTCGCAAGAACATCCACGGATCTGCGACATTTACAAAAGCAGAAATCGAATACGTCAATTAACAAAAATCTCTGAAGCCACGTCCCTTACCGAACTTGCATAACAAATCGGCTCGTGTGTCGCATTTGAATGTGTATTTTTTTGTCGCTTTTTTTCACGGTCAAAGTCCGTCCTTCTTCACTCTAGCAGACGGAATCCCTACAGGACTGTCAACCGGAACTAATAAGGCACCTTTTAGAAGGGGTGGTGGGTGAAGAGAGAGATGGAAAAAAAAAAAAAAAAGCAAACGATAGGAACTACACGGATGGGTGAATACCATTTTTTAAATACTTCTAATCCCCGTGTTCTGCCTCAACCCTTTTGGCACCTGCATTCTGTCTGAAATTGTAAATTTTCTCTCTTCTCTTCCAGACTTTAGGTTATTCTTGAATGGCTATGGATTAAAATTAGTTGTGCAATAGAGATCATGTTATCAGAATACGTTTTCCTCTTCTTATTTCTCTCATTTGAAGCCGCTTTACACAGCTATTTAACAGCTTCGTTATTTTGAAGCACTGTTAATTAATGATATTCATTATTCTCTTAACTCCCATGCCACGCTAGCGGAATAATATATCATACGAAACTCATAACTGGAATAGATCTTTTCTTTATGACGATATTCAGATGAATTAGGTGTTGAACCCGTTAATATTCCTTTCGCACTGCCCTTTTTAAAACAATTTAAACTTAAATCTTATTTAACTTAAACACCCCGCTGAAAACAGCGTTCGCACTGCCTTGCACGCGAAACTAATTTAAGAAATATTGGTTTTTGTTCAAAACATTATTTATCGTTTGTTATTATAAATTATATGATATTTTTATTTATTTTTTTTATAGTTGGGGACGTTTATTAAGCAGCTACAGACCAAAATGACAATAATTAAGATGATAATATTTCAAATGAGGAATACGAAACCAAAGAACATCGTACACAATTTTTTTTCTCAAACTTAATATAATTTTTTTATGTTTATTTAATACTTATGTAAATATTTCTGTATCATTATTATTACTATTAATTTTGCTTCTTTTGCATTTATTTTGATGGGTTTCAGATATTTCAACACACTGACAACAAGATAGCGCTAAATTAGTTTAAACATATTTAAATCAGTTCGAACTGATTTAAATCACAAATTGCACAGCGAGAAAGTTCTGCCGAGACTTAAACGCGTTAAAAACTTTTCAAGTGCAGTGCGAACAGGTTATAATTTCTGCACACGAGAACGGTATCTTTCTCCACAAGATACACGTGTCCGATAGGTTTTTCGAAAAAAAGCTAAAAATTTCTTAAAATGTTCTAAATTCCCTGGAATGACATATTAATTTAGAATGAATATATAAATATAAACTATTTAATACCCAATCGATATTTAACAACAAATAGATCAAATTTGTGTAAATAGTTCTATATTAAAAGGGAGAAAGGACCAGAAAAACGATAAGAAGCTTAATTTTTACACTTAATGTTAATATATTTTTTTTTCATTAATAATTTCATTATTAAAGTAGTGAAATTGAATTATTACGAATTCTCCGGAATCTAAATTGAGGGAGAATCGGTTGGAATGAATAAACCCTAAAAGGTAGAAATTAATTATATGGGGAAAATAATAGTAAAAATTCTGAAATTATATGGTAAAAAGCAGTTAAGTCGAAATAAATACAGCTTGGAAAATAAGTTAGAATATTCTATATTATATAATCAGCGTTAGTTAAAGATATGAAATTAGCAACTTTTTCTCCTAAATGTATTTTAATTATTTACATATAGCTGTGTTGTGAATTCCAAATAACAACAATTGAGAAACATTAAATAAATCAATATTAATACCTAACATTTGTAAAATGCGAAATTTCATTTGAATATAAGCCAAAATTCTAAAGTTTTTTATTTAAAAGTTAGTATATAAAGAAAAGAAACATCGTATTCGAATACAGTATCCATTCCCAATATCAACCAGAATGTTATATTCAATTATTGATTCTTGTGTGTTAATTTTTTTTAAATAAAACCTATCTGTTATATATATACACTTAATTGAACTACTGAAGTTAATATATTACCATATAAATACTACGTTAACATAATAATTGGATTACATTACATTTGTTTTAACTTTAAGTTGTTATTGGTATTAAAACCTTACTCTTCAACTCTATTAACTTTAACTTTCAAGACTATAAGAATGTTAAAATCTTTTATTGGCTTATGACTTTGATAGTGATATTTCCAAAAAAGCTTCTTTGATATAAATAAGAAAAATAAATTTGTATAAAACAACCTACTACATTGCCATACGTAAGATGTGATTTTGAATTGTTCATGAAATCGTTTTCCACATAATAAGCGAATTCAAGTATTTTTGATTTTAAGCACTTAGAAAATAATTTCCTTTTTTGAGAGTAAAATTTCTTAATGTAAATATATATTTGTATATAATTTTAGTAATTTTACGTATTTATTTTTCCGAAAATATACTGTAGGAATTATTTTGGTTTGGATTGTAACTCAGAAATATGGATTATTGTAGATATATTTTCGATTTTTTTTTTTCGATTGTGTAAAAGCGAGTTGTAATCATACAATGCTATAAAATTACTTCTCAAATGTCTTTAGAAAAGTGCGAGGGCGTTACTGACACTTTTATACTCTGAAAATAACTATTTTTTAATAAAATCTATAAATCATATTCAATGAAATACCAGCTTTCGTTGATATTAGGCAATTAACAAAAGCAGGTAGTCTAATTATTAAATAAAATATTTAAAACAGATTTAGAAAACTCTCATGTTGTTTTATAAATTAATGCACAAGTAACAACATTTCAAAAATATTTTAATGAGAAAGAGCTCAAATTCGAAACATCTTAACTATGTGCATACCTCTTAGAACAAATTTTGAAATAATTTTCAAATGCTCTTTGATTTTTTTTAAAATGTTTTATATATCGATAGTATATCTAATATATCAGCTGGCAAAATATCTTAATACATCTAAAACAAATCCCCAAATATATTTATTATTATTATACTTTATTTCGGACCGTGGTAGCCTAGTGGTTAGGGCATCGGCCTTCCGTCCGGAAGGGCGGGCTTCATTCCCGATGCCGCCAAAGACCCACCGATTACATACCATATACGTGCTCGTTTTAACGAGCACGTATATCGCATGTACATATATTTTATATGTACCGCATGTATATATATTTTACTTTTAGATTATGAATATTAAAAATCAACTTGTGTACTTGCTAAGTAAAAAAATGTGATTCACAAAAATTCTATAAAATGAAAATATATATATATATATATATATATATATATATTTAATTGATAAAAAATTAATTAAGAAAAAAAATTAATTAATTAAGAAAAATAAATTAATTAAGAAAAAAAAATTTCAGCATTTAGCAACAAATTCAACCACAATCGAGCATATTACACATGTGTCTTTTTTTAATATCACACACGTGATAAATTTAAGGATGTTTCTAAAGTAAGATTAAGACATGTTTTTATGAAAAATATGTGTGTGTTTAATTTATATTTAAAAATAATAATGAAACATAAAATGGTCTTGGTGCCCTAGTGTCTAAGGCAACCGGCCTTCCGTCCAGAAAGGTGGGGTTCTATTCCCAACGCTGCCAAAGACCCACCGAGTACATGAGGCATACGAGCTCGTTAAATTTGTGGAATCAAAAGTCCTGTGCTCGGTCGTTGAGCAGTTACCGTGGGTGCAATGATTTGGAGAAAATTTCCTCCCCTTTCAGAACAATATCAAAATTGAGGGAGTGGATCTTCTGTTGGTGCCATCTATCGGAGGATTTGAAGAGTGAATTCGTACTTTCATCTTCGTGGTACTTTGAATAAACGAAAGACGTAACTCAATATTAACTTAAATTCGCATACCCAAGACATAATGAGCTTGGCTTGTCCAAGTGTCATAAGTAACAACAACAACATATATTATTTCATTTGAAGTCACAATATTCTCCAAGACAAGACAAATTTGAGAGTCTTTTGCTTGGTGCTAGCTACTACATTAACTGGAGTCATTGTAGAATATAGCACACCCACTGGAACTTTATTATATGTTCTTCCTCTTGTAGTTGACACGAGTTTTGTCCTTTGTAATACCATAAAGAGTAAACACCCAGTATTAGTAAAAAATATTAATTGACTTCTATAAGATCTATATATAAATAACTCTAAGACCATCAAATATCCCTAGTAAGATACATTTTTGTACTTGCATTGTATGAAGTAGTATTAATTGTTTCTTTTACAGTAATTACGAATGTTTGAAAGTATGTTCAAACATCACTTATATTAGTATTTTGCTGTATATTTATATTAGTAAGAAAAACCTTCAATAATCCACTGCTACAGAGGGTATTAACGCATTTTTCAAACGATTTCGACGCCGTTTAATTAATGTTTAAAATGTAAAGATTTTTTTTAAATGTTCGATCAGATAGCATTTTTTCTGGACTATACGTCTGCATCGTGATTTCCATAATATTAGAGCTTTTTGTAAAATTGCCAGGGGTATTGCTTTCCATTTCTCTTCCAATACTTTTCAGAGTCCATCGTGGTGGGTTTGCGTTTAGAAAGAGCTCTTTTTAACAGACCAAAGGCACAATAATCCATAGGTAAAACGTCAGGGGAGTTCGCAGGAACATGTTGAAAAGATATATGTGCAATACCTGTATTAGTCTTCATTTTTTGAAGAAATGCAGTGGTAGTTTTCGAAGTATGACTAAAAGTAGTAAGGAGCTTTGTCTTGATGAAGTTTCACTCTTTGGAAGTCATTTAGATAAAGAAGTGGAATTTCTTCTGTAAATATTGGATGTAAAACTTTCTCCTGATAGTATGATGAGTTTATTTTAACATTTTTTCCCAACTCTTCTTATTTTTAATTTCCCATTGTAGGAGAAACCTACGACAATCATAAGCTCCTTACTGAAACTTTCGTTAAATTGACCGGAAGTAGTAACGCCGTCCGATTAATAATGTTAGTTATTTTGTACTCAGAAATTTTAATACCATGAATTTCACAATGCGGAAAGCGCAAAAACATATCCATCAATCCACAGCTTGTTTACATGCGACATTTTGAAAGAAGAATAAATTTAAAAGTAGCAGACGATATTTCTCATTTCGAATAATAAGCTATTGCCAAAAAATTTTTATTCTAAAACATTTACTTTTTTTTTAAATTCTTTATCGAAATTCTTCTAAAAATGTGTTAATACCTTCTGTACATATCGATACGAAGATCAACTAAAAAGTACAATGTTATTAGAAGAAACGTCAAGATTCATTACAGTTGTTGAAACTATTGTTCCACCTTGAGAGACGACGTTTTCTATTGTCTACTGTTGGGTGTGTTGGGGAGGAGGAACATCCCTGCATGAAGCGTGGGCGTCCACCTGAGGCCCTTCACTGTTTGACCCTCGTGTTTAGTACCTAACGGGTTACGACACACAGATAAGACGCGTGCTATAACTTGTCCTCTTAATCGTCTTGATCCAGACGCCGATATCCCTGTTCCTCAACTTTTTTTTTTTTTTTTTCTTTTCTCTGTGCTTGTGGTTCGATAATTAACATTGAGTGTCGCGGTTTTGGCCGCTTCAACCCTTCCCTTGCTGTACTTCTTATTAATAATATTTTTCTTTTACTCTGCGGTGACATTTCTTTTACGTATGATATAAATTGCGTCATTATAAAGAATATTAATTAGAATAAGTTATAATTGGACGATGTCGTCATCGTTTAGCTGTAATATAATCGCTAAGAGAAATAAATGTATTAAAGGAAAGGCACCAGTTTACGATTTATTTTTATTGAAACGAATAGAAGATCCTGGTTCAATAATATAAGTAATTGGTTTACTTTTAATGGGAGGGTCCGGTTCAGTATTAAATCATTTTGATTCATTTCTAAAAATAAATCCATTATGTAAATCTATAATATCAAAATATACAGCCTCTTGATAAAGGTTCCCAGACAAAAATTTCATGCTTTCGAAAATGTTTTTTATCAGATTTTCAAAAAATATTAAATTGTTAAACAATTTTCAAAAATATATATTAAGTAATTATATAAATTACTTATAAATTAAATAAAACAAAATTTCACTTAAATTTAATGTTACTAAAAAATTTAGACATTCAGTGAAAACTAAATTTTTGTAGAACTTACAACATTAAGAAAATATCTTTTTATCTTAATATATTTTATTGAAAGTAAATTTTCTAAATCATGTTAGTAATTTGCAATAATTAAGAAAAAATTGCTCTTTTAGGCTATTTTTTAGGATATGTATATTTTCTTCTATATTAGTGACAACAAATATTCAAGATAATGAACATTGCATGTTTAATAAATTCAATTTTATGAATATCGATTTATGATAAATAAAATATGCTTTGCAAATTAATATTAATTTGTTCATTTTATACCAGTATTTTAAAATAAGAGAGAGCTGAATATCTTAAATGCATTGAATTCTGAATTATTATAAAAGCATTATCGATGCTTTGATATGTAGATGAAAAAAATTTTATGCTGTTTTAACTAGCAGAATTTCTCTTACAGGAAAGGATTGCTTTTACATTTATTGCAATAATAGTAAAAATATTATTGATTGTTAAGGATCATATGCAATCTTATCTTTCATCTTATGCAAAGTAATTTTAGTAGTCATCATCGTATTAATCATCGTATGTGTAGTTTTATTTCTTGTTTGTATAAATTGAGCCTTAAGCAGAGTGGGAAAAAAGATAATTATTTTTTACCTTATAGAATTCTTAAAAAGAGGCAGTTGCTCATATTGGAATTTATAGTTACTTAAAAAAAATATAATAGATCAAATATGAATGAACATTTTGTTTTGTTTAATATTTTTGCTTAGAATAATTGGTTTTCCATATTATTAATATTTTTACAAGTAAATAGAATACATTCTTAATAGTAATTAGATAATCACATATGTGTTTGGTTTCTTTTTATAAATATGAAGAGAAAATAAATTTTTATATTGAGGATTATTTTACAGAAATTGAATTTTTTTGGATGAGGACATCTGTGTGTGTGGATTAGGAAATAAACAAGGAAACAATCTCATGTGTAGCAACTCAGCCACAGTAAATCCCTAAAAGGGGAATAAGAAGCGCATCTTCCTTATCCGATGGGGAATCTAGCTCAGTTGCTATTTGGAAACGATCGTATGAAGACCGTATTGGCACCACTGTATTATGGTGTGGTATTCATTTTATGGAAATTAATTATGAAAATTGTTAATTTTAGATTGTAGATGTTGGATTGTTTAAATAAAATATTAAAGACAATAAGACTTGTTAATGAATAAAACCACGCAACCAAAACGTAGCGCAATACATGTTCGTTTATTACCTCTAAGATTTTCCAGGATTCGCTTGTATTTGTCAATACCCAAGTTTGGTTTGTTAATCGCTCAACGGTTATTTCTGGCACACGTAGGCTAATTAGAACAGAAGCAACTGTTTAAAGTGGATTCCGAACCAATACGATCATCCAAGCCAATGATATGTTGGATAACGATTTTGAAACTGTACATGCTGCTTAATTTGGGCGCATTTCATACATTTTTACATCATGGTCTAATTTGAGTTGTATTTCAGATAATTTAAACATACAAAAGAGATACCAGGCTTAATTCAATGTATCTAAATCTAGTTAATTATTAATAGTGAAACCAGTCAACATTACTTGTAATCCAAGCAAACTATAACGTGCATCAGAAAATCATCTGTTACTGTCTAGATAACGTCAGTTGATAACGTTTTTCTTATAACCTTCCTCGTGGAGAAAGGAGATGATTAAGATGACATTCGAACGTCAACTGAAGTCGGCGGCGAGATTCAAAAGAGAACGAAGGAGAATCTATCACCTTCTCCGTTCCGGAAGACTCCGCGTTATCCCCCCAAAAAGAAAACACGCGTCTTGAAAATGGTCCCAGTCTTGAGCCGTTCCATTTCGCTCGCTTCTGTCGTTGCGGATCTTGTTTAGAAATTATATACTTTGCAAAACTAGAAATTTATGGTGTAATTAAAGAATAAAAGGCTCACAATTTATCTAGAGACAAAATCCGATTTGGAATCTTAAGTAGTTACGGGATTCATGGAATCTTTCAATATTCGAATGTTAACAACCCTTTATATGAGAAAGGAAAAAAAACTGATTGAAGCTATAGTTTCATTGAGAATCTATGAAACTGCATTCCAAAATGTGATGGTAATTCAAGATTTTGTATAAAATTAAATGAATATTATATGGCATGAATTATAATAATAGACATTTCTTCCATATGGAGACAAATTTGAAACTAGGCTCTCATTGAGACGTTCGAAATTAGAAGTTGGTGAAAATCCTTCTTATACCATGAGATAAAATACAATACTGAATTCTAAGCAACTTTTCAGTGTAGAAGTAATTTATCAGAAAGGAAATGATATTAATATTAAAACATTTAAGGAGTTTGGAAACTAAATAAATGATTCTAAATTTTAAATTTATAATAAAATGTTATTTGTGTGGTGTAATTAGTATCAAACTGGTATAATTGCCTGTAAATCATTTCTAAAAATAAATACATCAATTCTCGCCTAGGAGGCTAGGAATATCAATACCCCTTCCACGACTACCACTTGCTTCGATACAAACGCCGTCGCAAGGCATCAGTTCTGCGGGGGACTACGGAAAAAATGGTGCCTACCGGAGTTTAATTCTGACCATGGTATCACCTCTACCATCAGCAGAATGCGGACTGGGCACATGAGGGGTATGAAAATCATGCACATTAGCAATGTTTCGAACATCCATCGCTTTTCATAGGATCCCATTACCACCTGTCGTAGGGGAGAAAAACTGGAAAATTTCCAAGCACCCACCAAAAATGATGAGCTTGCAGAAAACACAAATATTAAATGCATTTCTCTCTCTCTCTCTCTCTTTTTTTCACAGAAGCTGGAAATGAAATTGGAATTTTTCTCTTTGACAAGCATGGCTTAAATTGGCAGCTGAATAATTAACAGTCGGGCTTTGAGTTCAACAGGTGCTGACTTCTATTCTCATCTCGAAAAAGTGGATATTGATAGAAGTGAAAACCCTTTAAACTTATTGATCTCAATTAAATGGTATTTGAATCGCAAAAATTGATTGTAGATTAACACATATAAATTTCAACTCTAGGAGTTGTTAAAAATTTCCAGTCTTTAAGTAAAAAAAAAAAAAGAAAGAAAAAAAAAAAAAAAACTAGTGCCTATATTAAGAGTGATTAATTTTTATGTTAACAAAATAAACAAAATACCAAAAAAATGCCTACCATACAAAAATTACATATATTAAAAACGATAAACCATGATAGACACAGTTTGGAAATGATCTCTTTCCATCTGAACAACAAATAATCGCATACCTTTCAAAGAAAATTAGTGATCAGTTCAATAGTTTTGTAGTTCAACAATTCACGAGTTCAATTCCCATCTCGAGCATGAATGCTTTTAGACATTCAGAATTTCCTTTAAATTGTAGTTTTCAGATGAATAAATCTTCGCGTGCTAAAAGAGCCGTAGAGCGACAAATATATCAGTTTGAAAAATCGATGTAACATTTTAAGAGAACTTAATTTTTCAGAGGAAAATTTAGAAAAATTCCTTACAAAAGATTAGTGCAAAGAATTTCGTTCATGATGTGTTTGCTTTAAGTTGATAATCTACGCATGAGATCATTGTTAATTTAATTAAAAATTGGTGGCTACAACATATTTTCCTTTTCTTTATTTGTTGATATTTTCTAATGGAATTTTTGTGTAAATTAAATCTAAGACTGAATTAAGTATATAGACTACATAAAGTAACAAAATATTTCATCCTTTAAAAACATATTTAAAAAAAGTAATTTTTCCTGTGTTTGCGATGTAATTCAAAAAACACATTGTCGCACACAAGTCATACATTATTTTATTTATTATAATAAAATATATTGAAATTTCTTCACAATTCCTAACGTTGTGGATTCATAAAAAATATTTAAACCATTTCAAATATAAAGTTTTTCACATCAGATTTTTAAAAGAATGTACTTCCAATTAAAAACTTTATCAATAAATATCATGAAAATAAAAGAAATATAATCGAACATAGGAAATTTTAAATGCTTACCAGTATTAGATCTTGAATGATATCGATTTGTATTTTTAAAAAATTAAATACGACGTGGTAAGAATGCTTAGATATCGATTAAAACAATATTATAAAAAGATACTTTTTATGCTGTTCATACAAAAATCTAATTTTTATTTTATTTGAAACACATGACCAATTCCTTACTTTAAATCAGGGATGGGCAAACTATGGCCCGCCGGAAGGTTTTATGTAGCACGCAGATAGAATTTTCATTTGTCAATCAGATGGAAATTTAAAAAATATATGATTTATATATTTTACATTCATTTCCTTTTCTACTTCATTTCCTTTAATATTTTTTCTTTCTTTCTTTTTTTCAAAGGACTGATGATCACTTTCTCTGTTTTTGCTCTACGAAGCATAATTCGCCGGAAATAGCAAGCGCCGCAGGCAGCTGTAATCGTTAAAGTGGGAATTCTTTGTTAGTTATAGCTATAGACTGGACGCAACAAGCGTCATCTCATTCTGGGCAGCAGACATTAGAATCCCATGTAGGTGAATTAGACCTCCCATGTCGCAGACTGCTCATTTTAAACTCCAGACGTCCCAGAAAAATCAGTGCAATGTTTGCTTCATCTTATATTTGTAAACAAGTGATTCCAACTGTGAACCTTAGAAAGAATCATTTCAGAAGCAGACTGACAGATAAACGTTTGGCTTCGTTCTTTAGAATCAGTACATCTCACATGTAGCAGGCTGCGCATTTTAAGCTCCAGCCAACCTAGAAAATCAGTAATATGTTTGCTTCATCTTATATATGTGAACAAGTGTTTCCAACTATGAACCTTAGAAAGAATCATTTCAGAAGCAGGCTGACAGATAAGCGTTTGGCTTCGTTCCTTAAAATCAGTACATCTCACACGTAGCAGACTGCGCATTTTAAGCTCCAGCCAACCTAGAAAATCAGTACTATGTTTGCTTCATCTTATATATGTGAACAAGTGTTTCCAACTATGAACCTTAGAAAGAATCATTTCAGAAGCAGACTGACAGATAAGCGTTTGGCTTCGTACCTTAGAATCACTACATCTCACATGTAGCAGATTGCGCATTTTAAGCTCCAGCCAACCTAGAAAATCAGTACTACGTTTGCTTCATCTTATATATGTGAGCAAGTGTTTCCAACTGTGAACCTTAGAAAGAATCATTTCAGAAGCAGACTGACAGATAAGCGTTTGGTTTCATTCCTTAGAATCAATGCATCTCACTTCGAATCTCAATATAAGAAACTTTTACAAGAGAAATCGCAATTTCAATCATCTCATTAACATATTTAAATTGTAAAACTTGTTTACTGTTTTTAAAATTTTTAAAAATTATATTAGCCTGCCAACATTTTTTTTTCCAACCCGCGATTGAAAACGTTTCCCCATTCCTGCTTTAAGTGATGGAAATATTATGTATTAAAATGAAAAAAATATTGTCTACGCCCTTTTTTACAAAGATATATATATATATATATATATATATATATATATATATATATATATATATATATATATATATATATTTTGAGAAATAATGTGGAGATTAAAACATTAAGTTACACGCAAAAGAAACATATGTCAATAACATAATTTCTTTAATTTTTAATTAAATTCTTCTAAACAATTCAACCTTTGCTTAGCATCCAAAGAGATTTTTCGCAAAATCAACTGATTTATTTCTTTTGTATGAAGTTGTAAAGCACCGTTCAGACCTTGAAACTATCTCTGAATAGTTTTTACAGAATAGTAAAAATCTCGGAATGCTTACACAGGTATATTTTAAAAGAGCTAAATTTTTTTTTTTTTAATTTTTCCACGTGAAAAATAAAGTCAAAAACGTGAAGTCATTTTGTGTTGGGGAGATGCATGGGATCTTAAATGCCTGGCTATTGTGTGGTGGACTTTTGCATAACTTTCCACGTAGATTCTCAGAAAAAAACATGAGAAAGCAGGCACAGAAAAATAATTGAAATGGAAATTGGTCTCAAAGCGTTGTCTTGGGTTGCCGCATTTGAATATGAATTATTGGTTACGTTTCTTTATGTGGGAAAGTTCAGGAAAAAAAAACGTTAAAAAGAAAACACCAAAACGTGAAAATTACTTAACTCAGTATTTATTTTATTTCATTTTTTTATTGTACACATGTCCCTTGAATTTTTCTAAATCAGTGATTATTATGAAGCATTCAAAATTCGAATCAAGATCTTTAATTCAAATTTGATCTGTAAAACCATTATGTGTTATTAAACAGAATTTTTCTTTCCAAAAATAGTTTCCCCATCTTTAAAAAAAATCATATATTAAATAAAAATGTCAAAATTTATTATGTTAATATAAAACTTTTTTTGAATTCTTGCAATCTTGTGAAATATATTTAAAATTGGAATCAATTAAAATTTTATTTAGAATCTGTGATGATTTTCTTAATCAATGTCAATCATTTTATTAAACAGAAGGCTTATCTTAAGCTGCAGAATGATTTTATGTATGTCTTGTAGATGGAAAAAATTTTTAGAAAAAAATAATTTTGTTGGCATCTATATAAGAATTTCGCAATAAATAAGAATTGTGTATCTATATTTTTAATTTAAATACATTATATATATATATATATATATATATATATATATATATATATATATATATATATATATATATATATATATATATATATATATATATATATATATATATATATATATATATATATATATATATATATATATATATATATATATATATATATATAATTTTCATATTCTCCAAATCTTATGAAACATTTAGAATTGGAATCAAGATCTTTAAATCAAATCTCACGTATTTTAAAATAAAAAAAAATCATGATTTAACAGAAAATTTTTATTAATTTTTCCGATACCGTCTACAGTTGTTCATATTAAATATAAACCTGAACACAATTTATTTTAATCCACGAATTCTTAAAAACTATGAATCTTGTGAAATATTTATAAATCACCTTGAAATTTAATAAGATGATCTTAAACTAAAAAATCATTAAATGTGATTCACATAATTTTTTGTAACATAATTAATTTAATTTGAGGTTATTTAGAATTCATTTCAAATTGTAGATCTTGAATTGAAATATGTGTGTGCTTGTGTGTGCCCTTGTTTTACCAACATGCTTCCCTGTACCTAGCCCTGAACTGGGCTCTACCAATTAGACAGAAACAGCCGAGTGGAGTCTTCGTGATTTTGAAGCAGGGACCAAGCAGAAGACCCCAATACTTGGCCTGCCACACCCAGGGGTATAATTTCACTTGAAGGACATTGCGACCACGCCCAGTTTTAACGTGCCAAAGTCGCCTTTAGTGGACACGACGTATCATCAGTCAGCAGGGATTCGAACTGACTACCTTCCAATAATGAGCACGACGCCCTGTGCGCATGTGCGTGTGAGTGATTGGATCATTGACAACGAGAAAGAGAGGGATCACTGAGCAATACATAAGAACCCAACCCTAACATTCTACCCAAATGAATCAATTTCGGGAATTTGCATTTTACTAAAATAAATTTAGTTATATCTTAAAAAACAACATTTTTAATGTTTTACTTCCAGAAGTTCTTATAAACTTTACTTAATTTTATTTTATAACAACTGGTAAAGTACAAAAAATAATTTTACAATGGAAAGGCTATCTACTACACATAAAACTTTTGAGAATCAACAATCTTTTGGGAAGATTTTTATAAGTAGTTGAACATATTCATTTGTCACAAGAAGAAACGTTTCCATACACTGGCCTCTGTACCATTAATTTCTGTTGTTTAACAGAACATGACTTCATTTACTTCAATGAAACATTTAAATGTTTAGAATAGCTCATTGGAGTAAGTGATGTCATCTCTTATTCTTTTTAGCCATGGTGATCTTAAAATGTTTTGAAATGTTAAAAATAATAAGAATCCTCAGTTGTTCATTGCCAATTATGTGATGACTGGAACGAAATGCTACGGTTTAATATGGATTTGGAAATTTGACCCATGAATAATTTAAACGGTCGCTAAAGCATGCTGCCAGCTTGGCTTCATATCAATGGATGCATCAGCTCTATGGAGTATGTTGTGTGAAAGTTTAATGGTTACAAATAAGAACATCCATTGAAATTTACGAGTTTTGTACGTAATTTTGTAGACACAACTACTCCCTTTTTCTATAAGGACACAATGCTGCGTCATTCCGTGTCAATGAAAGAGAATGGAATATTATAACTTTATAATAATAGTGTTTTCAAAAGTTGTGACTGAAATATGAAGAACATCATGCCAGATTTAAAAACAAATTTTAGCAGTGTGCAACAATTTCTTGTTGAATTACTGGATTAAATGTAACAAATATTTGATTACTTTATTTTAATTATAGTGATACATATAGAATAACTGGTGCAAAAGATTGGCGCTATTGTATTTCTGTTGGGAAGCTAATAGTCTGAAAATAATAAGCTTTTGAACTTCTAATTTCTACATTGTGGTTAGCAATTTACCAAAAATAAAATGTAGTTTTAATTTATTTATCTATTTATATCTACACACGCATATTTTGGCATAAATATGTATTTTTACAATGTAGTGAGCAATTTACCAAGAGGAAAAATATATAATTTCAATTTATTCATCATATTTATATTTGTACACCCAAATTTCGACATAAGCATTCATTCAAATATAAATATCGGGATATTTTGAAAATGTTTATGCCTCAAAAACTAATTGTCTCCTATGTTATGTATACATATTATCAGCCAACAAAATATGAAGAGAAATATTGAAAATGGATAAATAACCGGCTGGTATATAAGAATAGAATTAAAAATATTGAGTAGCAGCATTTATTATTTTGTTTAAGTTCACTTAATATTAGCAAATACATGCAGTGGTATCAGAATTAATTTTAACAGTTTAATAGGAAACCCTTTTTTTTTTTTCAAAATTAATGTGAGTTATTTATCTATTTTTTTATTTTCTCCGAAAATATAATTAAAATTGTTTTAATTATACAGATAGTTAAATAAATTTTAATTATTTAGAGCAACTCATGACACAATTTATGTAATAACTTTCCTATAAATTAATTTATTAATTAAATTCTTCTTCTTAATGAAGCGATAATATTTTTATTCATATTAAATACTATTCGTAAAACTTATATATATATATATATATATAAGAATTTTAAAATTAAGATATAATTGATCTTACCGTCTGATATACAATCTAACATTACATTCATTTATATAATTTTATTTTTGTCTAGGCAATTTTATTTATGTCACTACGTAATTATTTTTATGATATAATCATTGCTTTACTTGACTAAAAGATGTTCTTTTTTTAAAATTTTTTAGTATTTTGTTCTCAATCCTGGATTTCTATTAGAAAGAACATTATTCGAGAATTTAGAGTCTGATTGTTGTTACTTTATTTCCTCAAAGTAACATGTTATCTTCTGCAAGCTAAAATTTGATGTCGTGAAAACGATTTAAAAATGGATCCTAACTGCAATGAACGCTGATGACCGTTATTCGCCTTGCCGCCTGCTCCCTAGTTAAGCTAATTTCGTTCCCACAACACCCAGCATTAGCCGAATAATGAATTATCCCCTACCCCCCTGCAACATCCCAAATGGGCACCTTCGAAAAAGTAGCATTGGAAATAACAGAAAGTAATCGGGTTTTTCGTGGTCAACCTATCATTTGACCTCCCTCATCGTGGGAGAGAGTGAGGGCGGGAAGGTCCGTTACAATGATCGTCTGCATTCAAGGGTTGTGTTTTTTCTCCCCACCCCCTTACTTTCATTAAAGCCAGCATGCAAAACGCCCACGTAAAAATAGGTGGGAATCTGCAACAGTCGCGCGCTGTTATTCTCGGCGTACACCCATGCCTCGTCTGCCCCATTGTTCCCTGCAATCTCGCGGGCGCCACTGTTAAAGATCGTCTGCAGGGCTCATTGTCCCCGCTGCCTTCTCTGTTTCTCGGGCTTAATTTCGACACCTATTAGCCACCGCAGGGTTAAATATCGCGTTCGTTTTCTCTTGTCACGTGACAGTGCAATAATCACTTGATTGGGTTCCGCACTGGCTGGCGGCTGTAACTCTCTCCCCTCCGATTTTAGTTAAAAGAGGGGTGGGGGTAGCAACAAAGAGAATAGACGCTAACCAAAGTTAGAAAAGTTCACAAGCTCGACTTTAGTTAATAATTCAATGGAAAGAGGCAATAAAACTCTTTGCAGAGTAATTTATAAACCTCAAGCAAAACAGTTCAATAAAAGAATCTCTCCAATGTTGTATTAATTGCATTATGCGTAAGAGAAGCGAAGGAACTCTTAAGTATTCAATTAAATATAAAAAAAATCGAGTTTTTCATACTTCTAACATATATAAAGTTATGCATTAAATATCGAAAATAAATGCCGGCCAACTGGTCTAGTGATCAGCGGGCCTGACTACGGAAAGGGAGGTCCTAGGCTCGAATCCCGGTTCAGGCATGGATGTACATTCTCTATCCTGTCCTTGTCCTTTCCTTGTGTGTGAATGGTTGCCTACCCTGTTAATGGGTCGCTTGGGCATGTATGTGTGCTGAAGAAGTCGGACTCCACACCAAATACGGTTCAGTTGGAAAAGTGGAGCAGCGCACCCCAATTTGCCAGCCTAGCTGGCACACGAGAACAACAACCGAAAATAAGCAATCGGAATGCATTTCAGTGTATCCTTCTCTGAAATTATTTGAAGAATTGTTTGAATGTTTGTTTGAATTAATTATTTGAAAAATATGAAATTTTTACATAGCAAAAATAATAAAAACATGTATATGTTAAAACCATTCCCGCGAAACTATTCGTATAAAATATTCTTAAATCTATCAAATGTTTAAAAGATCTTGGAAAAATAAGATTTTTTTACGCATAACAATTAAATTGTTAAACCAATAAAAAATAAATAAATAAAGTACGAAATTAAAATTAAAATTAGAAAAAAAAACATTTAAGATTATGGAAGAATTGAAAATATTAGCCAAAAATATAACAATTATTGCTATTTACGTGATAAAAATAAGTAACTTTTGAACTCTCTGCTTAAGGGACATGAGTTTATATATCTGTTACAAAGTCCCGTATCGTGTAAGACCTACAAAAGGATAAATTGAATATTATTTCATTTATTTTGTTCGGGAAATACTCATTTTAATCACGTTTGTTAACAAGATAATCAAAATTTGTGTATAAATTTATTCAAGTAATATCAGAATCAAAACTTTAAACTTTGTTATTTTCTTAGTGTTACTTTGTTATTTCTTAAATGTAATTTTGTTATTTCTTTCAATGCCAAAAATTAAAATAAAATCCTTTATAAAAAATGCAGTCTATAATAATTTTTAAACTGTTACATGAATTGTGTGAGCTTAACCATCGGACAGTTTTACATGGATATTACTTTTTAAAAAATGAATCCAGTATAAATTTAATTTGTTGAGGACCACATGTTTGGAGATATAGAAATATGATACGTACTGCTGTAATCAAGCGTCTATTCATTTGTTGGATTATTTTATAGACACCATTAATGACTTATTATTATGTCTAAATTTTATCATTACTTAAAAAGTTTCATCGTTACAATTTTTAAGAAATTCCATCAGTATTTTTCAATTTTTAAAAATAATTATTCTTAAACAAGGAAATACGGCAATAAAGATGCTAAGTTTTCAAAATCTAAGGCTCATTCCTATAACCACATTTAACTATGAGTTATTTACATTTTATGTGAATGAATTACCCACACAAATAAAATCAGAAGCATAATGAAACATGTTATTCTTTAACTTATACTTCATTCGTTCATGAAAGAAATCATAAGCCATTAGACAGTTTTATGAATCTCTAGATTGCGTATTAAATCAGATGTGAATGGATCCACATTTATACTGATGGTTCTGCCTGTCATGGAAATACTGGTGCTGGACTGTTCTGTGAGGGCTTTTTTGAGGAATCCTGTGCTGTTGGACTAAAAGCCTCAAACTTTGATGCAGAGATTTTCGCCATGAATAAAGCAATCCTAAATCTCATCGGTCTTGATACTAACTTTGGCAAGGCAGTTATTTTTATTGACTCCCAGGCTGCAATCTTGGCTGCTGCCTCCTACACACTTAGCGACTGCTCACTTGTTGAAGAGACTAAGAGACTTGTTTCCAATGCTATTGCCTCTGGCTGGGAGATAGTTTTTCAATGGATCCCTAGCCACTGTGGGGTGCCTGGAAATGAAAAAGCAGTTGTGTTGGCTAAAAATGGTTGTAAGTTGCCTCAGCCTCTGTTTCCAATAACTGACCATCAGTTTAGTTCTGAGGCTAGGGAGAAAATTGACCAACACCTAGAGCAAATTTATACAGCACTTTCGGCAGATGAAAAGTGGAACGTTCTTATGAAGTCGCCTGTCCCGTTGGATTTGCCTCGTGCAGTTTTTACTGCAAATTTTCGTCTTTTGACTGGACATGACTTTTTGTATAAACATCTACACCGCATTGGTGTAGTTGCTGTAGATACCTGCCCCCTTTATTTGTCGGGTGAAATTATGGACTTTAATCATTTAACAACTTGCACTGCACTTGCTTTTATTACTTTTGACTCTGACAACTTTACAAAGGCTAAATTTTATTGGGCCGCCGTCTTATGGCAGATAATGCCAATGACTGACGTAGGATAAAATAAAAAAATAAAAAAAGTATTAAATTATGTTTTAAGCAAAAAACATACTACAGTTGCTATAATTTGAATAAAAAGAACAACAAAGAAAATAAAAAATTTAAAAAACTAAAAATTAATGCTAGTCAAGAAAAGTATAATATCAGATTAAGAAAAAAAGAAATATCAATTATATTTTTTGGTAGGTGGCAATAGAGATCGATATCTTGTAAAGTATCGATCAAATATTTACACATTTACATTTGTTGGAAATGTGACATTTTGATTTAAAAAACATTATATTAGCTTTTTTTTGTGGGGGGGGGGCTTAGCCCAGTTAGTTGTAATTTGCAATAGTGTTAAAAATGGAAGTCAAAGAGAAAATTCGGTATATTTTACAGTTTTTCTTTGAGATAGGTGAAGATGCAAACTAGATTGTTGAAAGTCGGGATGATGTTTTTGATCTTGAGAAATACTGTTACGTGCAACTTTTGCTCATCAATTCCGTTCTAATATTTTTATGCTAAAAACGCACCTCGCGATGATAGACTTCGTCAAAAATGATAAAATCACAGAAATTATCAAAGTTGACCAGCATGTTAGCTATCGTAGCATCACTCACGCGTGCTAAAGATCAACCATAAAACAGTTTTAAACATTAGCACAAAGTGAATAGTTTTAGTTTCGAAATTCATGTAAAAATAATGGTTTTTTTTTTTTTTTTTTTTTTTTTTTTTTCAAAATAATATCATATATTACAGGCATGCGCAAGTATTTTTTTTTAAAAATTTATTTTTACTACGTGTATGAAATATTTTGAAAGGTCTTTATCATGAGAGTAAAATTCCTAAATGTTTTCTTGACTCGAGTTGCTTAAGAACAGAAAGTTATACAAGTAAATGCAGAAATGTTTTGGTACTTTATGAACGTGACTCAAGTGAAATCCGAAGGGAAGAAGGAAATGTCAGAAATTTTAAAATCATTGAATATGCGTTTAACAGTACTGAATAGAACTTAATGATATTTTGAATATTTCAAAATAAAAAAATAAAAAATAATAATCTAAATACAGGTGATTGATATTTATCTCTGAAGTTTCTCTATGAATTATTATCTTATATTTTAGTTCGTTATAATAATTTTTTATGAATATAAAACAAACTAAAACCAAAACAAAAGTAATATTCAAAATAAACATTTGCTCTATAAAAACAAAGAACATGATTTAATCTTTATGTAAGATATGGGTATAAATTATATATTTTTTGTGTAGTTTTTCCACGCGCGATCAATTAAAGCCTTTTTTTTTTCCCCTTTTCAAATGCAAGAGAGAAGAGAGTATTGGTAAAAATTTACAGTATGGTCATCCTTGGCAAAATTTTCAAAAAGTCGCCAAGGGTGACCGTATGACGAATTTCCGACTGGGAAAAACGACGGGAAGGAAATGGCTGAAATGGTCGCAAATATTTCATACATTGTTGGTATCTAACAATATGCTCAACTAATTTTACAAAATTAACAAAAAAAGCAGATTTATAGATTTCAAACATCAATGGTAAAATTATAAAGTTGATATGCTAAATTATCCAAAAAAATTTCTGGTAAAATTTTATATTGATGAATTTAAATCGGCATTTTTATTTAATGAATTATTCATGAGAAATTAGTAACAAATAGAGTTGCCAAAATACTAGTTTGCCGGGTTTCTAGTAAAAATGTTCGCCAAATTTGGCGCCAAAAATTGCGCCAAGAGTGATCTGATCCCAGAGTATTATATAATAATAGGCAAATTTGAAATTTTTTACTAATTATTACAGTCATGACTACTATAATTGCTGAATGTGCCTATATATTTATAGTAAAAGAATTTGGAATTTTCGTGTACTAAATGAATGCGATAAACATTTGAGATTTCTAAAAGGATCTGAAATTTAGGTTATTAAATTAAATAAATGCAATGTTTTATTCCAAACTTGATCAAATTTCTTAAACTACTTTCAAAATGAATATAAAATAATAGTTAATATCGGCGAGGCTATTTTTCAAAATCATTCAACCTCACTGGTCTTAAGAATATTTTAGTAATGTTAATAGCAAAATAAAAAACATTATTTAAATAATTTTTTAATGCATTGCCTTCTAATGTGGTTTATCCCAACAGATTAAAAATCAGGTTTTTTGAAAAAAAAAAAAAATAGAAAGAAACTTTATGGCACAAATAATTTTACTGTTAGTCATAACAAAATTTCAATCCGTCAAGTTTGCAGAAGAAACCAGAACTTAAATGTCCTTAATTGCGTCACGTAATTAGCACATATTGGTGCAGCTTGTCTTGGTTTGGACATTACGCCATAAAGACTAACCAACCAACGTAGTTAGCCAATATTTTTGCTGGAAGTCATAAAAATTAATTTTTACTGCTAATCATAACTAAATTTTGAAAACAGGACAAATGAATAGACAGCGAAAGAATTTAAGTCTTTCATTGTGTTATTTTCTATATATTTTCCCCGACCAAAAATCATGAATTTAACTAATTTTACACTTAACCGTAACTAAATTTCAACCCTGTCCCGTAGAGACAATGCTTGAGGTTCTACTTGTTTTCCTCATTTCAAAATTGTAATGATATATCCAGCAAATTTAGCATACAAACTCTATTACTATAGAAAAAAATTTGCATTGAATGGAAAAAAGTTGAATTTGTTATTTCCGGTTATTTAAACAACAACAAATGATTAAATTCAGACAATTACAATTGCTTGGTGAATATTAATCAGAGTTAAGTGTTATAATTTGCAATTTTAAAATTATAAAACATTACTAGCAACATTTAGAAATACAATTCGTTATAATCTTCAGTTTATTAAAAAAAAAAGTATAAATTATATATATAATTACTCCTTTTTCCATAAATCACTTCTTTATTTGACTACAACATTTACAATCGGTCCCCATTTAACATCTTCAATGCATTGATTTTTGCAATATTTGATTAGAATCCACTAACAAATAAAAACATTCTAAAACTGATTATTTGCTGAAAAAGTATTTAAGTACTATTCATATTGCGAACCTGATGTTACGAAATACTTTCAATATATACTGATTTAAATTGATTAAACGAGAGAGAGAGAGAGAGAGTACTTGTGATATATATACACTACCCAACATTGAAAATGCAACACCAAGAAGGAGTTGCCAGAAAGTGACGAAACTCAGTGAGCAGAGAGAGACAGCAACGAACAATAAGTGATCTGTATTTCGAAATATTATGCATCATATAAAGCGAGAACAGGGTCGGATCAGTAGGATTTAGGACCACCATGGACGGCGATACACGAGCAACACATCTAAGCACAAAGTCAATGAGGGTACGGTTGGAATCCTGAGGAATGGTCAACCATTTGCCCACGTGCAACTTCTGAAGGAGGCAGTGACAGGATCTGCAAATGGCATCCAATCATATCCCAAATTTATTAGATTGGTGAAAGATCTGGCGAGCACGGTGTCCAAGGAAGCAGATGTACAACTTGCAGGGCATATTGGCTGATGCAAGCAATTGCGGTCGGGCGTTATCCTGTTGATAAATGGCACACCTGAAAGTAGGGGAATGTCAATGACGGCAGCACATCACCTAGGTAAAGTTGGGCTCTTATAGTGCCGTGAATACGAACTAGAGGTGACCTGAAATCTTACGCAATGGTGTCCCAAACTATGATGCCGCGTTGGCACGTGATTGGGCGTTCCAAAATTGTTGCAGGATTCGCTATGTCTCCATGATGACGCCATATACGTACATGCCAACTATGACTGAAGAAACAGAAGCGTGACTCATGTGAGAATGTGAGAAGGCACTCTTGTGCCACTCCGTCGTCCACATCACTCTAATTCGGCACTATACCAAACGTTGGCGTCTGTTGTGTGACGCCAAAGGCAATCTTCTTACGTAACACTATGAGCTCCAGCCACTAGTAACCAATCGATGGCAAATGGTTCTGCTCGATATGGGATCATCCTGATAGTTTTGCACGTGCAGCAGAATTTCCGTAGACGCACTTTGCGAAGCTGCTACCACCTCCCGTCGATTCACGCGTGATGACGTCACTTTGGCTGTACCGGTACCCGCAAATGTTTCACTGTTCCTAGTTCCAACCATCTTCGTCCCAGACGGTGCACTGTGGAGAGTCCAGGTGTCTATCATCAGCCATTTGCAGTAAGGACCAACTACTCCTGCTCAGTCCAATCACCATTCTCCTCGTAAACTTGTGTATCTGCTGGAACTGACTCCATCGACGATGGCTTGGCATTCTCTGTAATTACAGGTGTCCTTTGAGACAAGAACAAACTTTCAACGATTACTTTCCAAGCAACAATAACGGAGCGAATATTGTTCACTCTGACGGTTCCTCACCTTATATCTTATCTTACGTTTGCTGGAGACCTGCGCATTTCTCTTCATTTTCGTAACTAGGTAAGGTGCATAAACCCGAAAATTAGCATAATTTTCTAGCCACTCCTTCTTGATGTCGCACTTTCAATGTCGGGCAGTGTATATATAGCTAATGAAGACAAAATTCAATTTTTTTGTAATGCAGAATAATATGTTCGAATCAGCAAAAGACGAGACAGTTCAAATTTTAACTACACTTTATTTACGTTATTATATTTACATACACATTTAAATACATCTTTTGAATTTCTTTTTAGATTTTATTGTATCACCATATTCATATTCTATATATGATAGCAAATATAAATTTTAAACATATAGATTCGGTGAAACGAATGGATAATATGTAAATTTCTTTGAGAATCATATTGTTTTGCTAAAGTTACCGTCATGGTCTACAGATCTAATTATGAAATAAAAGATTGAATGGGAATAAATTGACTGATAAAAGCTTTCCATTTAGTAACTTTGGAAAGGGCTAATAGATGATTATGATTTCAACCTTCTTACAAAGTCGACAAATCATAAAGTGAAAACATTATTTGATTTTACAAAAAAGGTCAGCAAGGTTTAAAAAAATGTGCAAGATGAAAAGCACACATGGGATATTTAATGACTTTTCGCTTCACTTAGTGACTAGACTATAATGCTAACTTTAACAGAAAATAAAAAATAAGTAAACCATAATATTTCCTTTTTAATTATTGCTTTCCTTTAATATCACAAATTGCATAAGTATTCTGTTACTTTTGAAAGTTTAGAAGAATTAGAGCTGTTATAAATAACATGTTTTGTTATGATTTTGAATTGCGGGTATTTTATGTTATTTTTATTTCCACATTTTATTATTGCTTTAATCAGTGCACTTCCTTCACCCCCAAACAATCTTTTAAATCTGTGCAGCGTTCAGTATTTACAGCTGTTTGCCTATGATAATCTCAAAAAGAGAATATCTAATATGTGCTGCGTATTTAGAAGCTCCTCTACAAGTTCTGAACTTTGCTAATTCATTAAATAGTTTTTTAAAAATATAATATTGATAAAAGTAAAGTAAAAAATATTAAATTATCAAAGAATGAAATTGAAAGGAAACAAAGAATGATAAATATGGAAGTTAACTTCTGCAAAAGCATATGGAGAACTTTCAAATCAAAGAACTCCAAGTCATCATACTTCATTTCATGGTAATTTAACAAAAAAACCAACTTTTTTATTATATTTAGTAATTTAGACGCCACTTCCCAAGGATCGGGCATGATTACAAGATTGAAGGCGGTTCTTGGAAAGAGCAACAGCGATGAGTACAAGAAATAAGAAATTAGGGATGATCCCCGACATCTTGTGTAAAAAATATTTTGGAAATTATCTTGATTCATTTTGTGATCAATGCTAAGGCTCTCTATTCAATCTTAAGGCTATCTTTTAAAATTTCACGACACAAAATATATCATATTATAAACTCTTTTACAAGTATTTTAACCAATGTGTTTGAAATAATTAATAAAAAATAAATTTCTGATTTCTAAAGTATAGTACTCAGTTTTACAAATTTTAGCATGTTCATAGTTGTGTGTATCAGGAAGCACTTTTTTTTTTCATTAATATAATCAATCAACTGATTTTTTTTTTTTTTTATGATTATTGGGTTTGGGCTGCACTCCGAACCCAAATTAGTGAAACCTAATGCTTTTACAAATTGAAATTCTGGATCTACACTGTACTTGCTGAAAAATTCTTCTTGAAATTTGATCTACTGAAATAAAACTTAACATCAACGTGAATTAAAAGAATTCCGTTTCCTTTAATTCCAATTCATTTTAGTTATCAACAAAGATTGCTTCAGAAAAATTAACACAAGTCGCCTGCTAAAAGACATAAGCATCTCATACTTTTTTCAACCATAAAAATCGCTTGACCTTTCCCAAATATTATATACAGATTTGTATCTCTAGTGCGGCACACCCTTTAAATCGGTCGAGCTTTAACGTTCACTGCCTCTCTTCATTCATTTAAGCAAACCAACAAGCGTAATCAAAAAAACAACTCCCACTTCTACTTCTTCCGGCTTGCCAGAAGCGGAAGTGACGTCTAGAGGCCGCATATGTCGCTGCCCTTTGTCCCTGCTCATAGGATGTTATTGGACCTAAATACCTGAAGCGAGCGGCACATATCAAAGTCCGAAAAGAGACGCGACCGATAGGCAGGGCGGAAGCTTGAGGGATTTTTTTCTTTATTTTCCCCCCTTTGTTGTATTTTTTTTATTTCTATTACAGCCGATCGATAGGTGGGTAATTTGCATTCTCTTTCTATTAAAATAAAGTGGGGAATGTGGACTTTTATTGCTCTTTTATACAAAAAAAGAGGTAATGTAAAAGAAGGGGTTCTCTGTGTCACGACAAATAAATAACACTGCTTATTTCTTTCTTTTTCATCATTTTTTCAATTCAGAACATCATTTAAATATATGGGATTTTTTTTTCAATAAAATACATGGATATGCATGCATTTTACAGTAAGTTCAATTTAATGACACTAACTGATAAAACAAACGCATAATAAATGTAATGTAGGCAATTCTTGAAATTTAAATTTATCACAGTTCAAGCAAAAAATTTAAAAAAAGTAAATTGTTCCAATTTTCTAATTGAAATCTTTGAAGCAATCTCAGCAATCATATTTAGCAACTCCAGAATCTGCAATTAATAAAGACTAACGAAGAATATTTCTTGTACTGAGAAGGACAAGATGAAATGGAATGGTTTTGTAAGGCATTTTTTCTGTGAGATATTTAAAAAATAAAGAATATTCACGACAGTGCAATAACTATTTGAAAATTAAATCATTAAAATTTAATGCTCTAAAAAAAGTTATGCTTACAACTAAAATTCATGGTTACAGTTAGTAAAACTAAAGTGTTTTGAAGAATTTTCGCAGTTTTTTAATTTCATTGTATAATCGGTTAATTAAATTATTCAAATTACAATTATTACTCTAGTTTCAGATCTGGAACAATCGACTAAAATGCATCAAGTTGTAGAAAAAGTAAGAAAAAAATTCAAACAGCAAGAAATAATAATACTTTAATTATTCAAATGTGCTCTATCATTCCTATATTTTCACAATTGACGCCTGTTTATAGACCACATCATGATTACCACAATCTGGCATCGTCAAGTTTAACTTCTCGTATTAACTGAAATTTGTTTCATGCATTGTATTCAGCAGAACTTTTAAATTGCCACCACTTACAGAGGCCATAAGTAATGAATTAAAAGTTGCAATTTACACAAAAGAGCAAAATACACTGTTTTCTTTTTTTAATATTGGGTTGTTCGGAAAGTAATTTTGCTTTTCATGAAAATGAAAAACGTATAGCAAATAAATATCGTATAGCATTGCATACTGTCCATCCTAATCCAATAGCTTTTTAATCTTTCTGGTAGTAGCACGATTTCACACTCCTAAAATAGTTGGTTTTTACAGTAAAAAGTTGATCCATGAGAAAAAAACGAAATTACTTTCCGAACAACCCAATATTACACGATTTTAAAATGTAAGTTAGTGATCTCTTCCATTTTAAAGAATACGGCTTTTAGTTTTTGCATTTGCAACAAATGTTGCCTATATATTTGACGATGTGATATTGCTTTGAATTTTTAAAATACTTTGATTCTCAATTTAGTCTTAAGTACTATGTTATTAATTTCGAATTAGTTGCAATTTTAATTAATTACTTGCTATAATATTTAGAGTCAGAACTGTATCACATTACTGAAAAATATTATTTGTCAAATGTATTTCAGAATTCAGCATTAGCTCGTTATGAAGCAGAGGTGATTTAACCCACGTCAAGCAGTTATTTCAGATCTTATTAAAATTGGCAAACAGAGAAGATAAAGATATGTGAAGGGTAAATGTGTGTGTGTATTACTCTTATGCTCCGCGATTGGTTAAAACTTTGACATCGTCTCTGCCTCCTTGGATAAATGGCAAAAATGCATGTCAAGGCAATTTATTTTACAGCACTTTTTTTTAATTTGAAAAATGATACATTGTTTACTTTAATGAATTTGAAGAAATACATATTTTTATGAAATACAAAAGTTATGAATGTTCTTTATATGTTTTAAATTTTTGGAAAATTATAAAGTAATTTGTTTTAAATGAATAAACTGTTGAATATTGTTGTTATCATATTATTTTAAATTGATTTTTAAATATCTATTATTTTCGAGATCAATTTCAACAGTATAATAAAAAAGAAAGTATCTTATTCTAATTTCGACTTTTTCTTAAAAAAATGTCTCCTTTGGAACAAATTTTACTCAACAAAATTTCGAGGTTTAAAAAAATTCCCTGTGCTGTCATTTCTACGCACTAAATATATTTAAATTACACTGCTGGCCATTAAAATTGCTACACCAGGAAGAAATGCAGATAACAAAATGATATTTATTGGACAAATATATTATACTAGAAATAACAAGTGATTAATTTTCAAAAAATTTGGCTGGATAGATCCTGAGAAATCAGTACCCAGAACAACCACCTCTGGCAGTAATAACAGCAGTTATACGCCTGGGCATTGAGTCAAACAGAGATTGGATTGAATGTACAGATACAGATGCCCATGCAGCTTCAATACGTTGCCACACTTCATCAACCGTAGTGACTGGCGTTTGCTGACGAGCCAGTCGCTCGGGCAACCATTGACCAAACGTTTTCTATTGGTGAAAGATCTGGAGAACGTGCTGGCCTGGGCAACAGCCGAACATGTTCCGTATCAAGGAAGATCCGTACAATAACGGCAACATGCGGTCGGGCATTATCCTGCTGAAATGTAGGATTTCGCAGGGCTCGAATAAAGGGTAGATTCACGGGTCGTAGCACATCAGAAATGTAACGTGCACTGTTCAAAACACCGTCAATGCGAACAAGAGGACCGAGACGTGTATCCAATGGCACTCCATACCATCACGCCAGGTGATGGACCAGTATGACGATAACGAATGCACGCTGCCAGTGTGCGTTCACCACGACGCCGCCAAACACGGATGCGACCATCATAATGCTGTACACAAAACCTGGATTCATCTGAAAAGATGACGTCTCGTCATTCGTGAGCCCAGGTTCGTCGTTGATCACACCATTGAAGGCGCTCTTGTCTATGACGCAGCGTCAAGGGAAGCCGCAGCCATGGTCTCCGAGATGAGAGTCCATGCTGCTGCAAAAGTCGTCGAACTGTTCGTGCAGACACTTGTTGTCTTCCAAACGACCCCGTTTCTTGACTCACGGCTCGTGACGTGGTTGCACGATCCTTTATGGCCATGCGGATAATATGCCTGTCTTCTCTGCTGCTAGTGATAGGTGGCCGTTGAGATCCCGCATAGCGTTCCGTATTACCGTCCTGAACCCATCGATTCCATATTCTGCTAACAGTCATTGGATCTCGACCGACGCGAGCAGCAATACTGCGATAAGATAAACCGCAATCCTAGTACTCTACAATTCAACCTTTATCAAAGTCAGAAACGTGCTGGTACGCATTTCTCCTTCTTACACGAGGCATCACATCAACTTTTCACCAGGGAACAACGTTCAAATGCAATTTGTGTATGAGGAACCGGCTGAACAATTTCCTCATTTAAACACAATGTAGGTGTCGCTACTGGCGTCTGCTTTGTCTGAATGCGCTGCAAAGCTAATCATTTGCATATCACAGTACCTTCTTCTTTTCATATAAATTTCACGTCTGTAGCATGTCGCCTTCTTGGTGTAGCAATTTTAAAGGCCAGTAGTGTAGATTATATAATACCATATGAAAAGAGTCAATATTTTCTACAATTTGTAACAAGATTATTCAAGAGATTCTTTAAATACTACAATTTTTTTTTAATCTGGTTTCTTATTATTTTCAACCAGCTGGCTACAAATCCATTGATCCAAATAACCAGATTTATTGGCTTTAGCCTTTAAATCAGTATCTTCTCCAGCCGCTGCCTTCAGAATATTGTTCAGTTTAAAGGTTTTATAATGTCCATAATTGATAGTTTCTCTGTTCACGTAAGCCCATGTCTCAAACAGATTACAAATTTATCATCAATAATCTTTGTACCACTTATCCATGAATTAAATAATATCCACTCTAGATTAGCAGGCAACTACATCATCATTATGCTTAGATTTCTGTAGCTCTTCACCTTTACCCAAAATCTTAACCATCTTTTGCCTTAAGAAATTCACAAATGATTAGCAGCGTCATCCACACAAGCGCACTGAAATTTTACTAACACTCTACTCGACCATGTCATAATCGCCAGGAATCATGTGCAGGAAAACCATTATCAGTTACGATCTGGTTTACCAGTAAAGTGTGTTTACTTACCTGCTCCATTTTTTTTTTTTTTTTTTTCAATTTTTACAGCAAGTGCAGATTACAACAATTTTTTTTGCTACATTAACATGTTATATTAAAAATACTTATTTATCCGTAAAATTTTCAAAAGACAGTAAACTTTGTAACTTCAATCATTTTCTATATCTGCGCATAATAAAATGATTTTTTTTAGCACTGTAAGAAATCACTTATCGGAAAATTAAGGAACACAAAGTCAATATATTTTTCATTTTATAAGTAAAATTTTTGTGTTTATTAGCAATCTAAACTAGAATTTAGTAACTTGGAATTCATGGATTCCATATAAAGGAATTGTAAAGTGTGCTAGTGGAAGTGAAAGAGAAACAGCACTCCTGTAGGGGAAATTCGAGCGCGTTTCCTCACTTGTGGCTACCGGGAAGTATCATACCTTTGTTACCAAGAGGTTTCGTCACCTGGTTACCAGGCGTTTTCTTACTTGGTTACCCTCAAATTATGTTGATGATTTAAACAAGTATATAAGAGTAATAGTTTACTAACAATTCTATTTTGAGTTAAAGAATGTATAAAATATGTGCAAATTTTTCTTTTCATAAAACCATATCTCCCGATTAGAATTTTTTTAAATTTATAAAATGATCCAGTGTACAGTTATTTTTTAAACTAAAATGACCGGAAGTAAATTCTTTACTACCAATAATAGAGGAAATATAATCCATTCGTGAATATTTTCCGAGTATGATCATAATATCTCAACTCTTTAGAGTATGATGGAACATACTTTCATACTGGTATAAAAATACGCATTATTGATTACTTTTTAATAGCAAAGTAAACAGCGAATATGATAAATTATTTAAAAGCATTAATTTGTGAAAATGATCTTTTTTGTATATTCAAAATGTCTTTATTTTAATTAACATCATAAATTTAGCCGTATTTACTTAATCAGAAATTGCACTTTATATTCTCGGGTTACCATTTAATACTCGTAAAATAATTTGGAAGCGTAATATTAAAAATTCACATTTGAAATAATATTCAAATGCAATTTTTAAATATTTAAAAAATAATCTTAAAATGTGAAATTGTATATATATATATATCGAAAACAAAAATGTTTTAGATTTTACAAAACTTCTCTAAACTTATTATCTGAAGTATTAAAAAATTACCATTGCTGGAAGTCAAACTTTGTTAAATTAGTTATATATATATTGAAAAGTTTTATAAATTCTAAAGAAAGTTAATCGAAATTTGAATTTTGCAATGTACCTTTGTAATCAATATTGGAATAAATTTAATTTCAATATTAGAAACAATTAAAAAAAATATATTCGTGTCTAAATAGAAATGTCTACATATGGGTAATATTTTCAAAATCTAACTTTTTTTTTTCTTTTTTTTCTTTTTTTTTTTTTTTTTTTTTTGCTATTAAAGTAACAAATTACCAATTTAGTAATATTTTTTAAAATAATTCACTTTGTTTTTTTTCCTAACTTTTATATTGCAATTAAGGCTGATTCTGATTGCTATCTGTTTTACGTGCTTCATTTGTACCCAAACAAATACAAGCAAATTACGAACATGTCTTTATTAAAAAAAAGACATTTTTGCTTCCAAGTTTGTTGATGATTTAGAGCGCCCTCTGTTGATCATTTCAGTAACGACCATTTACTAAAGGTAGGGCATTAAAAAAGTATTCCACATTACCTATTGTGATGGAAAATATGCCTATAAATTAATGTAATATTACATAATATAATATGAAATTATGTACCAATTAACAAAAGTTCAAGAAAATAATGCTTGCCCTCATTTGCATAGAGTCTTTTCAATCATCAGTTCTTGTGAGTCAGAAGTGCGGAGAAAACCACATTATTGCGTATCCATGGACAAATTTCCAAGCCGCAAGGAAGCGGATCTTTCCCCAAAATAGAAACAAATCGGGGGAAAGCAGAGATCAGAAATTTCTTAGTCATGCTTTTATTATCGCTGGATGTTTCCGATTGAAAAGAAACAAACATTTTATCTAAAATAATTTTGAATAAACAAAATCGTTTCCTTTTTCTAGGTAGGTTAAGGAGCGAGAATAACAATTTTTTTCGTAATCGGAAACGGATATTGGGAAAACTTCATTTGCGGAAATTTTAGGTTCGAGGCTATATTTACTCTCGAGGTTATAAAAAAAATAAATCTGCCATCCGTTTCGGAAGATGACGAATCAATCGAACTTTGATATTTGTCTGACAAAATGTCTGATTTTCTAAAGTGGCTGTTATAAATTTTTGGGACTTAAAATGAGAAGTTATAAGAATTTTGCATTCCGTAATTATTTTAGAACTGTCCATATGAAATTTTCGAAATAGCAAAAATTAGAATACTAACATATAGCAAGGGAAATAAGAATGAATTGCTTTGGAATTCGAATTTAATTAAATATATCACACAACATATATTTTTATAATTATAGTTAGTTGGTTCATCATTCTGTAATTTTTATTTGTTAAAGAGTTATTTTTTAAAATTTTAATTTGCATATTATTTAAACTAATTTTTTTTATTCATGCTTAAACCAGTCGACCAATTATGAGTTTGCTTTATAAAGCATAATTTACTGACATAAAATTTGCTATGATGTTAGTTTCGGGAAAAACTGTGAAGCTTTTTCGATAAATTTATTTTGACAATTTAAGAGTTTTAGCAATTTCAAATAGTCTCTCCCAATAATGAAGTTTATAGCAATATCTATGATTATAACAAGCTTGTCGTTTGAAGGAATTTGGGTATATCTACAAATATTATTCCAGTAGTTACAATATTGGCGCTATCTATTTTTAATTTATTTGTTAAGTTTAATTTCATAGCATTGTCAGCTTATAAATTTTATTTTACATTTTCACAAACAAATATTCATATAATTTTTGTTCTTGCTAGTTTCTCAATACTTATTTTGTCCAATGCTCTTGTAAAATAATAAACTTTGCCCAAATTTAAAAACAATATATTTCAATATTTACATATGGAAAAAAAAGAAAGAAAGAAAGAAAGATAGTAAATTTCTTGAAACGAAAATATCGCCATTCACATGTGTAACAATTAAATCTTATATTTTTTTATCATTGTACAAAGTGGCCAAACATATTCATAAGAAAATATTTACGAATCCAAAAGTAAAAGATAAATTATTCCGAGTGAAGTGACTACACAAAATACCTTTAAATAAAAAAAAATTACTTTCATTGATGGATTAAAATTTATTTTTTATACAAGAAATAAATCTAGGAAAGAAACGAAATTCTCTAATAAAAACTAATGGTTATTCTCTGTAACAAACGAACTTCGAACCTAGTTTCGGTTTCTGGTGCTCGAACGGGTTACGCCATTGTGGAAACTATGTCGGCATTGAAGAGGCAGGCAAGGGGGAGGGTAGCTAAAAGATCACGACCCTGTCACCCTCTACACAGAAGAGATGCTTACCACAACCCTAAAGTTGAGGGTCGACTTTTAACCTTATTTTTCTACCCTTTGTATTCCGAGGTGAGTTTTCGCGAAATCAATAGAGGGCGCTGCAAGGATTTATTTATATTTTGTGTTTCCCTCTTTTTTTTTACATTTTTAGTCCAATTTTAACTAAAAGTTAATTTATAAGGAGAAATAACATTGAAGAGGTTCTAATTTAATCTAAATTTAAAATGTTGGTAGCAAATAAAATTACTAAAAGATTAATATAGGATGCTAAAATTATTTTAGAGAATATTTAGTGTTCTAAAAGTTTCTTAAGCAGAAACTTTCACATAAAGGATACAGTTTTATAAACAGTAATCTATTAAGTATTTTGCTTAATACTTTGCTTTTTTATTATAATGAGAGTTTATGAATAAGATATTCAACACATTTAGACCTCATAGTTGACTGTTAGTAATATTCTTTTATTACTTACTTATCATTTACGGAACATTTTTGCAAAATAATGTATAAGAATTTAAATAAAATTAAATGAAAACCCTATTCTCTTATTTAATAATAAGTTTTTTGTGATTCAATTCATGTTTGAAAATCTTCTGAAAATTTTATTAACATTAATTATTATTATAATAGTAAATTAATATTTAATAAATATAGAGTAAAAAAAAGAGGTAACATATTATAATGCATAAATCTAAGACGATGTGTCATGGCAAAGTTTATTATTTTCATATGGTTTGTTCTTTACATGGTTACACAATTTAAGTTAAATATGCATTCATATTCATATACAAAATTCTTAGTTTTATCAAAATAATTTTGACTCAAATTTATTAACTTATAAATACATATAAATGATTTTAAACAAAATTATTCTTTATTTAAATATATTACTTCTTAAACGGCGAGGGTTACTCTGAAATTTTTGAGATACGAGCAGACGAGAACTTACAAAATAAAAATAACGGTTTAATTTTAAAATACAAAGTATTTTAGCACAGGAGGCGATTTTTTATTGACTTACTTCAACTTGTTTAGCGTAGAATAAATTTTAAACAGAAGAGAAAATGGAGTTGACGCGAGAACTTTTTCGTGCTATGATTTTTTTACGATTTTAAAGCAGGCTTAAATCAAGGAGAAGGCGTTTAACGGTTGCAATTAGCATTTGGTGATGAATCTCCAGCTCGTGCTAATGTATTCAGATGGTTTAGAGAATCTAGAAGAGATCGCAAATTTTCTTCAGGATGAAGAACAAGGAAAAAAGGCCGCCGTCGGTAGTAATCCCGGATAATGTGTCTGCCATACGAAAAATGTTAATTGATGATAATCGCTGTACCTATCAAATGATACAGAAGGAACTTAACATTGGATCCGCAGCCATACACAAAATCATTCATGAAGTCATCATCAAAATCATTACATATGAAAAAAGCAGTTTGTTGTTGTGTTCCCCATAATCTAACTGAGCACCAAAGAGAGGAGTGTGTCAGAATCAGTGAAGAAACTTTTAAATTGCTAAATGATGGTGGCCACCGCATCATTTCTAAAATTGTAACAGGTGATGAAACGTACATACCTTTTTTTGACGTTCCAACACGTCAAGAAAGCAAAGTATGTGGCTTTGAAGATGATCTCCCGCCGACAATGGTGAAAAAACAATGCGCACTGAAAAAAGTGATGTATGCCGTTTTCTTCAGAAGTACGGGATTGGTCAAAGCCATCAAGTTGGAAGGACAGAAGACGGTAACAGCAAACTGGTATACCACTAAATGCTTTCCACAAATTCTACAAGAACTGAATGTTACTACTGAACTAATACTTCACAATGACAATGCATCTTCACATACAGCCGGATTAACAGTTAAGTTTCTTAAACAAAAACAAATTAAAGTGATCGATCATCCGCCGTATTCACCTGATCTAGCTATGTGCGACTTTTGGTTATTCTTTAATCTGAAAAAGAAGAACTTACGCGGACGTCGTTTTCATTCACAAGAAGAGATTGATGTGGCTATAAATGCATTTTTTTTTTATCTATTTCAAGAAATGAATGGCTTGAGGCATTTAATCTGTGGAAAATTCGTCTATAAAAGTGCATTGATGCAGAAGGATACTACTTTGAACACACCTAAAATTTTGTAAATATAACTTTAAAAACTTAGTTGTATCTCAAAAATTTCAGAGTGACCCTCGTATTATTAGTATTCCGTTAAAAGTAAAATGAATGCATCAGATTTATATAAACTCAAGATATCTCATATTTTTCATTAATTTAATTTTTGGATATGTGTGTATAAATTACATAAAGAATACAAATTTATAAACCACTTAAATTCTAAACATGAGATCAATACCTTTCTTATTAGGTTATCACAGATTTGGAAAAGAATTTATTAATGCTATGAAAAAATGCTTATTAAAAAGTCTATATTAACAAAACTTGGTAAATTGCATACTTTGGTAAATTAAATATGCAATACTATATTGCAGTAAAACTTGAAACGGACATATGAATTAAAAATAATATTCAATCCCTTTAAAATTGCAAAATATTCCATTTCAATCCAACAAATTTATATTTAATATTTTGAGCTCATGGCCTGAACTGAAATTTTGTGAAACAAAATTGTCATTAAAGTTTCTTCAGAGAGCATCATAATTAGGTGTTAATGTAAAATACAGTGTTAATTTAATAGGTTTTAATAGATTCAGAATTTTTGAGTGGTTATTTTTTATTACTTCACCTACATTTATGCACCTACATTTATCACACCTACATTTATGCTCCCTTAATAAAGATTTCCATGTTTCGGATAATGAGTAATGGAATAAAAAATGCGCTTTAGATGGAAAGTGATAGTATATTTCAAACGATCATTATTATCAGAAATACTGTTCTGCAAAAATTTAATCTTTAAGAAGTTAAACGTCTAAGTTTCTTCCAGAAATTACGGTATGTAAAATATTTATGCAATCAGTCACAGACAATTAATTTTATAACTGTAAATATTTGTCAATATTGTGACTGCAGTTATTGTAATTATAATCAATAAATTAAATCATAGCAAATTAATATATCTTGATAACATTATTAATCGTATAAATATCAAATGAAAAAAGATTTAAATCATTTATCCTTACTAGTTCAACAAATATCATTATTAAGAAGTTTTGTTCAAAGTAATATATATGCATTTGGTTCTCCAAAATTAAAGGACATCATTTAGAAAGATAAATATTCAATATTAATGGTAAACGTGTATTCACACACACAACATATATTTTTAAAATTTATTTAATATTTTTAGATTATTCCAAGTTTTTCTTCCACATTGAACAATTTAAAATATTTTTTTCTCTCAAAATTAGTATTATTTAAAGTTGTACTTTATTTATATTAACCATGATGTGTACACTGTTTCACAGTTTTAATTAAAATGTGTAAACTATAAAGAGTTATCAAATATATCAAAGCTTATTTTTATTCAATAATTTGTTTTTGATCAGTATAATGTATTATAAGCAATCCCAGGTTTGTGCTTAAACTGATTAAGCAACATACTTAAATTTAACGTATCATTCAAAAGTATTTAAAAATAAATATAAAACTTTTCCAATAAGTTGCTTAAATATGAATCTCTTAGAACTTTTTAAAATTTAAAGTAGATTATCACAAAAACTATTTTTTGTTTTAAAGTTGTATTATTATTTTTTTTTCAAATATTTAAAATTTGTTATCGAATTTTCATATTTAAATATTCAAAAGGTATCAGATGTTTCTTTTATTCAACGAGATTACTTTCTTTAATGTAATGAACACGAATAAAAAAAATTAAAAAGGGGTTTAAAAAAATTTTTCGAGCTTTTAATGCAAAATATAAAATTTTATTATTCTATTAGTTTCATATTTCATGCATATTTCATATTTTAGTGGATATTAATTTTGTATTCCTTAATATACTTATGTCGAGATAAACTTATAATAATGGTTTAAGGAAAAAAAGTTAAAAAGAAAAACTTATTGCATTAAGTATGGGACGTCTTTCTTTGGTGAAAGCTTATGAATAATTGTTATTGAGAAATAAATTTCTGACTATTAAGATATATCCTTGGTAAAATTGCTTATCATATTTCAAATTAAATATAAAGTTTTTCGCTTTTTAAAAGAAAACAATGATTAATTCAAGCATTTCAATTAACATAGCTCTTTTTAAAAATCTTTTTAAATAAATTTGATTAGTTTATTCTTTTTGTCAAATAATGTATAACGTGCTGTAGAGTTTCTCTGAAAACTGATTTTAGCGAAAGTAGAATACAGTTCTTGAATTTATAAAAGCAAAATTGCAATTAAAAACAAAAAGTAAATTTACTATAGAAACTCTCATATTTTAATGATAAGCCTTAACTACAAAAGAACTGATGGATAATAACGCCGCTCTCCAAGAATGTGGAAACAATCGAGTTCTATCTTCCAAGCGAAAAAGACATTAGAAAGTGAAGAGACAATTATGCACAGAAACTAACGCTTAAAAATTAAAAATCCTTGAAAAGTAGTGGGAAAAGGAATATTTTATTCTCTTTTACAAAACCATGTGCAGAAGATCAGTTGCGTTTAAAATAAAAAAAACGATAATATTAAAAAGAATAATAATAAAAATCGAGGTCACCGTGCCAAGGCGAAAAGTTCGAACTCAAAATAAAGAACACCTGCGATCACAATCATCGTCCACAGTGAGTGACATTTAACGTCGTTTAGATGATAATCATTATAAATACCACTTTCACACTTTGCTGGAATCAGTGGGAGGGGAAAAAGAACATAAAGAGTAAAAAATATTAATTTAACAATGGCTAATCTGGCAATGAGGCTTCGGCAAATTATTTTCCGCTTAGAACTGACTGTAACAGTAATGGAATGTCCTATCAATGCAAATAAGGCAAATTGCTTAACCAAAAATTAAAAAAAAAAATGAAATTCATTTTGTTAAATTATTATATTATTTGAAGGCAAACAAATAAAAATATAAAATCAGTAATAAATAATATTGGAATTTAGAGAAAAATTCTATTCTTCTCACTTTAATTACTTAAGATAAAAATGTTAACGAAACACTTCGTGATATTTGAATTTAAGCATCTCAAATACATGCTTATAAACGATAAATTTGTAATAAATGAAAGTGTTTACAAAAATTAGTTATATTTTAATTTAATACGTATAAATTGTACATAATTTTGGATTTGGGGTTATAAACAAGTTTTTTGAACCGGCACCCTTTTTAATGGTTCAAAAATCAGTCTAATTAGAATTCATTATATTTATTTATAATTAATTATTCCATTACTCTGGAAACGACAGCCGAGCTGGTAGAATAATGGTTAACGCTCTTGCCTTCGGTTCAACAGTTCGTTGGTTCGAATCCCACCTTGGGCATGGATGTTTGTAGTGGGTTGGAATCCACTTTAAGCCATAGGTCTCGGTCTAATTTGCCCTCGTGTGCAAAAAATGACAGTTGAGAGACAAACTGGAAGTAATAATTTAGATTTTATTTCCATTTTTCCATTTCAGTTTTGAATATAAAATATTAAGTCGAGAAAAATATTTTTCAAATTAGATGAAAAATCAAAGAAAAAATTCGAAAAAAATGGGCATTTATGAAAAAATATTTTTAAACTAAGCTCTCAAGTCGAGCTGCAACTGAATGATTAGCATTTTGACTGTTCATGGTTATGAATCCCTCTTTGGCACGGATGTTTGCTATAGTTCGGAGCCCACTCTAAATTGTATATTATGATCTAATAAATCATCAAGGGCAAAAAGTGACCCCATTGGGCAACAAAAAAACCAATAAAGCTCTTGATATGTTATAATGATTTTAACAAATTTAGAAAAACAATTGATCATTCAAAATTCAATTGACTATTTACTATAAATGATAAAAATATAAATTATAACTTTACTTAAAAAAAATCCATTATATTAATTTTATTTAAAATTACAGGAGAACTTATACTTTTAAAGAATATTACTAACAATCCTCTTTATCTATAATTGATTTCTTTTACACTTGGCAGCTTTCATAAAATGATACATTGAATATTTATCTATAATATATATACCAAGATGAAGATGAACAAATCTTTTAACATCCGGAATTAATTTTATATACAAAACATTTGTAGATAAAATTACATATGCAAATATGATGGTTATTAAGAATAACAATAAGAAATTTTCCTTATAAAATTTTAATCAACTCGCTGATTATTTGTAGTTGGTTGGCAGATAATAATTAAAAACAGCGACAAAAAATTTTGATTCAAGAGAGAGAGAGAGAGAGTTTCCTATCTATTTCTTAATAAAAAAAAACTGCTCAGAAATAATTGATATGGAAGACCCAATATAAATAAATTCACAAAATAAATGAATAAAACTCATGAGATTCAAAACTTGCATAAATTAATAAACGAAATAAATTCTATCATGTTGTTTCTAAGGGATTAAAATTAATAAAAGTTGATAAAAATTAATAAAAGTTTGGTGCTTAACAAATGTATAACATGGACCAAAAATAAACGCTTCTATAACAATTGCTTAAAAATAAAAAAACATCAAATTAAAGATGGCATTTAATATGGTAAGGGAAGTCTAAACTTAAAAAAGAAACAATAAAATATTAAATTATTTTGTTAGTCCTAGGAAATAAATTAACACAAATTATAACCCGAAGCGCATTCTATACGAAAGTTATACTCTGTTTCAAGGTTTGCAAAAATTTTTGGTGGGCAAAATCTTTCTAGAAATAGGTATATAACTTTCTGCTTCTGCAAATTTGACGGATTTAGAGAAAAAGACCTATAACTTACATAATTGAATCACAGGAGCTTTAATGGGGCAAAGTTATCTAGAAAAACTGTGATAATTGATAACTTTGAAGATAAATCAAATAACGTTACGAAAAACAAGTAAAAAAAAATGAGTTGTCGAGAAGAAATTAAGAGAATGAGTATTTTGGGATTTTTTACAGACTGCTAGGTTTGCAGAATATTTAAAAGACAAAGAAAGACACTAGAAATTTAAATGAAATGAACAAATTAATTTTATAAAAGTAGTAATAACAATTTCATACCCACATTTAAAAATTTGAAGATGGATTAGTAATGTGTTTGAAAAATTTTCAAACAATTTATCCAATAAGAACTAAAAAATAAATTAACGTATTAAATTAATTGGCATATAATTAATTGCATTACTTCACCTTTTTAAATATCTAAACTTTTGAGAACCAGCACATTTTTTTTTCCGACAAAATTTTAAGGAACATGTTATAAGATGTTACAGGAATTCTTCGCAACATTTTCCTAGACAAATATTTTTCTGTTTCTTGAAGAACTTTAAGGATCATCTGAGATACAGTTAGATAAATTTTACTGTTAGCATATATACACAGATATATTGTACAAGAAAATATTGTAAACACAAATTAACTTAAATAATATGCTATTATTATAGTAAGTATATTTACCACAATTATCAACTTTTCCTTATAGGTACCAAACTGCATATCTTATAGAAATTTTGTATTTCTATTTTTATTTCTATAAAATTAGGTACGAGTCCTGGATGAAAAACTTCATCAACATTATACTTTCTTCAAAGTTTCTTAGAAACCTTTTTCGCATGCCTATTTACCTCTAGATTTTTACAATTCACGTACAAAGCAATATAAATATCGTAATTTGCATGCTAAGCAAACCCAATAGTTATATTTCGGAATTATAAGTCAAATAAATGAACAAGAAAGATGTTGTTGTTGTCGTGTCCATAAAGGTGCAAAGTGCAAATGAATTTTATATTCCTCCTAAAGTCCTGATGACGAGGTCTGCCAGTTCTGGGGCCCGGAGGCCATGGAGGATCTGGATTGGTGGTGCTCCAAGAAGGAAGAGAGAACAGATTATGGCTTGACAGCTAAAAACATGTTCCGGCATCAGTTGGGATTTAGGACAGTGCATGCAGTGAGGATAGGATTTAATACCAGCTGGAGATATTTTCATGCCATTCAAATGTCCAGTATGTAGCCAATCTATTGTAGAGGAGAGATTTCTCGGGAAGTCTAGGTCAGGGATTGTTGCCTTGCTAAAATGTTGGTTGTAGATCCTACACACCTGGCAGCAGCATTTACATCTGTACATGTGACCGTTCGGGGTTTGCTCTTCATCGCGTGCTTCCTTTGCAAGGGAAACAGAACATTCGTTCCCCTCAATACCTACATGTGCAGGAATTCACTGGAGAATGCATGGTATATTTAAAGAGTGAATAAGGGTGAAGAAGGGTAAAGATGATTTCGATATATTTTAGACTTTGGGAATCTTAGATAAATCGTTCTATTCGCATTTCACTAATGGAAAAGATTAATCGAACGAAAATGCATTGCAAGTTTCGATGCATAATTAATTAATCAATTCAAAGTTTTTACGGTACTTCAAAAAAAAAAAATTATCTAAAAAGTCAAGAAGAGTGCAAACAAGTAAAATAATAAGGAAGGTTGATTTATATTTTCTTTAAATGGGATTCTTATACTCCTCTTAGCTTTACTATATATACAACTCTTAGAGAAATAATAGGATTGTCAACTTGTCTGCCAAGTTCGAGAAGTATCAACTTTGTCACTAAAAGTGGCTCAGAATTATGAAGAGATCAAGTGTGCTTACAGGCTTTTCAGTCTGCAGGCAACTGGAAGAGTATAGTAAACAAACAAACAAGTTTGAGAATTTTTTGGCGTCGCTTGGAAATCACCAGTTATCATTGGCTGAAGCCAGAAAGCTATGAAATAACAAAGAGAATCATTATAAAAACACTGCCTCAGCTGCGATTGATTGACATAAATCAGATTTGAAAAAATTGCTTAGTAACGAAATCTTTCATTATTAATAATAATAAAAATAAAAAAATAAAAAAAAATAAAAAAACACTTTATTCACTTTAAAATGTGGAATATCTTTGTAATTAAACTCTCTCATAAATTGTGCGTTTATATCAAAATAAGGAACAAAAAATTATATTTGATATCATTACATAATTAAGTTAGATATATTCATTTAAATTATCCTTGAAAATAATTCATGGGACAGTAAAAAAATTTAAGAACTAAATAATAATCTCTAAAATTCAGATATATATTTAAATCGAAAGAAAAAACTTTTAACAAATTAACACTTAAAACAACACACACACACATATATAGTAAGCACTTAGTACACAGATATAGTAATACATCAGTGCAACTATGGTTTGATTTTTTTTCTGCGTCAAAGAGTTAATATTTTAATTAGACTCCCTTTATAATAGTTTCCATGCATTTTCTCAATAAAGTCATGAAAGTAATTATGAATACAATTCATAATGATGTAAAAATATAATATTTGCATTTTACCGAATGGTCAATAAGATGCGAAATTATATCCAAGAATGGCCGAACTGATATAGTTGAATTATCAATGCTCTAATTACTTAACTATAAGTACATTTACATATCTAGCTAATTTATATGCGGTCGTATATATCTACAGAGGGTATTAACACATTTTTAAAACGATTTCGGAGCCGTTTAATTAATGTTTAAAATGTAAAAACTGTTTTTTTAAATGTTCGATCTGATAGCCTTTTTCCTGGACTATAAGTTTGCATCGTGATTTCCAAGATAGAAGAGCTTTTCGGAAAATCTCCAAAGGTATTGTTTTCCATTCCTTTTCCACTACTCTCCAGAATTCATCTATCGTGTTGGATTTGCGTTTAGAAAGATCTCTTTTTAACAGACTAAAGTCACAATAGTCCATAGGTGAAACGTCAGGAGACCTCGCAGGAATATGTTGAAAATGTATACATGCAATACCTGTATTAGTCTTCATTTTTTCAAGGAATGCAGTGGCAGTTTTCGAAGTATGACTTGTAGCTTTGTCTTGATGAAGTTTCACTCTTTGAAAGTCATTAGGATAAAAACGTGGAATATCTTCTGTAAATATTGGACGTAAAACCTTCTCCTGATAGTATGATGAATTGATTTTAACACTTTTTTTCACTCTTCTTTTTTAAATTTCTTATTGTAGGAGAAACCTTCGACAATCATAAACCCCTTACTGAAATTTTTTTTACATTGACGGAACCAGGTTTGTACATTTTTTCTCATCATTTTCTATAGTAAATAGACTTGTTGCAATCATTTAGATAAACCCATCTTCATCAAGGGTGACAATGTATTTCCATTTATCTCCTGCTAAGTAGTTTTCATACCGAATTTTACAAAATGTTTTGCGTTGAGCCACGTGTCTCGGCAAAAGCTGGTGAACATTATGCTTTTTAGCTTTTTAAGTCGTAAATCTTGGTTTATTATTTTATTTATTGATGCTACAGATGTATCTAAAGACTTAGCAATTGATATCTATGTTGGTGGATTTTCTCTTGTTATCAGCAATTTCACTTTAGAAACATTTGAAACAGTACGTTCCTTTTACGGATGTTCGTTTCGAGTCTTCTTTCTATGTAGAAACAATAATTGTCGATTTTTACCAGTTCGATTAATAATGTTGCTTATTTTGCACTCAGAAATTTTAATACCATGCATTTCACAACGTTTTTGAAATTTGGAATAAGAATATTTCACTTTGGAAAGCGCAAAAATATATCCATTAATCCACACCTTGTTTACATGCGACATTTTGAAGGAAGAATAAATTAAAAAAAGTAGCAGAGGATATTTCTCATTTCAAATAATAAGCAGTTGCCAAAAATTTTTATTCTAAAACATCAACTTTTTTAAAATTCTTTATCGAAATCGTTCTAAAAATGTGTTTATACCCTCTGTAACTAATTTTCAAGTAATTTTTCTATCTAAATATATAAGAAATAATTTACAAGTTTATTTTATAATATTCAGAGATTACACACACAATATTTTGAATCTAACTTAAATATTAGAAAACGATAATATTGTCTACCACAAATCTTCTCATTTATATACTTACATTAACTATCAATGCGAGAGAAAATCCACTTAAATCATTATTCGCACAAAGATTTAATATCAGCGCAGCAACGGTTTCACTTTGCAATAATATTCTACTATTCGAAGTTGCAGGAGATTTTCAAATTCGAGAAAATTTTAAACTTTTTACGCAAAAGTCCTCAGTTAAATTTTTATTTTACTTGACGATATTTAATTGAGGAATCAAATTGTCAAACAAATTGTTTTATACTACGTCTGTTAGATGAGGCTTTAACCGGTTACCTTAGAAAAAACCAAATTGGCATTATTAGTCAGTGAAAAGTCGCCAAGATCAACAGCTAGTAAGTCAGAATCATAACTGGGAGAATGAAATATCTTATTTAGTTTAAGTTGTGATTTTACTGTAGCTTTCAGATGGCGGGGAGTAAAAAATCTACAAAAAAGATATTAATGACAATAAGAGATCAGTATTTGAACAAGAATTGTAAAAATAGTTTAACATTATAAAAAAGAATGAGATTTTGTTTATTTTCAATAAAAAAGGAAAGATATTTGTTAAATAAAATCAACATTTATACGCAGAATATGGCATTATTCATACCTGACAAACGGAAAATAATTATTTCACTCTTGTTTAAAGTGAAAAAACTCATTCAAAAATGTTCATGTAATTGTTTTATTGTAATAATAAAATGAATGATATTTTTAAAAGCTTGGAAGAGCAAAAAAATTTTTTATTTATGGGATTCTTATGTACAAAATTTAAGATTTCATTACTTTAAAGATTACATCAAGACAATTACCGACATAGTTTTAAAACCTTTTTAAATCGCAAATTTTGATTAAAATTCATAAAATGTTTTTAATAAATTACTAGATATAATTTAGTTTAATTTATTTACTTGCATGGTATGATCTATTACTTCATATTTTTGGAGTAATAAAATAGATTTTTACTCTGATTATCAACTTAAGTAAAGAGAAAGTCGTTATTGGTTGTAGATATTAGGATATAACTAAATAATAGTAATTCTAGATGGCACACAAAACAAAATTATATTCATTCATAAAAGTGAGTCATAGCATTTATCCATTTATCAACTGAATGGCAACCTACATTTATTTCAACTGAGAAAGAAAATAGAGAAGCTTTCACTTAAGCGGCAGAGTCCGTTTTCTTACCTGTAGGCGATTCTTTCTTTTCATTTTTTTACACTCAATTTACAAGCTATTATCACCCGTTAAATGTGTAGCTTTAAATCTTATCTTTTTTGGTTACTACACCAATGGAATAGAAAGGGAGTATGAAAAAAAAAGAACGAGAGGTTCATTCATGCCAATTTCACCGATGGCGGGTGTAACCCAGGAACTGCCCTTTGAATTTGACCCCTTCGCGATTGTTTTCAATCCTTACGCCAATTTGGCGAGAAACCGCCCATTTTTTTTTATTCAAACTTTCCTTAATCAAAAAACTCAGTGGTCATGAATGATTTGGAATTGGACATGTATTTCCGGTGAATTTCTTTTCAAGAAAAAGTAAGTGTGGGATAATATGTGCCGTTATTTATATATTTTTGATTGAAGTTTCATTATTCTGATTGACTTTCTTGACCTTTTAATATGAAAGAATAAAAAAAGGGTTTGCTGTTTTTGGTTTTATTTTATTGGTGTTTTTTGTATTTATATTTACTCAATTGTGTGTGTGTTAAGACATTAAGTGATATTTTGCTTTCATCACCTCCACATTTTTAAATAATCATTCTAATATTCATGGCTTAAAAAGATAATTTCGATACTGCATATTAATTCGTTTAAAACTGAATTATGAATGATTACAATTTCAGCACAAGTAAAGGGTGAAATAGGTGCGGTGCCATTAAATGAAATGCATTTTAATCCCATGATGAGTTCCATAACACCAGCAGTGGGGCATTAAATAGTAAAGTATACTTAAAATATGGAGTTTCTGAGACTGTGGCTCTTTGGTAAAAAAGGAAGGTACTCAAGAGTGATTCCTTTATTAAGGAAGTATCTGCAAGTTTTAGATCAGAATAGTATAATGAAACTGCAAGATGTTACTCTCTAAAACATAATAACAGTTGTTTTAATTAGTATTCTAACAGAGATCGATTCCTTTTGTTGTTGTCGCAATAGCATGCTTCCCTGTACCTAGTTCTGGGTTTGGCTCTACCAGTTACATAGAAGCAGCCTTCGTGATTTTGAAGCAAGGACGAAGCAAAAACCCTCCATACTTGGCCTGCCACTCCAAAGGTATCACTTCACTCGGAAAACATTGCGACCCCGCCCAGTTTTAACGTTCCCCAGCCTTTATTAGTGAACACGACGAATCTCTGGTTAAGCCGGAATTCGAACTCACTACCTTTCGATAATGAGAACGACTCCCTAACAACCAGGCCACCGAGGTCTTCGAGTCCTTTTGTCAACATGAGGCTGGATGACGTCTGAACTAGTGCATTCTTTGCTCTAGTACAAGATGCCTTTAAGAAATATTAGGCTGTTAATTTTGCATCGCCTATCTCAACAAGATGATTTCTGATTCAAGTTAAAAATATTTAACAATATAGCAAAGATTTAAAAAAAGGCCCAGAAATGGAGTAAAGGTAGTCAACTTCCAAAACTTAGCATATAGCTAGTAATATGTGATTATATTTATCCCACTAATCACTGCCAATTGTGGAAAGTGGTATATTTTAATAAGAAAGATGTGTTAAATTCTGAGAGCATTATGCTTCAATATATTATCAAAATGTGTCTATTGTACCAAAGACATTCCACAACGCAAGTACTTATAGTTTTACCTTTTATAAGCTGCAATTAGTTAATATATTTTTTATGCATAATACTTAATATAGATATAACTTTGCGTTATTTTTGAATATTAAAATATAAATATGTTTAATTTCGAAAGATTGAAAAAATTAATATAAAGTAGCGGCTACCATTTTAAAAGCAAATAATAATAATAATAAACAAATAATAAAAAATATAGGATAAACTGGTTTATAATCTGATGATGACTTTACATATTATATTATGCTATCTTGTTTAAAACGGCATAGGTGCCGTATAATCCATGATTCCAAATTCTAAATATTTTTGGCGATGAAGAAATGTTGCCAAGATGACGTATCATGACGTGAGCGATGACGTAAATACTAGGGTTACCAAAATAGAATTTTCTGCATAATTCTTATAGGTCTCAATATGTATGACGTAATAAAAACGATGTTACCAGATACATCCGCCAAACAATCGCCAATTTCATAATTTGGCATCCTGGATTATACGGCACCTGTGCCCTTTAAAACAAACAACTAATATATCTTCATTATTCAGTAACAAATGCAGAGGCACTTAGATCGAGAGAGATTCGTTTTTCTTTTATAGGATTTATGTTTGTAGAGAAATTTCATATATGTTTGGGATTTATACATTTACAAATGAAGGATTCACTTTATTTAAGAGCTTTGGTTATCCTTTACTTAAAATAGTCATAAAAAAATTAAAATATTTATTTTGATAACGTAAGCATTTCGTAGGAAACGAAAATTGAAAATAATTTTCCAAAATTTTATATGGAATTTATCTTATCTAGATTGATATCATCAAGATTATCATCTATTTTTCTTATAAAAATTTAACATTGATCTCTATATTGCATTTCAAACTATTGTAAATTTTACGAGTATGCTGATTATAAATTACTGTAAAAATACTTTTATTAGAATATTAAAAATTCTTGCTGTTATTGTATGCAAATGTTAATGTATTTACACACACACAACACTTTTTATAAAATATCTTACCATAAAATATTTATAAAGTTTTATTTAAACAATTTATTCATGAGAACAATTTTATTTCAACAGAAGTTATAATATTTAAATATAATTGCTGCCATCAATGAGTTTTTTTAAACACGGTAATTTAAATTACAGTTAAGCATAAAATTGATATAATTTATTATCATTTTATAAAATAATGCATTTAATTATTAATTCAAAAATTATTATAATTTAAATTTTGCATTATTTTAGCAACTAAAAACATAGCCGTATACATAAATGTTAAAAATTTGCTTTTAAACCGATATCTTAAAAATATTTTTTTATTAAAACAATAAATGGTTTTACAAAACAATTAATAATTTTTAAAACTGGCATATCATTCAGACGACTCTAATTTTTGATAATTTCAAATATAGACTTAACAATAACTGGAACAATATTTTCGAAGCCTCTTAATCTTTTATAAATTAAAGAAGTATGAGCATTTAAATTTTAACAAATTACGGTACTAAACATAATTATGTATTAAAATCACTTCCAAATGAAAAAATGCGGTCTTTTGTTATAAAAAATGATTAAAATATAATTTTATTAGTATTTAATTAACTAATGAATTTATAATAAAAATAAGGGATAGAAATTTTAATTTCAATATAATATTAAAAAACTTTTTGTTTAAAATTAACAACCGTTAATTTATCTAGGTATGATGCGTATTTGCTCAAATGAATGTTATATACATAAATTTCACATTAAGTAGCGGTGCACTAGTAAATGTGAATTTAGTAACTTAGTTATTTGTAATAATTCGGTATCAACTATCTTAAAAATAAATTTGGGAAAAGAAAAAAATGTGTTTATTTCCCTGAAAAATGTAATGCTGCATTGTGTTAAATATATCCATGTGTATTCTTCTTCTAATCAAAGACATACAAATAATTCATCCATAAACATTTTATCAAAAATAGCGGATCAAAAAGTGATTTATGAATAAATAAACTTTGCATTTTATAAATGAAACTAAAGATGTTTTTTAAGACAACTTCACTTTCTCTCTTCAACTATTTAAAGATTCAAATTATAAAAAAAAAATTGAATTTTAATTTGTCAACACTTAAATACCTTCATATTTTTAAATTTTAATATTTTAAAATTTCATCAAAACAAAATAAATAGAAAATAAATAATTAACTATTAAATTAATAATAATTTAACTATTAAAAATAATTTAAAATAATCTGTAATTTCTTCTTTTTTATGACAGATGAAAACTATTTTTAAGAAACTAGTTAAGAAGCTACTACTTAATTTTTTTAATATATAAAATTTTTTCTATATTAATTCCTTAACGTATTAAAAATTCAATATTTTCAAATTTATATTGGTAATATAAAATAAAAATCAGAACTCTATTTAATAATTTTATTTTTTTAATATATAATTATTATTCACGTGGTAAAATTACATATATATACATATATACATTTTTTCCAATGACAGATTGTAGACAGTTACAGCTGCAACAGAGTCTATTAATCTATTGTTCCCTGATACTTAAGGAACCGGCCAGAAACAGCGACCTCTTAGCCTCCGAGGCGTTGCCCCGGGTGCACCACAGGGGGTGGGCCACCATCGCACCCTCACGCATGCCATAGAGACCCGTTTATAGGGTAGGCATCATTTCTACTTAATTCACACACACAAGGAAAGGACAAAGACAGGATAGAGAGAGAGAAAGTACATCCAGGCTTGAACCGGGATTCGAACCTAGAACCTTCCTATCCGTAGTCAGGCACGCTGATATATATATATATATATATATATATATATATATATATATATATATATATATACTTTGAAAAACATGACTGGGCAACTCCTTCAAACATTTACAACTCTTATGCAGATATTTTTGCAATCTTTCAAGAGCAGCCTAGACACCGAAAACTTTCTAATATACACCACGTTTTATTGTGCTCTAGGAAGAGTTTAACGGTTAATTCCTCTTTATTTATGCACTGCCAGGGAAGAAACCTGTAAAATTCCTAACTACATCACCAACAGATGTCTACGCAGAAAGCATAAACGCAGAACTCATCTCCAATTGTTGAAAATTAACTAAGAATCGAACGCGAATCTTTCCACTCTAAAACGTATACAGAAATGAGAAGATTGAAACGTCTAGTCATAGGATCTATTAACAAGTGAAAAATTACGTATTCAAATTAGTAGTGGGTGGAAACCCTTCGCAGCGATGTATACTTCTAGACATCTAGATAAAAATGATATAGATTCTTGGTATCATTCTGAAATGCATTTAGACGGACATTCATCAACTGTTGCTGCTTATCTGCGATAATTTATGGTGTCCGAATTTGACAGTTCACCTTATCTCAGACATTTTTGAGTGGCGAAACATCTGGTGATCTTGCTGGCCCAAGGATAATTATTAATAATATGGAGGTTGTTTATAGATATCTTAGACGTATGTTAGTTTGGCATTATGTGACTCACGTAAGGGTGTTTGGCACAACTAGGCCCAGAATGACGTACTGTGAAGAATTAAGGGACCCGTCGCAGGCTGGAATTAATTAGTTACAGGATGGACATCACTGCGATATTATTGTTATTTATAGAATGATGTGAGCTTTTCTCTCAGGAGATAGCACCCCTCATCAAGACACCTAGAGGGACGACTGTCTGTCTCACACCTTAAAACCAATAGACTCCTTTTTTTCTATACACAAAGGCGATAGTTCAAGTAATAGAAGCAAAATTCATCATTGAATACAATGCTTTGCCAGTCTTCTGGGAGATGTGAATGGATACGAAACAATTGAAGATACTCTACAGATGGTGTAGGATTAAAAAACAATGGAAACTGTCATGAGAGTAATCAGTGTTCTTGACTTAGTGTTTGAAATGTTAACAGGATTTATGGGATCGAAGAGATTGTAGGATATTGGACTAAGATTGATGATGATCTACGGAGAGTTCGGGTTTGAAGCACAATCATCTTATATTTGTATGACTTCCCTCGTTTTTGTGCAATTTGGCCATCCACAGACTCCATTTTATTGATTAATACTTCTCGGCAAACATTGCTGTCATACTTACTCACAATGGTGTAAAGGTTGTGCATAATAATTTGTTATAAACAACAATGACTGTATGCTGCGAATGTATGAAAAATTCCCAATGCAAGTTACAATACAATGCAGATAACCGATAATTGCTTAGTTTTATACATTGAGTTTCACACGTTTTGCCTATAAGAGCATATCTGAAATCTCCCACAATTAGCTCTAAAAACCCTGACAGCATCGAAATATAATTGATTCGTTCTATCTCCAGTGAGTATTTTCATTGTGTTTTTAGGATAATGAAAAAAAGAGCTTTCCACAACTGCTATCTGTTTTATGCCACAAAAACTTCGCAATAGGAAAGCACCTTATATCACAAATTAACATTTATTGGCCTTTTTATCATCGGTAAATTTCTATATTATCCATACAGAAATCTTTATACGAAATTTCGAAATCAAAAAAATATTTCAGAGATGCCAAATTAATTTTCTTTTTTACAAAAGAATGTATAACATAATGTTTGAACACAAAAGAGAAATTTTAGAGAGTTTTGTTTTTAAATATAGTAAATAAATTCCCCTCAAAATTCAAACTAGTCACCTAGCATATACACTTATAATCCTAATATGAAGATTTAATAGTTACGATCTTGTATCAATAACTATATTATAGCTCATAATAATGATATTATCGCAAATGAAAATAAGTCGGCTTATATGAAGAGATAATTTCAATCCGATAAACTATCATGAATAAATTTATTTGTTTTTAAAAATCTGGATATTCCTTCACAAGTATTATCTGGATCCATTAATATTTATGAACTTCTGAATAAGAAAAACATTTATATAAAATTTTTACCCAAATAAACAACGATTGATAGATTTTATATTAAGCAACAGAAACATTATGAATGTATTTTTATTAATATGACAAGAGCTATTAAGCAGAAGAATCCAATCTTACAGGGTGAATTTTTTGCTTTTGATCTTTTCCAATGCACATGTTTAAAATATAATAAAAATTAGAATTAGTTTTCGTGTAAATACTGAGAATCGAAAAAATGAACTTAAAATCTTTGTACAGTTATTTATCTAAGGTAGATAATTTTTCCCAAAATTCTGATATCTTGGTAACATTATTTGGCAACGGTGTGCTTTTACAATTGGAATTTAGTTATCTCTAACTCTGTTTCACAGCTGTTGCTTAAAAAATGTATTTGTATTAACCTTTCGTAACTAAACTACTTTTCATTAATCGGCCATGGAATTTTAGAAAATACGATGATTTATTGACCCTATTTTAATTTTAGAAGAAAGTCTATCAACTCATAAGAAATATATATCATCAGAAACAAAATGCAAAGGAACTGTTTAAAAGTCTTAATGCGTTGATTTTATTACGTTAAATAACTTTTCCTTAAATTCAATTAAAGTATATTCATTTCTTTAGTGAATATTTAAACTTTTCTTTAATAGGAGAAAAAAAAATTTTTTTTAAGTAGATTTCTACAATTATATTGGAATATAAAAAGTATTTAGTAATTAAGAAGTGTATTAAATTTTTTTTTCATCTCATTACAGTACAAAAAATTAGTTTCCCCTGTTAATACAGAAGTTTTCTTATTTACAATTTCGGGAAATGTTAATTAAAAGCAAATACGTATAATAAAAAAAAAGCACAATATATGAAATAGATAAAAGTATTTCTGAAATTACATTAAACGCGTATTTAGTTTCTTCAGCGCCATCTGTTATTTGAAACGATAAATAGAAAAAATAAAATAAAATTTCTTTAATTTTCATTTCTTTTTCTTTGATTTGCCATAAATTTTCCTAATTTGAATGTATGTATGTTCATATTTTCTGGGTTTTCTATTGCACTAATATTTTTGCACAGAATTTGGAAAAGCTTTTTTAAATAATTGGATTTTGTGTGTTCTTTATTTAAAACGCACTGCGAAATGTTATATTTTTTAAATAAATACTTGCTCTTATAATACGATATAATTTCCTCGAAAATATTAGTATCGTAACAATTATGAAAATTTCAAAATCTATATTGCTGCGTATTATTGAATGATATTTTCAAAAATAAATTGGATGAAAATACTATTGTTCAAGGAATATAAATTCAACCAAGAAATTTATATTTTTTTGTCTCTCTCTCTCTCTCTTTTATAATTATTAATTCTAAAATAATTATCTGTACACTAGAGAAGAAGAAGTAACTTTATCAGCATTGGCCTCAAATCCACGGAAAAAGTATTCTAATAAAAAATAGAATCATATTTTTGTTTGAAAGTAAACATACATTTGTATATTTTGTCAAATAGAGTAACTTAAATTAGAAAATAACATGGTGAGAGGTAAGATATTAATACCACATGTGTAGCATCTGTAACATATAGGCCATATCTAATCATCAAAAATCTAAAATATATCAACAGAATGAGGCACAATTAAAAGTGAACAAATGTTTTTTTAAAATGTTTTAAAAAAGTAATCGAGTGGAAACAATTAATTGCCAATTTTTTTAGGAAATGAAAACATTAATCTATTTGAAAACAGAGATCATCATCATAATTAAAAACTAAATAATCGATAAATACCCTTCTTATACTACATTAGAATTAGAAAACTGGTGAAAAAGGTTTACTTGGAAATGTACAATAATAGTTGCTTATATTTATTGAGAAAATTTGCGTGAATAAAACCAATTTTCGTAATCTATTATTTTTGAGGATGATATCAAAAGTAAATACATCTACAAAAGCTTATTCTAACAGCAAAACTTTAGACAGTTATTTCATATTGCATTTCGACAATTTTATTTGATTTTAAAAACAGAGAATTCTATTTAAAAATGATAAGCTATTTTATCCCGTCAAAATTATTTATTATATATTTCTAAGAAGGCATTTCAAACTATGATAAGGCATGTTATTAGAGTAACTGTAATGAAGTAAACCATAATATTTTATTTCACACTCATACAAAACATACTAAATAGATTTTTTTCAAGAGTTAATTGAATTTTCGTTAATATCATTAAAAACATATAAATTTGTCATTTTAAAAAATGGTTTTCCAATTTTATGAAATTCCTTATTCCATGAATTTAAAAAATTAATTTCATAAAGATTGTTTTAAGACATAAATATAAAAATACATAAATTCAAATAGTATTCAATTTATCTTTTGTAATTCAGAAACATATACATAAAATTGTTTGATAATTAAACAAATATCTTAATTAGAATCGAATTTTGGTATAGTTGGATTGTTACACCAATTAATACAAACATTTAAAAAATACACAAAATTTTTTAAAATGCTTTATTTAATTATATAATTTCCTATTATTTACATATTAAAAAATTTAAAATAACATATTTATTTTCCAAATGAGTTTAACACTGTGACAAAATGTTTGCTCTAATAAATTAGAAATAGCAAATATTAATTTATTAACAAGGCAAACAAAATATTATTAACAATAATAAACTAGAAGTAGAAGCTAATAACGGTTAGACAAACAGCATGCGATTAGTAAAATGCTTTATATAATAGTATATACAAATTTTTTAATTATATAAGAGAAACACGTATTAAATTTTATAATAAAGAACTCATTATACTTAATCTAAAAGAAACAATTAAACATTTTAGCTTAAAAGAAAGTAAATTTTACTATTCATGTTTAAGATAATTAGAGAGAGAGAATATCTTAAGCACTTCTAAAAACTTAGTAGCAAAAATTTCCGAAATATGATTTTTAAAAAAAACGGTATTTGACTCTGTTAAATTATAATCGGTTGTATTATTAAATATAAATAATGTATATTGCCGGCCACGGTAAATGCAACACTCTGAAGAAAGCAGTCAAATAACATAAAATTTATAGCATGTATCAGAGGGGGTGAGATACGCAAATAATTTTAATTCCAAAACGGATGCACATCACGCTTGTCTGTGGCACTACTTCAAAGCGCTATTTAAGGCTTGGATATTTCGACGATTTCAAGTTCGGCGATTGTGTTTTTTTTTTTTTTTAAATAACCAATTATGTCTTGTAGAAAACAGCGATCATTTTTTGTTCAAATATTCGAGTGCGAGAGAGGAAGGACAGTGGCCTACCGAGATTGTGGATTATCTTTCAGAGAAATCGGTAATCGTGTTGGACGAAACCAAACAAATGTAATGCGGATATAACCGTTGAGTGCAGGAGGGTACAATGTACAGACGTGTTCGATTGCATCCACCTCAATACACCACTTCACGTGATAACAGCAAATTGTGCGCATATGTAGCGACGGACCGCTCAGCCGAACATAGCACCGCACATTCAGTCAATGACGCATCTTCCAGTGTCTGCTCGTACCATTTGACTCCACTTACAGCAGAGTGGTCCGTCCGAAAGACATCCATTGCTACATTTATCTTTGACGAAGAACCACAAAGGTATCTGCCGCCAATGGTCCGAAGAAAGAAGGATGTGAATGTCAGAATGGAATGAAATTGTCTTTACTGACGAGTTACGCTTCTGTCTCCAACACCACGATGGTTGCGAGTCTGGAGACACCATAGAGAGAAGATGCTGAAAAGCTGCGTTATGCGCCTCCATACTGGTCCTGCACCGGGTATTATGGTATGGGGCGTTATTAGAAATCACTCCTCCAGTACGCATTGCTGGTACTTTATACAGCCGAGGATGGCAAGTCCAGTCTTGGAAGTCTTCTGCTTGGTACCTGCTTCAAAATCACAAAGACTCCATCCGGCTTCTTCTATCCAACTGGTAAAGCCCAGCTCAGGGCTAGGTCGTATAGAGGAGTAAGTATGTTGGTGCAACAGCATCTCCGAGATGTTGGAGCCAGTTGTTCTTCCTTGCTTTCAGGGGTTGCCTACAACCATTTTTCTACAGGATAATGCCCAATCCCACGTGGCACGCATTGTCCAAGAATTCAACGTCAACCGCCAGATTGAATTGCTTCCCTGGCCTGCTCACTTTCCGGATTTTTCACCGATTGAAAATATGTGATCCATGGTTGCTCTGTGATTGAGCGGATTATATCCCCAGCTGTCACACCAGATCTACTTTGGCAACGTGAGGAAGCTGTTTGGTTTGCTGTACCCCAAGAACACATCCAAAGCCTCTTTGAATCAATGCCGAGGCGTGTGGTAGCAGAGGTGATCTCCAACAATGGCGGTTACTCTTTACTGGTTTTAGAAAGAACCACATTTCACAGAAGTCTATAAATTTAATCATTTGATACTTGATCAACATATTGTCAACAAAATAATTTTTGCGGTGATATCTCTTGTTTTCTAGGTATTACAATTTTCGTCGCCAGCAGTGTATATGAACCGTTCCAATATTATGATTTTCGACTGAATAAGGTATCAAACCCACTCCTATATAGACAGAGAACAATGCCTTTTCTCATGTGCTACTGTGGTCATTCTGTTAGAGTATTCCAGGAAACGTATAAAGCTTATTCTTTCATAAGATGATTTAGAGATAATTTACCATGGAAGATATGTTAAAGTTTAGGATTATTAAACTATGTGAAAATACTAATAGTTATATGATAGGTATATGGATGTCAGTCTCATACATCTTTTTAGAATATATTACTGAAATAATTCCTTATTTTGCATTTTTCTTGAAAATGTAAACTTATTAGCTACAATGAAAGCCAAAAGTTATTTGATAAATAAAATGTTTTGCAGAATAATTATATTACTCCTCGAAGTTCTGTTTCAAATTTGATTAAAACTGATACAGAAGAAGTATAATATATGTTCCTTTATATTTATAATAACACGTTATTGGGTTATAAAGATTAAGTATCCCAAAAGAAATAATTTGTGTGTGTTTGTGGGGTTCTTTTGCTGATATAATAACTTATGAGTATCATAACTTTTTTGTAAAGTACTTCACTTGAATTTATGTTAAAACTAAAAAAACGTGGGGAAAATAAAAATGTAATCTATTTAAAAATATTTTTCATGATTTTTTAAACATTACTAAATTTATATTTTAATTCGTTGATTATGGAGTATTCCTATATAAATCTTTTATTTTATTCGGTTTATTTTATATGAAATTATACTATCTAAAATAATTTGATTCACAAATGAAGAAACATCTGTACACAATGCCACATTTTTGCCACAGTTTCAAACAATGAGATCAATACATTAACCATTATTTTCCCTAACTGCTTATCACATAATGCAGAGTTGAATCTATTGCTAACTAAAAGGCACAAATTTATCGACATAGTCTGAAATATGAACTAGATTTAGATAATCTAAGTAAAGAATTCTAAGACTCCGCACCAAGAATCCTCTTAAAATAGAGCATCATAGGGAATTTAAAACATCATCTAGATTTCTAAACAGAGATTAAAAGCACTACAACCATTAAATGAGAGAAAAATCGAATTATTTAATTTAGATTCCTTAAAAACAAATAAATTGGCTTACCTGTTAAGCATCTAGTTATTAGGTAAATATTCACATACATAGATTCAAAATAAATCTGAGAATAGATAGACTTTATCAATCGATAGACGTGTTGATGGGTTGGTAGGCCACTTAAAGCTCTTCATATTTGTGAGTTTGATTGAACTGGACAAATTTTAAAAGTTCCGCCAAGCCAGTAGGGTGGTTTTGACCCACGGTTCTGGTTCGAATACCGAATAAGGTTTGGTTGTAAAACTATAGAAGAAATCGGACTTTCTGCCTGTAAGGGATCCCCGCTTCGAAAAAGCATCGTACTCTTGTTCCTTTTTGGAGTCATCGTCTTCGTCGTGAAATGACATTTCTCTACTTCTGCTTGCTGTTGTCCTTTTTCATGTACACCATATAAAAAAACAAGCGATAAAAATGCTTAAAAGTGTATTCCCAACCACTAAAAACATCAATTCATGATATACTCACTTTACCATCAGAAGAAAAGGGATTAAACAAGTATTTTATGTATGTAGATTCGGTCTGACTTCAGAAAATGAGTCAAAGAAAGGATTAAGGAAGTTGCTAATCGGTGGAATAAAATCTAGTTTAGATGTTTGAAGAGAAAATGGCATGGAAATGTTCAGTATGTAAATAGAAACATATATTTTATATCATTTTTTATTTAAAAGCTACAAATCCAATCGTGTTTTATAAAATGTTAATTATTAATCCAGTGTTGAATTTGCTAAAATGATAGTTTAATTAAAATTTTATTTATTAATGAAACACTTTAGTTTAATTTAATTGTTTATTTAAAATATGACTATATATGCTAGGGCAAAGAAATATTAATCTAGCTTAATTTTGAGCTGATTGTTTTAATTAAATTTTCGCCATCAATAAGATAGAATAGAATCATATTAAGTGAATCATAGCCCATCAGGATAAGATTGACGTGAAAGTTTAATTAAATGCCCCAGTTCTAATTATATATATATATTCAGAAATTAAATTGTTTTTTTTATGATTTCATAAAGTCACACCTTGTAAATTTATAACTTAAATTTTATGAAGTAACGCATCACTGTGTAAATTTATAAATTAAATTTTATGAAGTAATGGATCACTGTGTAAATTTATAAATTAAATTTTATGAAGTAACGCATCACTGTGTAAATTTATAAATTAAATTTTATGAAGTAACGCATCACTGTGTAAATTTATAAATTAAATTTTATGAAGTAATGCATCACTGTGTAAATTTAAAAATAAAATTTTATGAAGTAATGCATCACTGTGTAAATTTATATATTAAATTTATAAAGTAATGCATCAATGTGTAAACTTATAAATTAAGTTTTATGAAGTAATGCATCACTGTGTAAATTTATAAATTAAATTTTATGAAGTAATGCATCACTGTGTAAATTTATATATTAAATTTATAAAGTAATGCATCACTGTGTACATTTATAAATTAAATTTTATGAAGTAATGCATCACTGTGTAAATTTATAAATTAAATTTTATGAAGTAATGCATCACTGTATAAATTTAAAAATAAAATTTTATGAAGTAATGCATCACTGTGTAAATTTATATATTAAATTTATAAAGTAATGCATCAATGTGTAAATTTATAAATTAAATTTTATGAAGTAATGCATCACTTTGTAAATTTATAAATTAAATTTTATGTAGTAATCCATCACTGTGTAGATTTATAGCTTAAATTTTAAGATGTAATGCATCACGGTGTAAATTGATATATTAAAGAGTTTTACTCATATTCAATTGTGTGTGTGAAAAAAAATTTAATTAAAAAAAAACATCTAAACCAAATTAACTTACATAATAATTATGAAGATTTCATCATAATATCAAACTAAAATCAGTTGAATATATACAATTTAATTATGAATTTATATTTAATTTTTATGCTATGTTTTTGAAAATTTCGTTTTCATATTCGCTTTGCATTGAACATACTTTAAACAAAAATTTTAAATAATGGCTGCGATTGCGATGTTACTTTCTATTCTCACGCATTACCATCACGTAATTAACTAAAAATATATTTAAGATTTTCATAAAATTCAAGAAAATTTCAAAATTTTGGATAGGATTCAAATTAAAAAAAAAAAAAAAAAAACTAACTAAGAATCACTTTTTTTCTAAAATTGATTGTAAGGCAAATTAAATTTGTGATGACTAAATGGCCGATCTACTTTCTCTCAACCCTAACTTCGAATAAATCAATCTTATTTTTTGAGTGACTCAGTGATTTCTCGCGATACAAAGGAAGTTGCCTCCTGCTGCTGCGAGGTTTCGAATCTGCATGCGATACTTAAGCAAACAAACCGAAAATGGATACACCCTTGGCTGATACTGGATGGAATCCAACTGGTAAAACTCTCCTGACAGAGAAATAGAACTTACCGGCTGAGAGCAGAGCGAAATGGTTGTATACGAGAAAAGGGAATGGTCTTAAATTTGTTGCTAAGTTCTTAAAATGAGGAGGAAGGTCTCGAATAATAACTCAAGAAAATTGCCACAAACATAGCTGATAGAATAGCTCTCTTAAATCTCAGCTTGTGTTTTGCTTCCCCTTACCTACCCCCACCTTCTATTCGTCTTTGTCTTCCCCAATGAATCACTGAAATTTTTAGCTGCCTTGAAGAAAGTGGAGGCCACGCCAACCAGAATGGTTTTCATTTGCAGTTGTTTTGGTTACTTATTTTCACGTTAGTTTACGTAATCTCATGACGTTCCCGGTGAATTTCTTTCTTGGCTTGAAACTTTTCCAGCCAAATCATGGATTTTAACACTTTACTTTTTTAATTTGTTATCCAAAATGCGTTAACTGCTGATATCAGAAAAGACACGATCTCTTCAGTTAAAAAAAAAAAAAAAACTAATATTCTTCACGTATATATCAAACAAGTAATCATGATATTATTGCTAACGTTTTATCTTGAGTTAACATTGAAGATGCTTAGTTGAAATTTTAAGTTAATCGTAAATAAATTAGGAACAAAAAACTGTTATGGAAACAGAGGAACATGCTCTAGCCTGGTTAGTTTTGTCTTATGATTCCTATATATCATTTAATGTTCAGCTAAGCTAAAGATCATAAAATGTGGCAATTGCTTATTAATTTACTATTATTAAGCTCCTTTGCTGATATTGTTATCCTGGACTATTAAACTTTGCTCCTTTGAATAGTTTAAAATTACAAGGTTGTTCTCCCATCATTGTTCAAATATAATATCCATCTTTTATTACTTTTCTCATCAGTATCCCCCCCATTATTTAACTATCATAATACTTCTTAAATACAAATTCCGTTCAATATTTTCCAGAATTTACACCATTCAATGCACTTAGATTCTAATTCTATAAAGCTAATTCGCTATTACTGATCGTTTATATCTCAACGATTTATTTGATAAATTCTTTATGATATCCTGCATACACTCGTACAATTAATTCTTAACACCATATATAGTGAGACTGAAATATACAAATAGAATTAGATTGCGTGAAACATTTTGTAAGACAATTTAATATTACTTTTAATGTGTATATATTTAGATCATTACGATAGTTGATATAATGGTACAATGGAAAGGAATATTTATTATATATAAATTTTCATAGATATACTTTTAAATAATGGTGTATTCCAATGAATGTTGAAAATAATAAAATAAGAAAATCCTGTCCATAAACATTCTTAGGTAATATGGTTAAGTCAAATAATAAGGCTGGGTTATTGGGTTTAATTTGAGCTGGGAAAAGAATGTTCACATAATTAAATAAGTATATTTTTATAATTCCATTATTTTTATTTATTTAAAGCACATTGTATCAGGTATTCAGTTATTCGTGCATTTAAGAAAATTAGCCAAAAGGTAAGGACTGTTTGATTATAAAAAATACAGTATTTACAGGTAAAACAAATCTGTTACAAACAGGAAAGTTCCTTCACAATTTTGCAATATCACTTCCTTTAAATATTAATCACTTTTGTGTCAGAATTCCTATGTTATAATCTCCTATCAAAATTTCAATAAGCTCACAAGTGCATTCTCCAATTTTTTTTATCACTTTCAAAACGTTACCAGACAGAAAATGTAGCCTAGCTGAATTCCATATAGCCTATCTAAAATAAAATTGCTGGAAGCGAAACATTGTAAAAATTTGCCCTTCCAACTTGATTTAATAGTTCTTAGTTTCATCAGTAATATAAAAGCGGGCAGAAGTCCTAATGAGAGTGATTTCCATTAGAAAACATGCTTTATCAAGTAACTTCTTCTTAATATTTTATTCAAGAATGTCATTTAATGATTTAGCCTTATCCTAGTCTTTTCAGTATGAAACGAAATATTAATTTGGCTGAAAACTGTTAATTCTGAGGATGATGAATAGATGTGGTAAATGTTCAATGTTGGAGATAATTATGTAGAGAAATAAAAGAAGCTTTCTAGATAAAGTGGGCTATATATAAGATATATACTGAGGCTGAGATCAATCGATACGATATAGTTTAATTTTGAAGAAAATTATGTAGAGAAGTAAAAGAAGCTTCATATGATATGATGGGAGTTCTAATTGGTTGATGAATAAGTATGATAAACTCTTAATTTTGAAGATAAATATGTAGGGAAGTAAAAGAAGCTTTACATGTATATAAACATATATACTGCTGGCCACTGTAAATGCAAAACCCTGAAGGAAGTATGCAAATAACATGAAATTTACAACATGCATTAGCGGGGAGTGATATGCAAATGATTAGAATTTCTGCGCAGACGCACATTGAGCACGTGTGTGACACCATTTCAAAGCGCTATTTAAGGCTTGGAGATTACGACGATTTCATGTTTGGTAATTGTGTTCTTCTTTTGGTTTTTTTTTTTTTTTTTTTTTTTTTTTTTTTTTTACGATCAATTAGGACTCGTAGAATTTTTTGATCAAGTATCTGAGTTAAACAGAAGAAGGATAATGGCCTACGGAGATTGTGGATTATCTTTCAGGGAAATCAGTAGTTATGTTGGACGAAATCAGACAACTGTAATGCGTTGTTAGGTTTCGACAGATGCAGTAGAGTACCGTGGATCGACATATTCTGTTGCATCCATTTCAATGCAACACTTCACGTGATGACAAGTTAAATTGTGTGAATAGCAGTGACGGATAGCTCAGCAACATCACGAATCATAGCACAGAGCATTCAGTCTCTAACGCATCTTCCAGTGTCTGCGCGTACTGTTTGACTCCGCTTACAGCAGAGTGGTCTGTCTGCAATACGTTCATTGCTTCGTCTGACGCAGAACCACAGATGACTCGGCCGCCATTGGTGGGATAAAAGAAGGATGTGAACGGCAGAATGGTATTAAATTGTCTTTACTAACGAGTCATGCTTCTGTCTGCAACACCACGATGAACGCATTTGAGTCAGGAGACAGTGTGGAAAGAGGATGCTGAATAGTTGTTTTATGCACAACCACAGTGGTCCTGTATCCGGGTATTAAAGTACGGGGCAGTATTAGATATCACTCTCATACTACTCTAGTATGCATTGCCGGTACTTTAAACAGCCAGCGCTACATCTCCGAGATGTTTGAGTCAGTTGTTTTTCCTCACTTTCAAGGCTTGCTCACGGACATATTTCAACAGGATAATGCGCAACCGCACCTGGCACGTCTTGTCCAAAGGTTCTTCGTCAATAGTTAGATTGAATTGCTTCTCTGGCCGGCTCGCTCACCGATCTTTCACCGATAGAAAACATGTGATCCATGGTTGCTCAACGATTTACCCAGATTTCATTCCCAGCTGCCATACCAGATCTACTTTGGTAACATGTGGAAGCTGCTTGGTCTGCTGTATCACAATAACACATCCAAAGTCTCTTTGAATTAATGCCGAAGCGTGTGGCATCGGTGATCTTCTACAATGGTGACTAATTTGGCTACGGATGTTGGCCGGAACCACATTTCACAGAAGTCTATAAACTTAATCATTTGATATTTGGTCTCTCAACATGTTATCTACAAAATAAAATGTGTTGTGATATTTCTCGTCTTTCTTGATGTTGTAATTTGAGTGGGAAGCAGTGTAGGTTTTTCAGTAAATATGTTTTCTATTTTGCATGTCTATTTCTTGAATGATTTCGCATATCTTAAAAATGATTTTACCTATTCCAATGCTTGAAAGATATATATAAAAAATCAATAATTTAAGAATTCATTAAAAATAACATTATTAAAAATCAAATAAGCAATAATTTATTTAAAATTTTATTCAAGTATTCTCAAACTGTAAATTTTGTAACAAATATTAACTTATTAAGAAAAGATTATTTGATCAGTATATTGAATATAATATTATAAGAAAGAATTAGTTTAAATATTCTATCATAAAAAATAATACTTTAAAAAGGTATCTATTTAAAAAAATATTTAAGAAAGTTATATTATTAAAAAAACGTATATAATTTTTATTTGTTTCCATCAAAAATATTTTGACAAGAAAAATTCTTACTGTCAAATATTTTGTTAAGACAAAAGATGTAAGATTATTTTAAAACATTTATTATACATTGACTATTTAAGAAATAGTTAAAATCCTCTTATAAATATTTTATATAAAAAATCATAAGCGAGCATTTACTTATTCTTAAGCTGTACAAATCACAGTACTCATTAAATTTAAAAGGCTTTTAACTCCGTATCTGTGGGAAAAACTCTTCGTACTCTGCAGCAAAAACGGAAAATGTGTTGTACTAACGAGAAGAAAACAGAAAGGGTGAATAGTTGGTCACATATCTGGATCAAAAATTAATCTTCCCTTCCGACTTTTAAAAAACACGTAGTTAAATCAGAGTGCTAAATTTAAATGTGATTTGGTTAGCTGAGTTGATTCACTTACTAGTACTATAAACTGTTGGAACGAGGAAGAATCTCTTTCTAATTTTTACTTGTATTTCTTTTAAGAACATAATAATAGTATATAATGTGAATGAATATTTAAGTTTAATTACATTGAAATTTTTTTAATATTTTCATTTTTGGTTTTATTAATATTTTTAATTTAAAATTCAAATTCAAATGATTTTAAATGACTGAAATAATTTTTTTTTTATAAAAATCATTTTTCATTCCTAAAAAAGTCAATATTAGTGCAATCGAATCTGATAATTTTTAATTTCCTTATTTTTAGAAATGATTATAATGATATATAAATGAACTATTAATAATCATTTACATTAAATATGAAGGAAGTATCTAAAAATTTAAAAGCTATGAACTTCCTAAAAATAATTATACTCTGTAATATAATATGTAAACTGTATATGTATATAAATATTTTAATGTAGCATTTTATAAAGAATTGGAGAAACAAATTATTCTGGAAATCTGACGAATGTCAAAAGAAAATATTAATCAGAAATGAAATAAATAATAAATTTCAGATTTTAAACAGGACTGTATGTATTTTTATTATCTAATAATTTCATTCAATTCACATTTTTGTGAATACTTTATTTACAATTAAATTATGCTAAATATGTAAAACAATAAACAAAACAACAAAACAATAAGTTCCTCTGCTTAATTTATTTTTAATTAACACTTTTGTGTGAGAATAAATAATAAGTTAATTTTAATAAACTGTTATTTCACGCATAATATTCTCATTCCGACGATGTCCGTGTCTCCGATATAAATGGCGCATAGCACTTGATGAAACTTAAATTGAAGGTTTCGTTAGATATCATTTAATAGCACTGACAATTTAAGTATTACCTACAATTACTGATGGTTGATAAAGTATGATATGTAATTTAAACTATTTTTTATTTTCATTGTTATTATGTTCTTTACATGCTGAATATTAAAAATTGTGCTTTCCCAAAAGGTATGCTAGGTAGTACCAAAAATCAGATATTTTCCTTTAATCGGAGAGAAAAATATTTTCTAAAAATTTGGCAAGAAATAAAATACTTTTACACCTATTCAACAGGATCACGTTTACAATAGATTCACTTTTACCCGCTTGTGAATTTATGTTAAATATTTCAATGTTTTCACTTTAGCAACTCCAGTATTTGTTACTGTTTGTTACTGTGTTCAGAGTAAGCGCTAAATAATTAATGACCTAAAATTAAATAAAACCGCATTTAATAATCTAAGGTTAAAAAATTTTGCGCTTTTAGAAATTTCTCAAATTTACTGAATAATTACAATTGCTAATTAAAAAAAAGGTCAGGAGAAAACTTCCTGCCACTCCAGATCAATGTCAAAATTGATGGAATGGATCCTCTGGTGGTGTCATTACTCAATATTTTACCCAGCTGAAGAACTGTATTACTACACTGATGGTTTCGAGCATGACGCTGCAGTGGGATCGGCCTTTGTCGTTCTTCAGGGAGACACAGAGGTACACTCAACACAGTTAAAATTGCGAACAGACAACTCGGTCTTTCAGGCTGAAGCACTGGCCTTATTATCAGCCTTAAGCCATGCACTGGACGCCTCTCATTCACCAGCCACCATTTGGACAAAAGTTTGTCTGTTTTAATGGCACTTCACAACCCAATTCACTCATGCTCTGTTATCAATGTCCTACAATGCAAACTCCACCAACAATCATCTATATAAATCCGTCTCTTCTGGGTGAAAGCACATGCTGGAAATGTGGGAAACGAGCTGTCAGATCAAAGATCAAAGGAAGTAGCGGTGAATGAGAATATCAGACAAATTGACCTACCACTTCCGCGGACCCATCTTCTGCAGTTCCTTAAGCAAAGACTCAAAGAGCAATGGCAAATCAGCTGGGACGACTCTTCAATTGGGCTCTTCACACACAGTATTATAACCCATGTTACAACGGACAACACACATGTTACAACGGACAGGCTCAACTCCAATCCACTGATCCTCTTTCTTATAACAAATCATGGACCCTTCCCAGTGTACTTCCACCAATTCGGTAAAGCTTCTACCCCACATTGCAGCTGCGCGGACGGCAGTGAAGGCAATGCTTTGCATTATGTGGAGCACTGCAGCTATACGGAGGTCCTCCACCAAATTCACCATTCCTCACAATCAGACGTCGAATTTATCAAGTTTATTATTGGTGACAAATTTAGAGCTAAAAGAGTGATGGAAATTATGTCCATACTGATAAAAAAAGGACTAGACTTATGCGCCACGACAGTACAAACCACATAACAAACACAAAATGACTCTGAACTTAACCTCTCAGATGTTTATTAAAGCAAGGACAAATGCAGCACACTTCCTTAATTTTGTAAATTTTTGCTTTAATTTTTCATATTGCCTGTTACACATTTTACTGTATTTAGCCTAGAATTTTCTTTTTCATGTTTTTTCTCTTATAAATAAGAATCATTATATCTTTTTCTAAACTGGGTTTCTCAAATTAATAAGACTTGTTATGTCAATTCTGTACTTTTTGAACTTCTATGAATGATTCACTATCTGATATATATAATTATTTCTTAGCCTACTTTATCTTTTTTATTTAATGTTTACTTTTGCCGATTTCTTTTTCATGAAATTACTTTATCTTATTCCTGTAATATGTGATAAAATGTTTTTTTTTTTTTTTTTTTTTTTAGGAATTTTACTTTAATGCAAATTTGTAATCCCAAATTTAAACTAAAATAGATGCTGTGGTTAATAGTAATCTCAACCACTTTTTATACTTAATCTCTTCTGCTTAAATTTACATTACTTATGCCTTCATTTTCAATTTTCAATTTTTCCTCTCTTCTTATGTACTCAAATGTAATTTGTTCAAATGAACCTCTTTCTTTGAAATGTGATACAACTATAGGCTTTAAAGTCCAACATTATATTCATTTTTAGTTCTCAACTAATTAGTCGAGTTCTGGTTCTTAACAGGCCCCTGGCACTTCGTGCGAGGTGTTTGTTTCTCTAGTTTGAAGAGAGGGTGGAACCTGATAACCGATAGGTACAGACCAGGGCCTCCTCTTTTCGTTGTTGTGGTGGTGATGTCATCTATTGGAAGAGTTTAGAGTAAAGTCATACTTTCACCTTCGTGGTACTCTGGTTAAAAACGAAAGACTCACTCTACTGATTTAAATTCTCATAGCCAACGACATAGCGAGCTTGGTTTGTCCAAGTGTCATAAGTAACAACACCTCTTTTCAAAAATGTATTCATAATTTGCTCAAAATGTTTTGTAAATATTCCCCAAGAGCAAGTATGAGAAACAAACCTTTCTCTCTCTCTACAAACGGTTTAACAATGCTTAGTAAAAATATCGAAAGACTTTAAAGCTAATTTATATGTTCCAGCGAGACAGATCAATATATTACAAGGATTGCAGGTTGTCCTTTTTTAGAAACCAGAGCTCATATTAAATCAAACTAAGCAACTGGAAAGCACATCTGCTATTCCAGGTTGTCGGAAGGAACAGCGGACCAATGGATCTGATCACACATAGCTCATTGCATTAGTGTACGTGACGATAGACACATACTGCGCATGGCAGTTCTGGATTCCTCAGCAAAATCACGAAGGTTCTGTACTCGGTATTATGGTTTGCAAAGGTATAGACTTTTTCCTCCTGCATCCCGTTAAAATGCATTGTCGGTACACTGAACAGGCAACGATATACCTCTGAAATGTTGGAACCTGTTATTTACCCATATATTTAACACATATTTCACAGGTTAGTTAATATAAAGAGGTGGCGTGGTTGGTGAGGGCGCGTTCTCATTATCGGAAGATAGTGAGTTCGAATCCCAGCTTAACCAAAAATCAGTCTCTGCTAAAGGCGTCTGGGCACGTTAAATATGTCGTTGTTTCAATGTCTTCCAGGGGAAATGATACCTCTAGGGGTTGCAGGTCAGGTATTAAGGGTCTTCTGCTTTGTCTTTACTTCAAAATCTGGTTGCTTTTATCTAACTGGTAGAGCACCACTTAAGGCAAGGTACAGGAAAACATGCTGGTGCAACAATAACAGAATAATGTGTGACTAAGCGTGGCAGTCAATATTCAAGAATCCTTCTTTACCCATCGAATTGAATTTATCAATCATGTAGATTAGATAATTGATTTGAACAACCAAGAAATTATTCTACCAACCTATACGAAATTTAACCTGTACAAAAATTTAGTTGATATCCCTCATTTTTCTATTTAAGATAATTGAACATCAGTAGAAATCCAGAAACTAAAGAAATATATACTCTAAAAGAATACTTAATAAAAACAGAATTCAAAATTTAGAAGTGGATGGTAAAACTCTATTACCAGGAAAAAAGAATTGGACAGGTCTCTTTACAAATGATTAATCAAATATAATATTATATACGCAATTTTATAAAAAGTAAACTTTAGGATTTTAAGGATGACAACTGATATATGACACATATTTCTAAATGTTTGATTTTATTTTTATTTAAATGTATATTTTCTCATAATAGTAATTACTTTAGTATGATGAATTCATGTGATATTCTATCAACTTAATTTTTACTTCAAGATCTTAACTGTGCAAACGGAATATAAAAATTTCTTCTTTGTTATCCGTTACATTTGTTATCATTTGATGAAAAGTCTTTTAAAATGTCACAAGCAAATTCATTCTCATACTACATTGTATGAAAAGAATTTGCTTGTACGACATGGCCCTTGTAATATGAGAATGAATACCTTTTAGTATTCATTCTCATACTACAAAGTCCATCCAGGAAATAACGACCATTTAGATTTAGAAAAATAAGAATTAAAAAAATAAGGAAAGACTTATTTTAATGGAAAAAATGCAAATATGCTGAAGCGCTCATTCATCTCACATTTATTCGCGCAAAAATCATAGACTATTAACGAAATTTCGACTGGAAGATGTATACCTGTCCAGAGTAGAACAAGATCTTTAACTACCAATTCGGTTCTATTTAGGTCTAATCTCTGACGTACAGATCGCTGTCAATGCACTGAAACCACATCATATTTTCCTAGACATTCCCTTATACGAACATCGAGAAACCAATTACTAAAAAAATTAGGAATAGGAGCATTATCACTCTCTTCGAAATGTGAATTATCTTCAAATCTGGAAATTAAACTTCTTGCTTGTTGCGAATTCTTACCACTATCAAAAAGATTTTAATCTGAATGATATAAGAAGTGAAATTTGTAACATCTAAAATCAGAGAACTGTCCTCTATTACAAATTTGATAATCCGAATTATCTGCTTATGTCAAGACATGTTCTCTTAAATGTTCACCGATTAATAGACTTCAACAGACTTTTCTTAAATAATGTTAGAGTCAAGTGACTATAAATCATCTCTAGATATCTTTTTCAATGTGAGCTGCAAGTTATCTTAGTATAGAACTCCAAAAGTGTCCGCCATAACCTACCTACTTACATTTAAAAAAATAAGTACGATATCCATTGAGAAAAAGAAAGAACTCTTGTACACAGCTTCATTTCTTTACAAAATTATTTCCTATGTTTAAACATTTATAGAATTGTTTGAGAACTTTGTAATTCCCATTATATTCTTTATTTACTGTCAATTGATTAAAGTCAAACACTCCATTCTCCACCTTTTTTTTACTTCGAAAACTTTTGTCACTTAGAAATTTGTTTAGTTTTGGTAAAAGGAGAAAAATTCTAAAAGATTATCAAAAAGTCCCCAAAAAAAAAAAATCTTAGCTAATTCTAAAAAAATATAGGGTTTGAACCACCAAAATTTTCCTTTCTTCATTGATGCATCAATATTTGAGTTGAAATAGGAATAAGATGGAGACAAAAGGTATGAAGAGGCTTAATTCATCCAGCAAGCATCTCTAACTACTTGTTTTTGATGGTTCGTCGTTAGTTTTCTTAGAATATCATAATAAAGACTTGATTTTCTATCTTGACACCTTTTATCATGATCTTAGCGCCTTTTTGGCTTAATGAAATAGTGGCAGAAGAGGACAACATAAGAATTCTGCAGCTGTGGACCAAACACTATTTTTAAGTGTAAGAGGTGATTACGTAAAGAAGTGAATATATAGAATTGTTTATTTCCGTTAAATTATAGAATTGTGTTAATTTCCAATATATATTAAGCTTTTTACTTTTTATAGATTCATGATCGTTACTTCCTAGTTGAAATTTGTGGCAGTTAAATCAAAATTTCCTTGTAAATTTCTTTACCTTAAATTTTTATTAGAATATTTAATTTCTTATAAATTTATGAACAATGTGTGAAGAGGAATGAATTTTACCTATAATAAAAATCATGATGTTTTTCTAAGAAAACAACATAATTTCCTAAATGTATAAGGAACAAAATATAAGATTGTGTATATATACAACCTTTAAAAGGTTCAAAAGTATATTGCTTTCAGCAACAGCTAAAGGTAAGTATGAAAGATAGTTTGTTTGTTTTTTTTATCGTAAGCTTATTTTAGAGCTAAAAATATATTTTTATCTGTGTGTTCTGTGACTGTCAAAAATTATACTTTGAATATGCCAGAAATATGTAGCTGCATCTACGCAAACATATTCCATATACACTGATGGCCACCTAAATTGCACTACCAAGAAAGACAAGATATATCAAAACAAAATATATTTTGTAGATAGCATGTTGACCAAGTATCAAATGATAAAATTTATAGACTTCTGTAAAAGTTGTTCCTGCCATAATCAGTTGTAAGAGTAGCTACCATTGTTGGAAATCATCTCTGCCACACGCCTCGGCATTGATTCAAAGAGACTTTGGATTTGTTCTTGGGCTACAGCAGACCAAACTGCTTCCACACGTTGCCAAAGTTGGTATCGACAATGAATGCCATGTGTGGTCAATCATTATCCTTTTGAAATATGGCTGCGGGAAAGCCTAGAACGTAAGGAAAGACAACTGGCTCTAGCACCTCGGAAATGTAGTGCTGGCTGTTTAAAGTACCGGCATTGCGTACCAGAAAAGTGCGAGAGTAATATCTAATACCAACCCATACCATAATACTCGATGCAGGATCAGCATGGTAGTGCATAAAGCAGCTGTTCAGCATCCTTTCTCCACGGTGTCTCCAATCTGGAATGCCACCATCATTGCGTTGCAGACAGAAGCATGACTCGTCAGTAAAGACAATTTCATTCCATTCTGCCTTCCACATCCTTCTTTCATAGCACCATTGGTGGCCGGATACTTGATAAAAAAATTATCGTTGTTTCTTACAAAGTATAATTGATGGATTTTTAGAAAAAAACCTCAAGAAAAAAACTTTTGTCGCGCTTGAAATTGTCGAAACCTCCAAGCCTTAAATAGCACTTTGAAGGCGCGCATGATGTGCGTCTGAGAGAAAATTCTAATCATTTGCAAATCTCATCTCCGCTACATATATCCGTTTTGTAAATTTAATTTTATTTGCATACTTCTTTCAGGGTGTTGAATTTACGATGACCAGCAGTTTATAACTTATTTTAAAGTTTTTTTCTAACTAATGAACAACATAAAAGTTCAAATGAATGTAGATGAAAAATGAGATTATTTTGTCTAAGAAAAAGTGTAGTTGAACACTTGAAATTCCTACTACTAATCTTCCTTGTGGCATAGACCATGGGTAGGCATTAAGGAAGACCGCAATCAATCGGTGGATCTTCAAGGCATTTTTGGGTTACCCCAAGTATAATTTTATGATCCGCGTACCTAAAATGTTAACCCTTGATAGTCATTCAAGATAATCAAGAGATTAATAAAAAAATGAAAAGTAACTTGTGGCCCTGAAAAATCTGTCCAACCCAAACATAGATTATGGAACATTACAGGAACAAATATATCGTTGTTGCCAATCACCACTGTCAGAAAAGCTAAACCAAGTCCATGATTCCAGCATCTCTAAGAATATCAATTTCATAGAGCGTATTTTCAGAGAGCAAGGTTGTCTGCAATCTCATTACGAGCAATACTTACATGAGAAGGAATCCATTGAAATTTAATCTCACGAATGATTTACAGACTTTTCAGCTTGTTCAAAATAGCCCCGTCAATATTGTCTCTCACGTCAGGCCAGTTTGAAGGATATTGAATAACACTTTAGCTATTTCCCCAAATCATGGAAGTCTATCGAACCAATATTCTATTGAGTCCAGCTTCCTTGGCATCTAATTCATTACGCGAAAGACAAAACAGCATCATATTGATTTCTCATTATGATATGAGATGAGGTGTTTTTGGAGCTTATACAGACCCCATTTCTAAAACAAAAATTTTCATTCCTTCTACCATCTGTGTAAATCATAACGTTTTTTGGAATATTCTTGATTAGTTCGAGAGCAGTTTGCCTCAGATATGTCAGACTGTCAGAATGACATGAATATAAAGATTCGGATAATAAAAAATAAAAAAAAAACGCTGGAAATATTTTCAGATGGATCAATACATGAACTTAAGTAATATGGTTCTACACCTCCGTTTATCATATCATCTCCGACCACCTGACTAAATGGACAGTTTTCCTTGAATCCCTGATTGTTGCCCCAATCCTGAAAGACGTAAGCAGAAATTCGATTGGTGGAACCAAATCTGAGTAGTTTGTTACACTATCTTACCAGATTTGAGTTTGTTCGTGAAACCCCAAGTCAGTCAGAAAAAAAGGACAATGTCATTGGAGCAATTGATACATAAACCTGTAATAATATTACACCGTATACCCTCGGGTGGGTCGGTGCATCTTTACGTTAAACCTGTAATAATACGTGAAGCCATAAGCTGAATCCGCTAGAGCTTTTGGAGCTTAGTATTAGAGCGTAACAATATATTTGGTATTCATAATGCAAAATTGACTTAATGCCAAATAAATATTACGAAAAACAGTAATATTGACATATTTGTCTCTCTCAGATATATACTTTAAAATGCTCAGTCACTATATACTCTTCAGCAACAGGTGGTCAATGTGCTTACAGCGGGAAATCTCCTGACGGAAAAATATGCGGTGCTCTAATTAATATCGATGAATTCCTTTTTATCTGCGATAATAAAGAAAAATTGAACACTCTTTAAGAAGAACAAAGTAGAAACCTTCGGACCTATTTCTGTAGTTTTAAGTTCTCATAAACTCTCAAGTACAGATACTTCTTTCACTGTTTTGTAAAAATAACAGTTACATCTGGTGATGACATGAATATAAACCACGTCATGGTGCAAAAATCTTGCGTTTATTTTCCCCTGAATTATTCAAATTATGGAATATGGAGGGGGGGGGAGTTGACAAGTCTTAGTGTAGGCATTTCCGAAATTCATAGATAATTTAAACTTATTAATACCGAAAAGTTATAAAAATAGAAATTGAAGCTTACATACACAATGTGTATTAGGCGGTGAATTTCTTTTTCAAAATAATATCTTGGTGTGTATTGATTTCGTAATTGATGACATCTCAATGTTAAAAAGACTACATTTGTTAGTTCATTTAAACTTTCAAAACATGTAATAGTATACAATAGGAAATATAAAGTATATAATTTAAATTTTTGAAATTGAAAATAGTAATTAAAAATAGTTACTAATTGCAAGGGTATGGTTATGGTCAAGTGATAACAACAAATTTTCTAAATATTTAAGAAACTCTACTAAATTTTAACCAACTAGTAATACTTTAACTTTAAATGTCCCATTTAAAACTTGTATTCTTAAAGGTAAAAGTAATAGATAATCTGTAAAATCAAAAACATTTATTTACTATAAAGCAAATGTAAAATAAAAATGATAAACACTAATTTTTCTTCTTATCAAATTTCCATTGTTAAATCTAAAATTACTTCACCAAGTGCGTTGAATTGAGCGGATTCTTAAAGATTCATCTCAGGGTCATCACCAAGTTTTTGTCATGATATTTTTTTTTCAAGAAAATTTTTTTTTTAAAAACACTAAAATCAAAAATTTAGAAAATTCTGTTTCCAATTCAGAGTAAAGTCGACGAAATCCGTTGGATATCTCAGACACCCCTCATAAATAATTTGACTCAACCTATGGATAAACATCGAAATAGTTTGAAAGATTACCTGACTATATTATTGAATGAAGACCAACTCCTACATATGCATTTTGGAATATATAGCGAACTGATCGATATAGTATCTTAGATTTTATCAAAGTTAATTTCTTACTAAGTTTTCACAGTACTTATGGTACCCTATCACTTAATTTTAACTAAAAATTACTTCTGTAAATGCTACATTATTTGTTATAAGAAATATTTATCACATATAGAACTAATAATTTTCAAATTAAATAATCTATTTACTTTTATATCAGTGATTGAACTTTTCTTACTAAAGAAAACAAAAAATAATATAATATTTCCCCCATATATATAACACATATATTAAGTAATTAATAATCATAATTAATATTGGTAATCATTGTAATTATGACACATTATAAAGAGTTTTATCATATTAATTGTAATTTTTTTATTTTTTTGCAATCAAATTTTATTTTATAGGCATGTTTTAATATCTTAAAATTATAAAATTACTAATAACAAAAATGTTACTTCCCTTATACTACTTCGATATAAATTTTGATGTGCAATTAAAATTTTACAATGCGAAATTACTTACCTTCTTAAAATTTGCTTTTGAAAGTAAATTTGCATAAAAATTTTAAATAATAATTTCACATTGTTTGTTTTATTTCTTCATTAATTATACACTTTGGTATTAAAAACTAATGAATGGTTGCAACATAAAAAGTGTTTAGTTGGAACCAGAAACTAATTTCATTGTTTCCCTCTAAAGAGTGTGAAATTTACCATCTTCTGAAACTGGCGACCATCAAAGAGTTTAAAAATAGAAGTTTGTAACAAATTAAATTATGTGTGCATCTAAAAGGGGTATCCTGACTCATAGCCCATGGCCATGTTGCTATTATTCGGTTTCTAACAGAAGCGAAGTTATTTTAGAACAACGCCTGTTCTTTTCAATTTTTTTTTATCCGACAGAAGTTTTAACCCCGCGTTTTGCCGTGACTCAGAACTTTGACAATATTTTACTTTTTAATACAGAAAGGGTTGACACTTTTCTTGCAATGTATAATGCAGGTGGTTGATTATGGCACTTACTTCTTGTTGTTCTATTTATGCCTTATTTTTCGACATCGAACATGTCGCTATTTTTTTCTTATTTAGTTTTATCCTAATCCCTTTGTGATCAAGTTACTGAAATTTATTTTTTCTTTTCGTTATTTCAATATTTTATTTTTCAAATTTAATCTTTTTTATAAAAATTTAAGGTAATTGATGAAGTTTGGAAGATACGCTTTTTTTTTAAGACAGTTCATTATTAAATAGGTTTTAACACGTGTAACATTCTAACTACCGTTTTCTTATAGAAAAACCATAAATTCCCTAAAACGATGTTATTAACACCTTTAAGTGTTTTCTGCAACCAAAGTTAAAAGAAAACACTAATCTTTGTTATATACTCTGAAATACTCCTGAAATTTTCCATCTTTAGTGTTAATTGATTCTTTGTATTTTTAATTATTGTTGATAGTTTCATTTTTTTTTTTAATCTCTTAAAATAAACTAAAAAATAAAAAAACAAATAACATAAAGTTTAGTCATAATTTTAACACAGCGGACTTTTTTATTATTTTTTATGTAAATTTGAATGTTTACTCCAAAATAATTTTAAATTTATTTAAGAAATGTAAAACAAAAGTATAGCATCTTTGAAAACACACAAACCAGGAAAAAAATTATTTTACATTTACATTACTTAATTTAACTATAATTTTTGCATTTTGTATAGTAATTCAGATTTTTTTTTTTTTAATCGAACATGTATGAGGCAATATTATCTTATAATATTTGATAATTTTAAGTGCATATTTCAATATCATTTTATTGCAAAATCATAAAACATTTATTTTAGATGCAAAAATACTGATTGTTATTGTGCGGTATACATATTTAACTATTATATTATTTTTATCTTTAGCAAAAACTATGACACGTAACTAATAGTTCATTATTATTAGACAGGTTAGCATAAATGACTCATTCATTTTGAAAATAGTACACCCATGCACAGAAAAGATGCATTAAAAGAATTATAATCTTATTAAATTTATATATCCTATACACAAATGTTCATTATGTTTCCTTTTGGTGACACGACACGCTTGTGGCCGCGGGGTCTGCTTATTTAGGTTGTCATTCTCATTATCGGAAGGTAGTGATTTCGAATCCCAGCTCGCTGAAGGCATCTGGAGCACATTAAAAATGTCGTGGTTGCAATATCCTTCAAGTGAAATGATACCGCTGAGGTTGCAGGTTAAGTATGAAGGGTTTTCACCTTGGTACCTGCTTCAAAATCACGAAGACTTTACCCAGCTGCTTCTATCAAATTGGTAGAGCGCAACTCAGGGCTAGGTACAGTGCTGGTGCAACAACAACAACACGACACACTTCCAGACGGAAATTGAACTCAGTCCTTATATTTTGAAGCAAACAACTACCACCCTTGAATTGCTGATACCATCATAAAATGCTTTATTTCCATAGTAGTTTTTTTTTCCCATACTTTTCTCTGAAACATCATTTCACAGCTATAATAAGTGAAAAACTAATGCATTTAAGGACACAAAATCTTTTTCTTTGATTTCTCTCCCATTTTTGACTTTACTAAAGCCATACTATTTTGCAGAATTCTTTTGATGTTGCGATAAAGGCAATTTCTTATAGTAATACAGTAGATTTTAAAAAAAATAATTTTTTAATGAAATCAGAAGAATTGTGTTGTAGTAGTTAAATTACAATAAAAGGAAAGTTGCAATACTCTCGCCCTATCAGATATGATTATGCACACGTTTTGCAACCAGGAATGCATAATAGTAACTGGGTGGTTTTGTGGTTGTTTCCACAAATCTATCATATGCGTACGAATAATACATTTGCAGATATTGCTTTTCCAAAATGTATAAATCATTTATGCTAGTCCTGTATGAACGAGAAACAAACCTAATTTATGTAAACTTAAATTTATTTGTTGTAATTGTGTTGTAGAAATAATAAATTCCTCATAATTGATGAACATTTTATTTACAAAAATACACAGATAAACACATATTCTGACTTTTGAATCGTTTGTTTTCTTTACAAGCAAAAATTTAATTCCAGCTTTAATTTCATTTATTATCGATAAGAAAAATTATTTAACACTAAAAGTGATACTTTTTTTTTATTTTAAAATTTACATTAGAGCGTTATATTAAGGTTACTTTTTGTTGCCTCTATCAAGAATTGATAAAAAAAAATTTATCTCTTCTATCACATTTTAAGTTTGTTATTAATTTTCCAAGAAATAGAAAATTCACATTAGAAAGAATATGAATAGTTAGATTACAGTCGGAATATTTTTAACCCATTTAATATTTAAAAAGGAAAGAGTAATAATAATATATATAACAACGTTTTTTTTTTTATTTTATCTTATAATACCTGTATTTGGATATTACTTTAAGTCTTTCTCATTTATGATAAATTAATTGAAATTAAGAGAAATAATTGGAAAAGTAATTTAGTTTGTAGCCAATATCATATGTTAAAATAGTTATATTTTGAGATATTATACTGCTATTTTGTTATCAAATTTTTAACATATTATTTCTGAAAAATAACTATTGGGTTGTATTTTACTTGATTTTTTCCTTCTCTCTTTTTAATTTTATTTTTAATATATTTTATGTAGTTTGTGGCAACATTACAAAAAATTATATTTTCTGTCTTAATTTCTATTAAATTTTTTTTCTTGGTGCGTCTCACTAAATATTTAGGAATACTCAAGTTAAAAAAATGTTAACTTCTTAAGAGACAGCTCTATGTTAATAAATTTTTTTATATATATTCTCAGTATATATTTAAATCAGTATTGAAATAATTTTCTTCAGACATTTATGATTAATTGTATGTTTTGTTTTGTAAACTGTTATATTTTCATTTGGTAATTTATGTAAAATCATAATTTTTATGCATAATATTTAAAAAAATGATCCACAAATTTAACACAGTTTCTGTAGTTAACCCTTTTCTTTTCATTTTTGCTGTACTACTGTTTGTTTTGATGTTGATTGTCTTGTTCAATTTAAAACTAGAAATTACTTTCTCATTTATACTTTTTAAAAAAATCATTCAATTCTTATTTCATTCTTCACAGTTGATTCTTGCTTTATTTTATTATTTTGTGTTTTGATATTTTTGTCTAAGTTTCCTTAAGATTGTTTGTTTCATTCAATTTAGAACTGTAAATTAATTCTTTATTTATAATTATCTGGAAAAGATCATTCAAATTTATTTCAAAGTAAATATTTGCTTTAACTTTGTCTGATTATTTTGGGCATTGTCATTGTTTACCTTAATTTCCTTAAGCTTTTTTGCTTGTTTCGTTCGATTTAAAATTATATGTTAATTCTTCACTTATAATATTTTTGAAAAGATCTTTCAAATTTATTTCAGCTTTTGTAGTTGATCTTTGATTCAATTCTTCACTTATAATATTTTGGAAAAGATCTTTCAAATCTATTTCAGCTTTTGTAGTTGATCTTTGCTTCAATTTAATCTCGTTATTAAGTATTTCGTCGTAGTATATATTTTTTCCATGAAGATTTTTAGTGATAGATGTTAATTCTTCATTTATAATATTTTGAAAAAAATCATTCATATTTACTTCTGTTTCGGTAGTAGAATCTTGTTTCAATTTTGTACCACTATTATACATTTTTCCACTATTTATTTCGTTCCACATGAAAGAACTCTTATTTATTATAGAGTTTCCATTTTTTATTTTAGTTTCATCAATTTTTTCTGGACTTTTATACTTTCGTTGAAGTTTGTTGCGAATCATTTCTTTTTTCCTATCGTTTTTACTTTCAATAAGTTCAGGGCTTTCTGTAAATACCTTTATATTATGAATCAAAGTATAATCCTCATTAAAGTTAATGTCATTATTTATTTCATTAATAGAAATATCATTTTCAATATCTGCTGATTGATCATTGAAAGTATTTTTATTTTTATGATCAATGAATTTTATTCCTTCTATGCTGTTAGAGTTATCACTTATTATCGTTTTCACTTCATTATCATCATTTGAATTTTTCGTGTTATCCATTTTGACTTTAACATCTTTAAGAAGAAGATTTGTAAAATTCGTTTCTTTGTTCTTTGACCTATAAAGAGTCTTTATTGAAGATTTACCCTCTGTTTCAGCAAATAAATGTTTGTCAGACTTCTGTTTTAAAATAGTTTCTTTGTAATTTGGAAGAAGTAATCTCCTAATTGTTTTGTACTTTTCTAGTTCTTTCTGTGCAGGGTTACGAAATATATTTTCTCCCTGTATGTCGAATATGGTCTTTAAAGTTGCAGGTGAATGGTTCGAATTCACAAGAATTTCATCAGTAACAGCTTTGTTTGAATCTGAAGGAATAGCTAATACAGTATTGATGCTATTATCGACATTGAATCTTGAATATGAATTGGCACCAGACTGTACAGAGTTCAATACATCACTTTTGGAATACTTTGATATCATATTTTCGTCTTTGAGCGCTTTTCTGTTAATGGATGGGGAATTTGAATTTATAGCGTTTTCTTTTTCTTGAATGATAATGTTCGCAAGTAAATCTTCCCAGGGGTCTAGATTTTTTAAGTAACCAATTGAAGATTTATATGAATTTTCATCTACTGTTTTTTGAGTGGTAGCGGGATGTTTTTCTAAGGGAATATGTAAAAGAACTGGTTTTGGATGTAAAACTTTAGTTAAATCACCCTGGAGAGCATCTTCAGTTTCAAGTGTATCAAAATTATTTGGGACAGTTTCAATAAATGAATGATGTTTTTTCGTTTCCTTTTTCATCTTTTCTATATATTTTCCTAAATGAATTTTTCTTCGAAATCCTATTGTAGGGAATGCTTTAAATTCTTTATGAACAATATTTGATATTTCATTTTTGTGCTGTATCTTTTCAATTTTTGGCTGCCTAATTTTTTGAGAAATTTTAGCAGTGGGCAAAAAGAACAGGAATTCCATTTCGGTGTTAGGTTCACTAATCGCTTTACCTTTAATCATTTGAGGTGCATTCGTAGTTCGTTCATAAAAGTATGCAAAAGGTGTATTAGATTTTATCAATTTGTTTTTCGTAGAGTGATATTCTTTCGTTTTACTTCCGGTTTCCACCAAATATTTCTTTAAGTGATTTTTCGTTTGGTGTTTTTTGACATTTTGTTTTTTCTTTTTTAGTTTATCTGATTTGGAAGTTGGTTTGTAAAACTGCATAAAAGGTGCACTGGTTTCTGTTGATTTAATTTTCGCCAAATAGTGTTCGTTCGTTTTGCTTTCAATCTCTTCAAAATATTTCTTTAAGTGATTTTTCCTTCGAAATTTCATGAAATTCTTTCTTTTCCTATCTTGTTTATTTGTTATAAAATTTTCATTATTTCTCGAGAAATTCTTTTCTGAAGAAGATTTTGAAATAAAAATGCACTTTTCGTCAAAATTTTCACCACATACGTGATGAAAAGTATCGGAATTTACGTAACCAAAACTTGGATTTGGAGTAACTAGGTTTGTCAATTTGACACCAGAAATCATTTTTGTAAATGTTTTATTCTTCTTGTTAATAACAGCTGATACTTCATTTTTACATTTAATTTTTGGCATCATCATTTTCTGAGACAAAATAGAAGTGTCTAAATTTAATGGAAATTTAATTTTTGAATCAGATTCACCAATAGAGTTTGTTTCTTGATCACTTATAACTGGAAGATCAATAAAACATTTTGATATTTTATCTCCACGAAACTTTAATTCTCGCCCATTTGTTGTTTTTGATGTGCTTGAACTGTATTGATTGGAGTTAGTAGCATTTACAAATTTTATCTGAAATATGCCGTGAAAATTTTTTGCGTCATCATTTTCTGTAGTTAAATTCCATTCAGGAGAAGTGAATATTTCACTTTTAGTAGGCATGCTTTCTGTGAATGTTGGTGAAGCAGTTATATTTTGTGTATCATCAAAAGTCAACAGCTGGAATATACCATGAAAATTTCTTGCTGCCTCTGTTATGTCCTCTTTTGGATTTATTGTAGATTCTTCCTCTGTGTCTGTGGTAAGTGTGCTTAATGTGGATGTTGCTAAAGTAGTTGGATTTTCTAACTCCTCTATAGTCTGCAATTGGAATATACCATGGAAATTTCTTGCTGTATC